>CAUYUJ010017538.1:676637-883102 GCA_963575745.1 Prorocentrum cordatum | reverse complement strand
GCGGGCCCAACTGGCTGGCAGTCGACGCCTTGGCAGCGGGAGCGAGCCTGTCGCTGGCTTCAGGTGACACGTGAACTTGCTGAGTGATAGGTGCACGCAGAGGCGTTGGCCTCGGTGCATTCGATCGCGCAGCCTTGCAGCCTAATGTTCGCCTGCGTTCGCACAAGAGGTTCCCCAAAAAAAAAGAAACACCCAACAGGGTCTCCAGGAGGCCTTACTTTGCCCCCACGAGGGCTCCAATAATGGCCAGCATCGGTCATGCGAAAGAGCTTTCGCGTGACCGACCTTGGGCCCTTCTTTCGCTCAACTCGGGGGCCCGAGACACGCCCAAGAGGGCCCCGAGAGCGCCCCGATAGTGCCCCAAGAGAGTTCGAGGTGGCCCAAACAGTTGTCACGCGGCAGAGCGCCCGCGTCACCGACCTTAGGCCCCTCTTCTTGCCATCTTGGAGTCCCAGTGGGGACCCAGACTGCACCCAAGAGAGCCTTGAGGGGCCATGTCAGTGCCCCAGGCGAAGCGCCTGAGAACGTCCCAGGTTGGCTAACATGGCTTCCGAGCTTCCGATATCTTTCCAAGATGAATAGTTCCTTCACTGAGCAGGTCCACGCTACCTCTCCGAGCTGGGTTTGGCAGGATGTTTCCAGCGAGGGGAGGAAACGGAGGAGGAGGAGGAGGAGGAGGGGGAGGAGGAGGAGGAGGAGGAGGAGGAGGAGGAAGAGGAAAAGGAGGGGAGGAGGAGCAGGAGCAGGAGCAGGAGCAGGAGCATGAGGAGGCCGAGAAGGGACGACGACGAGGACAATAATGAAGGGGGGGGGAGGCTAGAACCTAAGCGCGCGCTTCCAAGAGACCCCTGGAGGCGCCGATAGGCTCCCCAGGGGCCCCAAGAGGCCCCCCAAAACATTCCGAGACGCACCTCCCAAGAGGCTCCCCAAGAAACTCATAATTTGGTTCTTTTGCGCCGGCGAGAAAGGCATCCAAGATGCCATGCGAACTTGATCATTGGAGCTACGTGGATCTTCTTGTGGGCCAAGCAAGACCCGTGCCAGGGGTGTGCCGACCCCGGGTAATTCGAGTGCGAACATTGCCGGGGGCCGTCGGTTGAAGCCCCTATCCGGCACCACCCGTTCCAGGTGCGAGCCGTAATATGCGGGAGACGAGGAGGATATACAGAAGGAGAGGGAAGAGGGATCAAAGGAGGAAAAGGAAGAGGCACTAGACCCCGGAGATCTCTGGGAGCACTCGGCCCCATTTTCGGGGTCGTTTTCGAGCCGAGAGAGCCCCGAGACGATCCGGTTTTAACCTGCCCAACGTTTTGGGACGGCCTGAGAAGCGTTTGAGTGGGATTGACTACTGGGTGCTGTTTTGGACACGGATTCTATTGAGTACATGGTACTGTCTTGGAGACGTAGTCTGTTGAGTATTGGGTTCTTTCTTGGACACGGAGTCTCTATTGAGTACATGGTACTGTCTTGGAGACGTAGTCTGTTGAGTATTGGGTTCTTTCTTGGACACGGAGTCTGTTGAGTAGTGGGTGTTGTGTTGGGCACGGAGTCTGTCGAGTAGTGGGTGCTCTCTTGGAGGCAGTGTCTGATCAGTCGCGCGTGGTCTCTTGGAGACAGAGGCGGTCGGGCGGGCGAGCGGGCGGGACGGAGGTTGTCGAGGAGTGGGTGGCGCTTGCGAGACGGAGGTTGTTGAGTACCGGTTGTTGTCTTGGAGCCAAAGTGGCGGGCGGTCGGGCGGGCGGGCCGGAATTTTTAATAGATCTCTAGTACACACATATACACATACACACATACACACATACACACATACACACATACACGCATACACACATACACACATACACACGCATTGCGCAGACAACACACACATGCACACATACACACATATACACATACACGCGTACAAGCACACACAGCACACCTCACACACACAGCACAGCACAGCACAGTACAGCACAGCACAGCACAGCACAGCACAGCACAGCACAGCACGGCACAGCACACAGCAGCACACAGCAGCACAACACAGCACAGGCGAGGCACGGTCCCCGAGCGCGGGTCTATGCGGGCCATGGCGAAGGGCATAGCAGACGTGGCACCTTCTCGACTATAGGGGCGTGCCAGGGGGTTGGTCCCCAGCGCGGCTGTTTAAATGCGGGCCATGGCGCCAGTGGCATTAGCAGGCGTGGCACTTTTCGACACCATAGGGGGGTTGCAGGGGGGGTGGTCCCCGAGCGCGGCGCCTATGCGGGCCATGGCGCAGGGCGTAGCAGGCGTGGCACTTTCTCGATACCATAGGGGGTGCGCACTGGGTGGTCTCTCACCGCGGCCGCTATGCACGACGGTCGTCTAGGCACAGCAGGCGCGGCACTTTCTCGACACCACTGGGGGTGCGCAGCGGGTGGTCCCTCAGCGCGGCCTCTATCCGTGACACGCTCGCAGGTCGTGGCAGGAGTGGCACTTCATGGACGCCACGTGGGGGTGCGCAGCGGGTGGTCCCTCAGCGCGGCCTCTATCCGTGACGCGCTCGCAGATCGTGGCAGGCGCGGCATTTTCTCGACACCACAGGGGGTGCGCAGAGGGTGGTCCCTCAGTGCGGCCTCTATTCGAGACGCGCTCGCATAGCGTGGCAGGCGAGGCACTTTCTCGACACCGCTGGGGGGGCGCAGCGGGTGGTCCCTCAGTGCGGCCTCTATCCGTGACACGCTCGCAGAGCGTGGCAGGCGCGGCATTTTCTCGACACCACTGGGGGGGGGTGCGGCGGGTTGTCCCTCAGCGCGGCCTCTATCCGTGACACGCTCGCAGGTCGTGGCAGGCGCGGCACTTTCTCGATACCGCTGGGGGGGCGCAGAGGGTGGTCCACCAGCGGGGCCTCTATCCGTGACACCCTCGCAGAGCGTGGAGCGTGGCAGGCGCGGCACATTCTCGACACCACTTGGTGTGCGCAGCGGGTGGTCTCTCAGCGCGGCCTCTATCCGTGACACGCTCGCACAGGGTGGCAGGCGAGGCATTTTCTCGACACCGCTGGGGGGTGCGCAGCGGGTGGTCCCTCTATCCGAGACACTCGCGCAGAGCGGCGCGGCACTTTCTCGACACCACTGTGGGGGTGCAGGGGTGGGGGGACCTTAGCGCGGCCTCTATCCGTGACGCGTTCGCAGGGCATGGCAGGCGCGGCATCTGGGCACCACATGGGGGTGCGCAGAGGATGGTCCCTCAGCGCGGCCTCTATCCGTGACACGCTCGCAGATCGTGGCAGGAGTGGCACTTTGTCGACACCACAGAGGGTGCGCAGAGGGTGGTCCACCAGCGGGGCCTCTATCCGTGACACGCTCGCAGAGCGTGGCAGGCGCGGCACTTTCTCGACACCGCTGGGGGGGCGCAGAGGGTGGTCCAACGGCGGGGCCTCTATCCGTGACACCCTCGCAGAGCGTGGAGCGCGGCAGGCGCGGCACATTCTCGACACCACTTGGGGTGCGCAGCGGGTGGTCCCTCAGCGCTCTATCCGAGACACTCTCGCAGTGTGTGGCAGGAGTTGGGGGCGCTCTTTCTTTCAGGCTTCCAGGGCGCGTCAGGCGTAACAGTTCCTCGACGCCAGAGGCCGGCGCATGGGGCGGGGAGCTTCGCCATCAGAGTATTCGGAAAAGTGCCCCACGTGATCGAACTGAAGGGCACCAAACGCTTCAAGCCTGGCGACCCGCTGATCGAGCTCCTCGCCTGCATGCGCTTCGCGCGACGGATTCCAGATCGTGTATGGGCCGCTTTCAGGCTCGGGTCGCCACCGACTGCGCGACCGGAGTGAGGGGCCCGAGGCGCGACGAGGAAAAGTTTGCGACCGTATTCGGGATGGCCTAATACTGGAGCGCGTTATGCGGATGGATATCTCGCCGGAGCATGATCGACTCTCGCGCCATGGGTGTGCCGCCCGTTTTCCTGCAGTCGAAGGACGAGGGCGTCGTCTGCAGCACGCCGCACGAAACTGATAATGCTTGCGGAAGGCTGATGGACGTGCCGAACCCTGGCGACACGGGGCACATGCACAGAGTTCTTCCCGCGCACGCGAGCATGGAGCCGAGATTCACCGCCAAGGTGTCCAAGCGCAAGAGCTGGACCCAGGAGCAGAAGGCCACCATCGTGAGCTTTGTGTTCGAAAGCGGCGACCACGCAGATTACGACGCCTGCGCTCCGGGAGAGATTTTCCGCCCGCGCTGTTTGCCAGTCGGAATCTGGATGCAGGTGCACAAGTTCGAGAAGCAGAGCCCGGACGTGGTGGCCGCTCTCGTCAATTTTTTCGGAAACCAGAAAGAGACGGCGAACGGCCTGTTCTGCTTCCCGGCAATGGAGGCACATTTCAAGTGGCAAAGCGCCAACATAGTGCACCGGGTAAAGAGATTCGGGCACGCGCTCACGCACGGGCGCTTCCCGACGTCCACCGCGTCACAGGGCCAGACGATCCGCACTGGGGTGGCCATCGACTGCGCGCAAGACACGAGCGTTGGCAGACCGGAGGAAAGAGCGGAGAACTGGCGGCTGCACCTGCACGCGATGCTCAGCAGAGCCAAATGCATGGACGATCTGTTTTTACTTCGGCCGCCGCCGAGGGAGGTCCTGCAGAAAGGCCCGCCTCCATCCGCACTCAAAGCACTCCAGAAGTTCGATGGGCGCATGGCCACGGAGACGCAGGAGATCGAAGCCCTCGCCTTGGCACGCCAATGGATCTTGCCTACGCCGCGAGGTCGCTGGAGCGCTGCAGTTCAGAGATTTTACATCGAAGAGCGCTCCCGGAGACTCTCCGTCAAAGGGAGTATATGATGTTTTCTCGTGCGCGTGCATGAGTCGCGATTCCGCAATGTGGGCGAGAGCGGCGCAAGGCTGCCAAGGCGAACCTTTCTGGCTACCTGCTGAAGCATCTCAGAGATGCCCCTGCCATCCGTGAAGCCGTGCGGGTGCACGACGAGGTGCGTGGGAATTCAGGGTTCCGGGCCCGCTTTGGAGAGGGCGCGCGTTGGCTGCGACCCCCCAATCGCCGAGAGCGTCGGGGGGGGCAGCCTGGGCCGCGCGCGCTCCGAACTTGCATTCCCGCCCCAGACCACCCGCAGCGAAGTCCTTTAACAGCGTTTAAGGCTTCTGCCCCCCCGCCCCCCCGATCAAGGGGGGCTGTCGCGTTCAGCGCGCAAGGGGACATGCTGTTGCGAGCTGGCCGAAGTGGCCCCGGCAGTTCGCGCGCGTTTGGGCATGCGCACGATGCGCTCCTGCGCGGGCACTTGAGCTCGCCTTGCCGGGCAGCTCGTCGCGGCCTTCTGTTATAAAGTGCACCGCGGCGCAGAAGTCCACGGGGGCGCAGGGGCCCGTCGGCTTTGGGCCTCGCCGCGGGGCCCGTCGCTGGTCTCGGCGTGCTCTTCGGATGGTGGCGGGGATTCGCGAGGGGGCGGGCGCGTCGACATCGCCCCCGCCGAATCGATTGCATTCATCGACGCAACCGCCTTCGGCGCGAACTTCGCGCGGCTTGAGGGGGGGCGCGAGGGCGCGGGCCTGGGGCCCCCTCGCTGCGATGCGCGCGCATGGCTGCGGCAGCGCCTGCATGGCGGGGGAGCGCTCGGGAGCGTCTGGGGTCGCCTTGGAGCGCCCGGGAGCGACCGGGAGCGCCTGGGGGCGCCGGCGAGCGCTTGGGAGCGCTCGGGGGCGCCTGGGGGCGCCTTGGAGCGCTTGGCACGCGCGCCCCCGCTGCAGCCAGCGACTGCATTCATCGACGCAGCCGCCTTCGGCGCGAACTTCGCGCGGCTGGAGGGGGGGGCCCGGCGCCCCCTCGCCGCGCGCATGCGCGGGCAAAGTTGCGGCAGCACCTGCATGGCGGGGGGGGCGCTTGGGAGCGCCAGGGGTCGCGAGCGCCCGGGGGCGCCCAGGATTCCCGGGAGCGCCCGGGGGCACTCGGGAGCGTTGGAGAGCGCCGGGGAGCGCCTGGGGCCGCTAGGGAGCGCCCGGGGGCGCCGGCGAGCGCCAAGGAGCGTTTCGCGCGATGTGCTCTGCGCGGGCACATGAGCTCGCCTTGCCGAGCTGCTCGTCGCGGCTTTCGGCGTTGAATTGCATTGCGGGGCTGTCGCGGGCGCAGAAGTTCACGGTGGCCGACGGCGACGCGCGCGGCCGTCGCATTCGACTTCGGCGTTGGGCTTCGCCGTTGGCGTCGCCCCCGCCGAAGCGATTGCGTTCATCGACGCAACCGCTTTCGTCGCGAACTTCGCGCGGCTGGAGCGGGGGGCGCGAGGGGGCGGGCCCGGCGCCCCCTCGCCACGATTCGCGGGCATGGCTGCGGCAGCGCCTGCATGGCGGGGGAGCGCTTGGGAGCGTCTGGGATCGCCTTGGAGCGCCCGGGAGCGCCCAGGAGCGCCTACGGGCGCCGGCGAGCGCTTGGGAGCGCTGGGGGGCGCCTGGGAGCGCCTTGGAGCGCTTGGAACGCGCGCCCGCGAGCGCCTGGGAGCGCCCGGGCGCCCCCGCTGCAGCGATTGCATTCATCGACGCAGCCGCCTTCAGCGCGAACTTCGCGCGGCTGGAGGGGGGGCGCGAGGGGGTGGGTTTGGCGCCCCCTCGCTACGATGCGCGGCCAAAGCTGCGGCAGCACCTGCATGGCGGGGGGGCGCTCGGGAGCGCCAAGGTTCGCGAGCGCCCAGGGGCGCCTGGGAGCTCTTGGGGGCGCCTGGGAGCGCCTGGGAACGTTGGAGAGCGCTTGGGAGCGCCCGGGGCCACTGGGGGGCGCCTGGGGGCGCCGGCGAGCGCCGGGGAGTGTTTCGCATAATTGCGCTCTGCGCGGGCACTTGAGCTCGCTTTGCCGAGCTGCTCGTCGCGGCCTTCGGCGTTGAATTGCGCCGCGGGGCTGCCGCGGGCGCAGATGTCCACGGGGGCCGACGGCGATGCGCGCGGCCGTCGCATTCGACTTCGGCGTTGGGCTTCGCCGTTGGCGTCGCCCCCGCCGAAGCGATTGCGTTCATCGACGCAACCGCCCTCGGCGCAAACTTCGCGCGGCTGGAGGAGGGGCGCGAGGGGGCGAGCTCGGCGCCCCCTCGCAACGATGCGCGGGCATGGCTGCGGCAGCAGCTGCATGGCGGGGGAGCGCCTGCGAGCGCCGAGGAGCGTTCGCGAGCGCCTGGGGGCGCCCGGGAACTCTTAGGAGCGCCCGGGAGCGCTTGGGAGCCGTGGAGAGCGCTTCGCAGCGCCTGGGAACGCTTGGAACGCCAACGCCTGGGGGCACCTGGGAACGCCTGGGAATGCTTGGGAACGCCGAGGAACGCGTGGCAGCGCCTGGGAACGCGTGGGGTACCACCGTGGGAACGCTAGGAAGAATGTCCTAGGGCGCCGCATGCTGTTTCTCATACGGGTTGCAGCCCCTCGGGCGACCGAAAGAGCGCCGCACGTGGTATTTTCATAGCTTCGGAGCCCCAGGGTCGGAACCAACCGTAGCGCACCCAGCGGCTATCGGTTGAGGTTAGGGGTTCTTTCGTTGGTCGAACCAGCGGGGCTGCAAGCACGCGGCAAGCGAATGCGTGCTCAGCGTTGCGCGCGTCGTCGGTGTGGCGCGCGCTGCATGGGCAGGCTCGCTGAGCGCTCGGGCAGGTGCCGCGGGCTGCGGACATTGCACAGACCGCGGCGCAGTTTAGGTTTTAGGGCCCAGGGTTTTTTCTAGGATCCACAACTTTTATTCGAAGCCCGTTGGACGCACCCCCTCCCGCCCATGACCCATCGCATGCAGAACTCAACGCGTCGAGGACGTCAGTGCGATGCGTCATGCGGAATACTTGCGCAGCGCCTCAACCCGATGCAGCGGCGATGCGGAATGGCATCGAAGGGGGCAGTTGATAGCACCCCACAGCAGGTTGCCGACGCACTGGCGATGCGCTGCGCAGCTTCGCGCGTTGCCGGGGGGGCATGAGACACTCCGCCCCCCGCCTCTTCCGTCCGTATCAACTTGGGCTCTTGGCGGGCTGCCCGCGCAACCGCGGCAATGCCCTGCACCCTGGTTCACGCCGCCACGACTCGCAAGCGTCAGGCGGTTTTCAGGGCTGCCGACTCTGCTGGCGGCACGGCGGAGGCGGCGGCCGGGCGAGGGTGGGCTCCGCGTCGGGCGACTCGGGCCCGCGGAGCACGCGCGTCGCGGAGGCGACGGAGAGCGGCGCGGCGGTGCGCGACCTGATCAGGGATTCGGGCCGCACGCGTGGGAAACCGTATTTTTTGTTAGGGACCCCGGCCGCATGACAAGACGAAATTGGGAGGGTCGGCGGAAGGGCGGCATAGGGGGTGTCCGCGGGTGTCCGCCAGGGATCTCAAGGCTTTGATATTTATAGGTCGTTAGTTCTTGAGCGTCGTTGGTGGAGGCAGCTCGACCCCCCCCCGCCCAGGTGGGGGGGGTCGGCTGCTCTTCGCCCCCGTCCCCACCCTCCATTCAGAAGTGCCCCATTTAGGGTTTAGGGTTGTTCTACCCCCCTCGCCCCCCCTTAAAGGGGCCCGCGCTGGCGGCCGCGTGCCCCGGGCATGCGCCGTCGGCCCGTCCGCCCCCCATCGCCCCCCTTCGCGCGCAAGGAGAACCCTGCGGGCAGCTATATCCGGCACGCTCGCGGGGCAACGCCGCGTTCATATCCGACGCGCGGCAGCCATATTGTAGTGGCCTCCGGCCAGCGCCGCCGATCCGGGACGCTTCCGTTGCCGCTGGAAGCGCGCGACGGCGGCCGTGGCCGGCGACGACGGCGAGCGGCGAGGACGACGACGAGGATTGGGAATGGACGCAACGGGGTAGGACGAGGAGGAGGAGGATCAGGAGGATCATGACGAGGTGGAGGGGGGCGCGGGTGGAAGGGCAGGAGTAGCAGGATGCTGAGAATGAGGAGGAGCAGGAGGAAGCGGGAAATGGAAGAGGACGAGGAGTTGGATATGTTCGGCGTTTGTTGGGGAGCCTCTCCGGGGCCAGGCGCTGGCCCTCTTCGGGTTGACGCCTCGCCGATTTGGTGCGCTCTCTGAAGAGCTTTGCGCTAGAGCTGTCTGTGTCGCAGTTCTTTGTGGAGCCTTGTGCGTCGCCGGCCGCTGCTGGGAACCGCTATGTTTTTTTCTGGGTCTCTGGGGCTTTCGCGCGGCCCTCAGTGGGCCCCTGCGAGATCATGGATGCGATGGGCACCGAAGACGGGGGGAGATGCGAAAGCGCGGAAGAACCGTTTGCATTGCAGCGCTGGTGCTCAGACGCAAGCGCCGCGGAAGCATTGGGGCCGGCCGCGGGCATCTCGGGGGGTGTCTTGGAGGCGGTTTGGAAGCCTCTAAAAGGCATCTTGGGTGCTTATTCTGAGACTCTGAGGGAGTTTTTGGAAGTGTCTTGGGGCCTCCTCAGGCTTCCCCGGGGCCTGCTGGGGGCTTCTTGGGCCGTTTTCTGCACATCTTCCGCCGTCTCGGCGCCCGCCCAGGCACCTCTTGGGCCCGTGCTGGGGGCTTTCAGGGGGCCTCCTGGGCCATCTTGGGTCCGTGTTGGGCCGTCTCGGAGCCTTCTTGGCGGCTTCTCGGGCCTTTGTGGGGCTCGCTCGGGGCGTCTGCGACCCCGTGAAGGCCCAAAAGGCGAATATGCTAAAACCGGACGTTTTCTCGAGGGAATGAAACAGTTTCTGCTTCTCTCCCTACTTAGGCTCTGCCTAGAAGGGTTCTTACTGCGTTCTCTGAAAGGGCCTGGCAGTGGAAAGCGCCCCGGGCGGTTCCCCCGGCATCCGCCCCGCGGTTTCCCCAGCTACGCCCCCTTAGCTTAGCGTTGCTTATTTCATCTTAGCTTAGCTTATTCCCTACCTAGGCTATGCCTAGAAGGGTTCTTACTGCGTTATCTTAAAAGGTCGGGCAGTGGAAATCGCCCCGGGCGGCCCCCCCGGCACCCGCCCCGCGGTTCCCCCAGTTGCGCCCCCCTCTGGGGTCACCCAGTTTAGCTTAGCTTAGTTTAGCTTAGCTTAACTTAGCTTAGCTTAGCTTAGCTTAGCTTATTTCATCTTAACTTAGCTTAGTGAAGCTTATCTTTGCTTTGTCTAACCTAGTTTAGCTTAGCTTAGCTTTGCCTAGCGTATCTCATATTCGCTTAGCTTGGCTTAGCTTAGCCTAGCCGAGCTTAGCTTAGCTTAGCATAGCTTAGCTCACCTTAGCTTAGCGCAGCGCAGCAAAGCGCAGCGCAGCATTAGCCCAGCATAGCGTAGCATAGCATAGCCACGCATAGCATAGCATAGCATAGCATAGCATAGCCCAGCATAGCACATCATATCATAACATAGCATTACATAGCGCAGCACATCATAGCATAACATAGCATAGCCTTTCTTAGAATATCACAGCGCAGCATAGCACAGCATATCACAACACAGCATAGCATAGCATAACATAGCATAGCAAAGCGCAGCATACCATAGCATTCCATAGCATTGCAAGCATAGCGCATCATGTTATATCATAGCATAGCATACCATATCTTGGCGCAACACCACATAACATAACATATCATATCATATCGCAGCATAACATAGCATATCATAGCGCAGCATATCATAGCATACCCTAGCCTAGCATAACACAGCGCAGCCGAGTGTACCCTAGCATAGCATAGCTGTAGATGTAGATGTAGATGTAGATGTAGATGTAGATGTAGATGTAAACGTAGATGTAGATGTGAGTCCCGCTGTTGATGTTGATGTAGATGTAGATGCAGGTGTAGATGTATATGTAGCTGTCGGTGTAGATGTAGATGTTGTTTTCCTAAATGCTCCAACTCCTAGGTAGGGTCGCACTGGGATAATTGGGCCTCCTGTGGGAAGCCTTTTCAGGGCTCCTATACATCTTGGCGGCTTCTGGAGCCGTCTTGGGGGCATCTTGGGCGTTTTGTAGCGATCGCTCGGCGACGCGGGGCCCTCTTGGCCCATGCTGGTGCCCTCCTCGGCGAGGGGGCCGTCCTGGAGTGAGCTGGACCTCTGATTTCGCCCTGGGAATTGAATCGCCCCCCCCCCCCTTCCTCCTGCCCCGGCAGAGTCGCCCCGGCGCCCGCCCCCCCCCCCCCCCCCCAGTTGAGCTGAATCTCAGGAATTGAGGCTCAGGCTGCTCTGAGGGCCTTTGAAACTCACGCGCCAGATCGGCGGGTTGGTTTAGTTGCGCGCGCATGGTTGGAACTCGTGCTTTGCTTTGCCTGCGCGGGCAGGTTTAAGGCGCGTGCGTCCTTGCCTACGCGCGCAGGTTTCATGTTTGTGCGTTGCCTTGCCTGCGCGCGCAGGTTTAAGGCGCGTGCGTCCTTGCCTACGCGCGCAGGTTCCAGTTTTGTGCGGTGCCTTGCCTGCGCGCGCAGGTTTAAGGCGCGTGCGTTGCCTTGCCTGCGAGCGCAGGTATGAGGTTCCCGCGTTGCCTTGCCTGCGCGCGCAGGTTTATGGTTGCTCAGGGTCCTTGCCTGCGCGCGCAGGCTAAAATGCGTTTGCTCTGCCTTCCCGCGTGCGCAGGTTCCAAATTTGCGCGTTGCCCTGCCTGCGCGCGCAGGCGCTGACCAAGTGTCCCCGAGCGCTCCCAGTTGTCCTGGGCGCTCCCAGGCGTCCCAGGCGTTCCCCGGCCTTGCCGGGCGCCCCAGTTCCAGGCGCTCCCAAACGCTCTGAAGCGCCCCCAAGTGCGCTCCCAGGTTCGTCCCGGCGCCCCCTGGCGGCCCCAGACGCCCCCAAGCGTTCCCAAGCGATACCAAGCGCTCCCAGGTGCTTCTTGGTTGTTTGACCTAAACGGTTGGACCCCGCCCTCCCCAGTCGGCTTGGGTTTCCTCTCTCTCCCTGCCCTTGCCTCTGCTGCTCTCTGTCTCTCCCCTTCTCTCCCGCTCAAGCCTTCGGGTTTTAAACCCTTGGAGCCGACCTCAGGAGGTCCGGGCGCCCCCTGGGCGCCCGGAAGCGCGCGTGCGATGGCCGCCTGGCGCCTGGCGCCGGCGGGTCCCGAGCGCGGGATGGTCGCGCTGGCCGCCGGCGCGGCCGCCTACGACGAGCACTGGCGCGGGCCGCTCGGCACGGCGGCGGCCCGCGCCGGGTGGGCCAGCCCAGCCGAGGCCCGCGAGGCCTTGCCTGGGCGCACCGTGCCGCACCGCGACGACTCCGAGTACGGCGCGGAGACCGGCGAGCCAGAGGAGGGAGGTGAGGCTGCTGGCAGCACCCAGGCGCCGCCCGACGGTGGGCCGCCGGGTGCACCCCCTCAGCCGCCCACCCACGCTGCCGGAGGAGTCGACAACGCCAGCAACGCCACTGGCGGCCCCAGCGACGGAGAGTCCTGGATCGGCGGCTGGGGCGTCTGGGCGCTGGGCTGGAAGTCCTTGGGCGAGGGCACCTGGGCCTGGCGCATGAGCGGCATGGGCGGGGGCGCGTGCGAGAAGCTGGACAGCCTCGGGAGCGCCTTCTCGACCCACGCCGAAACGGGCTGGCTGACCAAGGAGGGCGGCTGGTTCTGGGCCTGACGGTCTTCGGGGCCGCCTGGCCGGTGGTGGCGTTGACGTTCATCTTCCTGGCCTTCCTCGCGATGCACGCTTTCCTCACCCACATCTGCCAGGCGCTGCTGGCCCCCTGTGCCGCCGCCCTCTGGTTGATTGGTCTTCTGGCGCGGTGCTTCAAGTGCCGCCGGCGAGAGCCTGGCGATGCAGCTGCCGAAAGGTTCCTGCCGCCGGCTCCGCCTGCCCTCACCCAGATCCACTGGATGGGGCCAGAGACCGCGCCCGCCACGACCACCGAGTACTACAGCAAGAAGGTGAAGGGTCGTGGAACGGGGAGGAGGCCGAACGACGTGTTGGTCAAGATCGACGACCATGCGGCGCGGGCGCGGATCGACCTCGCTGAGCCCGAGCGGATCGACCGGACAGGCCTCTGGGTGGATTACCTGAGCGTGAAGGGGGCCAGCTCTCGCGCGCTCCGCCAGAAGCTGGAGACGCTTGAGGGCCGTTCGATCCACCTGTGCAGCAACATGGTCTGCCGAGATCGGCCCAGGGAGATCCACTGCAAGGAGTGCGCAGCCCTGGACTCCGAAGCGATCGTGGTCATCGCCTCCCACGCCAAGTTCACCTCCTGCCGCGGCATCTTCCTACTCTGGCGGGCCTTCGCGGATCTCGGGCGCGGCGCGTGGCGAGTCATTGTGTTCACGTACTGCCTCTTGTCCTGCGGCTGCTCTTTCTGCTGCCGGCGACGCCGCCGTCGTAAGACGGGCGCTGCGGAGCCAGGCGTTGCAGGAAGTGTCGCAGAGGTCCTTGATCAGGAGTCCGAGTCCGAGGTAGAGGCCGAGGACATGCCATGCGAGGCGGTCCGGGTGGGAATCGTACTTCGCGGAGGCGCTCGCCCCTTGGCCCCCGACGGCTGCCGCGATGCCGCAGAGGCCGAGCCGACCACCCTGCTCACGGAGGACGGCCAGGCTTCCGACGTCCCGCCCCTTAGCGACGGGAGGAATTCCCCCGCCCATCTCTGTGCCCATCATTCGCATGACTACAGGGCCCCCCCGGTACCGCGACAAGCGCTCCCAGCTGACCTGCTACCGCCAGGCAGTTGGCAACGCCGAGGGTGTACCACTGTGCCTCCTGCACCTAGGTGGGGAGGCTGGCAGAGCAGCGCAGGCTACTGCTACTACGCCGAGCCGTGGACGTGGCTTGAGGCGTCGGGTAGTCCGCAGCCGCAGCCCTCGGGCGCGCGAGCCAGGGGCCCCCGCGACGACGGCCCCTCCAGCAGACGGAGGCCGAGGGCCCGAAGTTCGTCGCGGGCAGGCAGCAGTAAGCCCGTCCCCCCGCGAGGCGCCGTCTGCGCCGCGGGCTCCGCCCGCTAGCGTTCGGTTCGAAGCTTCACTTTCCCCAAGGGCGCCCCGGCCACAGAGCGCCAGCCCCGCCCCGAGCGAGGAGACAGACCAGAGCGACTACCTGGTCCTGCGCGTTAGAGCGCAGTGGGCGGCTGGACCACAGTGGATCGTGTTCTTGGGCAGGTCGAGGCCTGGAGAGGGTCCGCTGGGGGACGGCAGCCCAACCGTGGTGGGCGTCGGGGAGCCGGGTGCCAAGGACCGCTCTCCTGGCGACATCGAGCAGATCTGCTTTACCTTCAAGACCGCGGGGATCGAGCACGCCCCCGCCACCAGCGACCAGGGCAAGCTCCCCACTGGATACCTCGAGGGGCCCTTGCACCACCCGCCACTCGGTGCAGAGGAGCTGGGGATCAGCGTGAACGGTATCGTCGTGAGCAAGCCTGTGTGGGAGAAACTACACCCCTGGAACGGGGTCCCAGTGGGCGGGAAGGCCAAGAGGATCAGCCGCCCCCAGTGGGCCCAGCTTCGGGCCCGAGGCGACCAGCTTGTATGTCAGCATCCAGCTGGCGCGGCAGGCGATGCCAGCAGCGCACAGCCCCCCGCCGCCGACGGGTTGGACACACAGCTCAGGAAGCACTGGGCGAGACTCGACCGCAGCAGCTCCCCCAAGCCGCCCTTCGGCGTTGGATGGGGCCTGGGTGACGAGCGCGACCGGGCCGCCCCCGCCCCGCGCCGCTCCTCGCGCAGCCCCGGAAAGGCCCCGGAGGAGGAGAACACCGGAGAGGCCATGCTGGGGCTGTATCTCGCAGCTCACGAAGGAGGGTCAGACGACGCCTCCGCGCTGCAGAGCGTCGCGGCCGGGTGCGACGAGGACATCACCGTCGTCCTGGGGCACCTCATCAAGTACACCCAGCGCCTCATGCGCAACAGCGGAGCTGACGAGCGGGTCAGGTATCAGACCCATGTCGACCGATGGGAACGAATGCTGGAACGCGTTCGGGCCGAGCGGGACGAGAACGTGAGTCCACCGCTTGCCAGCAGCCTCCTAAAGCTCGACGCCAAGCGCCGCCCCGACGCCAGCCAAGAGCCAAGCCAGCCCGCGGCTCCCCCCGGGCTGGACCCAGCAGCGAGCGCTCCACCCCTACCGCCGCCGGCCACCCCGCCTGGCGTGCGAGTACCTGGAGCCGCGCGCCTCACACCTCCAGGCCTGATGCCAGGCCTCGTCCCGAATCTCGGGCAGATGTTCACCAACAGAGGTGCCTACGGGCAGGGAGGGCTGGCCGAGCCCCCAGGCCAACCTGATCGGAGGTACGCTGCAGGGGCTGGAGAGAGCGACCCTTCGGCCGCCATCACCACCTACGCGCAGGTCCTCCAAAACGGTCAGGAGCAGCAGCACCTGGACAACATGAGATTGCTGCAGGCGGTGGATAGCCTGCGCAGATCTGGTGAGGAGGAAAAAGTCACTCAACGTGGGACCCTCGGCGCCATCGGGCGGGCCGAGGAGCTGGACGTATACCTGGCCCGAGGTTGCGACACCCTCGACGTGGAGGTCTGCGGTGCGCTCACCAGTCGGGAGTTGTTCCACGACGGGCCCAAGCGTGCCTGCGAGCATGCCAAGCACGTGATGCAGGGGGTGAACTGGCCCACCACGGTGACCAACAGGATGGCGTACGGCATCGCAGCCTTCTGCTGGGGAGGTCGAGACCACAAAGACCTGGCCGAGTGGTCGGTCTCCGTGGCAGACTTCCCGCACTGCAAGGCGGAGGTGTTTGACGCCTACACCATGCCCACCTCGTGCAAGCTCGAGCCGCGCCCGCGGCACCCGGTCGTCTTCTCTCAGTGGGTGAGGCAGGCCGAGGACGGCATTACCGTTTTCGGTCTGGTCTACGGGCGCATGCACGAGCCGGAGAGGCGTCGGGCCTTGGAGACCCTACGCCTGGCCTATGAGGAGGATGACGTGGCCTTCCCCGCAGACTACGTGCACAGTCTTTGGGAGGAGCTTGCCGCGACTTGGCGTGGGCAGCTTCGGGAGAAGCGGAGAGAGGTGCGTCGAATCCTGGGCCCCCCCACCCCGCGCAGGGAGGACATCAAGACTGTCGCTCTCGCCCCTACAGGACCGACTGGGAGCGCTTGGTTGACGTTTCCGAATGTGTGCGACCTCGACGCCCCGGACGGCTACTACCAGGTGGTGTGCGTTCCTCGCCAAGCTCGGCGACTTCAGAGGTTCCTGCACCAGAACCTGCACGCCGGACCCCCGAAGACCCCCGAGGCCGGGAAGGCTGGAGAGCAGACTTCAGCCGACCAGGAGACGCCGACTACCCCTGAGTTGGGTGCCGGGAGGGCAGGGGCCGCCGCCAGGAAGGCCGCGGCCAAGAAGCGGCCCGCAGCTCGGGCCTATCCAGCGGGCAAGGCGTTGACCTCCAGCGAGATCGGCCGGTCCGTCAAGCACGCCCCCCGCGACAAGAACGGGGAGGTCATCTGCTGGGACGCTTGCACCTGGGCCGGTTGCCCTAAAGCTACGGGGACCTGCGCGCACTCGCACGAGGCCATCAACGGGCTCGGCAGCCTCGACTGGACGGCGCAGGCGCAGCTCATCCGGCGCGGTGGCCTACGGTCCGGGGCGACGGTCGATCCCTCCTCGGTCGACGGACGGGTCGCACAGCTCCGGGCACAAGCCAAAGCCGAGGCGGACAGCAAACGAGCTGGAGGGAGCGCTGGAGAGGCGTCAGGGCCGGCCCCGGGGGGCAGCCGAGCGGGAGGCCCGCCGGCGGCGTGGGCACCCCCTGCCGCTTTCGACGACATCCAAACCCCGCCCACCCGCCCCCCGCCTAGCGGGCGCTGGTTCGCGGGGGGTCAGGGCCCCTGATTTTGGGGTTTGCTTCATTGACCGTAGCGCGGTGGTCGCGGCATGGTCCCAGGCGCGGCAACCGTGCCATCATTGTAGCGCGTCGGCGAGAGCCGACGCATCCTAGGTGCATTCCGAACGAGCGCGCGCACATGGGCGGTTTGCACGGCGTCGTTTCCATCGTATACGTCCTAGGTATTAGCACGCGTCCATACATACAACATTCTATGATCCCCATGGCACTTAGATAAATCGCTCGCACGGGGTGGGGGATCTCACGCGCCAGGCAGCCCCTAGCGGGGCTGACGACCTTCTAAGCAAACGACAGAGTCCAAACATAAAGGTGCGGGCTAAATACACACATTCAGGGCCGATGTTTACACGCATGGGATCTCACCACGGGCATTAATCGCACAATGCGTCGTCCCATAACCTTTTTTGGCTCAATGTTTGCTGGCTCACACAACGGAAATGAACACAGAAGTTTGCCGTTCAGACGATGACGTGCCTTGCCCCAGAATGCCCTTGACACTCCTCGCAGGAAAAGGAAGAGTGGCGGCGACAAGCGCCGAGAGAGGAACGCGCTGCCCAAGGCTGTTTTTGTATATGAACCGAGTATGAAATGTATCACTGGAGCTATGATTGTTTGCACCTGTTTTCAGATCACAGACAGCTCGAAAGTCAGATTTTCGTGCTCCCGTGCTGTGCCTCTAGCTGAACGGTTCCAGGTTACACAAGAGATGAAAGCGTACAGCGGGAGCGTATTCAAATTGCTCGTTGAACATGAAACACAGTGTAAAGAGCAAGAAGTGCGAGTGGGCGGGCATTTGTATAATCATTTCAGTGAGTTTCTGCTTCAACAGTGGCGAGTGTTGTCGGTGCCGGCTGGGGTTCCCATGACAGAGCCGTACAGCGACCCATCCATCATGTTTTCATTCGACGTTCCGTCCAGCTACGCGAGGTTCATGGGCGTCGAGGCTCGGATACCTGAACCCTCTCCCCTCGTCGGCGCCCGCTCCGAGGACGACGGCGCCGACGACGACGAGCACGAGGATATTCCCGCCGCACCACCGCCACGAGGAGAGCCGCCCGACGTCGGGCCAGGTGCTGGACTTCCACCGATTACAGCATTGCGCGGCTTGTATACCACGCAAGAGCGTGGCACCGTCACGCACAGGTACACGCCTGAAGGCATTCTCAGGTGTCTTGCTTTAGCCAAGATGTGCAGGCCTTCTGCTTCGCTGTCGGGCGTGATGGCAGAGGCTGCACCTCTGCTGTTGGGCGAGGAGGAAGGCAAACGGGTCTCGCACGCTCTGAGCATTGGGGAGTGCCGCTTGCCGTCGATCCGCCTCATGCGCACTGCGCGGCTGCGCTTGGATATGGCATCGATTCTGTTTCAGCAGAGGTGGTTCATTAAGTTTGATACGTTGACGTACACCTTGATTGATTCGTCACCTCAACTCGGCTACAATTTCTTGTGTATCATCGAGGATACAATCAAGATACCAGCAGCACACTCTTTGGATATCATGCTTCGCATTGGGATGGACCTCACAGAACACTACACAACAATGATATGTCCCATGATTTCAATTGGAAGTGGAAAAGGTTCATTGGTCCACAAATCTTCGAAAACTGTACACGTTGACTTGATGCACTCGAGTAGCGACGACCACTTCCACCGTAAACGCAAGGCCAGGAGAGGGACGACGTCAGACCAGGGCACCGAGAGCGGCCACAACGACATTGCCTTGGATATTGTCCCACGGTACCTGAACACAGAACAATCGGGGTCGCCTGAAAGTTATTTGTACCCGTGGCCCCTCTGGATGCCAGGTCAGTTGCACGTTCTGTACAACAGTTTGGAGTCAGCTGTGAAAGCAAGTGAGTTGTATTCAGATTTCGTCCACGTCCTCAAATTATTTCAAGAGTTCTTGAATGATCATGGGTTGGTGCGCCTGTTCAAAGCCACGTGCTTCGCGGACGACCCACAAGCCGCAAAGGACTTCAAGCCTGGTGCCTCTGTTCACATCGATTGGAAGTGGGAGTATCTTTCACGAGCGTTGGATTCTCAGCTGCCGAAGTTCGTCGCGGTGCAGTCTCGGCTTTCGAAAGAGAAGATGCACTTCGGCAGCGAGAAGGGAGCGCAGACCAGGAACCGCCTCCTCAGTGATTTGATCGCTGCGATGGCAGAGAAAGTTGATTTCGAGGCCAGCGCGGAGGCATTGCGTGTCGTGGGGAAGACAATCGAGAGGACTGCCAAAGAGTTAGAGATTTGTGATTGTCATTGGGACTTGTGGCATCGAGGCATCAAGTCGAGGAAGCGGCGAGTGTGCTTTATGCAACAGTTGACTGGGCACACTCGCTGCGTCTGGCAGGGGCGCCGCCTGCCGTGGTACATCGCAGAGGGGCGGGACAGATTGATCTCTGATCTCAAGCTTGCGACGTCTGATCGATTGTTGGTGCTCCTCGCGCAGATGCCAGCAGCTCGGCGGAGCAACTTGTTAGCTGCATTGGAGCAGATCACGCTTCGCATCGTGGAGGAGATATGTGACAAGACACGCCACCTCTTCCGATGCCCATACGTGGCCATTGGCGCTTACTACTCAGTCCAAGGTGGTTCGATAACACAGGGGCGCAGTCTGCTCAAGGCGTCAATTGACGAATACGACGAGGCAATGCGAGTTGGCAGTGGCGGCCAGCTCCACCGAGTTGCTCACAGACTTCACGCGCGCGGCACGATTGTCCGCGATGCATCGGAGAAGTGGATTGCCAGTCTGCCTGATGTTCCGTTGACTTCTTTCCCACACCTGTTCGTGATGCTTCAGGAGTATGCTCTGATCATGGCGGTCGAGCGCAGGATCGAGGCAGTGCATGCCATGATCAAATCTGCTGGCTCACATGCACACGGATTGTCTTTCCCTTCGATTTGCGCCGCTGTGAGGGAACCCGATACACTAGCGCAGCTCAAGACGAATACCGACTTCTGGGAGTTCTGCGTCGCAAACTGGCGCTCCACCGCCTTGGCCTCGCGCATCCTCCATCTCCGATTGAGTCGAGCGGAGCTGGGCATCATGGACTTGAAGAGTAAGATATTAAGAATCTATCAATGCGACACGCAGTCAGAGCACGCCACTTGCGCCGAATCCATTGGCGCGCTTATCGTGTGGAGGGGTTTGACGCAAGGCCTACGGAGACAGCCGATCGAGCTCAGGGAAGACACGAAGGCGTTCGTGATGTTCTTGAAGAGCGTGTTGCGACCAGGTACTTACATCAGTATGCCGTCTGAGTTGTTTGAGATGGCCACTGCTGGTGATGGCGATGTGGCGTTGGCAATGGGTCACCCAGCGGGTAACGTCATCGACGCCGTGCTGGAGGTTGTCGGACAAGCAACGCCCGCTGACTTTGCATGGGGCCCAAATGTCGCCTTCGTGCGGGTCGTCAACAGCCACCCAGAGAGCAGGCGCAACGTAGCGCTGCACCACATCAACACGAGAAGATCAACTATAGCAGTGACGTTGTGCGAGGTATGTGTTCGCAACCCTTCTGCAAGGACCCCGCATCTGCTGGCCAAGAACTCTGCAGTCAAACACCTGACACTTGATCTGGCCGCTTTTGCTTCCAGCGTGGAGTGTGCGTTGCAGAACGTCCACGCGTGGGACGTCAAGGGGTGCCTTTCCACGGCCAGGTTGCGGCCGCTGCTTGCCACTACTTTGGACCTCCTCTTGACCGACGGGGCCGCCCAGGAGCAGCCGGTGTGTTCAGACGTTCCTGATGACCGAGTTGCCGTTCCAGCTGGCGTAGAGTTTCGGATGGGCACTGTGGTCGATCATCTCTTGCGTAGCAATGCGATCTCTGGCCAAGGCTTGTTGGGGGCAACGTTGGGGCTCGTCCCAAACTGATTTCCCTGTGCTAAGTTTTCGATCTGGGGTAGGGTGCCTTGTGTTTTGGACCAATCCAGCCTTTTAGGGGAGCTCTGTTTGGGAAGGCCTTAACGTTGCCCCTTTAGGTTGGTGCAGCGTCGATCTTACCAGCTCTTCTTCCGTCCATGGAGGCGCGACGGATCCCATTGGCATTGAGAATCTGAGAACTATTGGCGCCATTGAGACAGAGGAGAACGACTTTCTTGAACTGGAGATTGCGATCAAACCGCAGTTTCTTCAATGGTCAATGATTTACGGATTATGGCAGCCGCTTCCTCTCGTTCGCGTCCGCTCCGGGTTTGATTGGCTCTGCAAGTCCAAGCTGGAATTACTCATGACTTTAACTTCGAGCGGCTGGGAGCCAGCCGCCAGACCACCTCTTCCATATGCAGCGGGCGGCGAGATGCTCTATCATCGCCGCGATCGGGCCCCACTTTCGTACTTCGCTGCCTTATGCGGCTGCTCCGAGATATTTGGCAAGGGCATCGCCAGCATCCACCATGACAAGCCTGACAACTACTATCGATGTTTACTTAAGCTCACTGGAGATAAGCTTCAGGCGTTCATCCGACTTGAGGGTGGCGCTGAAGATCGGAACGACGAGTTCTACAAGAAGCAGCTCGGCGACGACAACGTGACCGACGACTTGCTCGAGCTCGAGGGGGGCATCATCGAGCCCCGTCTGCCCATTCAGGATGGCGATCTCGGTGTGCCTGGTGTCCACTATGCGGCCGCAGTTCCAGAGAGGGATAGCACAGGTTGGACTCGCGTTCGCGTGCACACAGGCGACGGCACACCCTGCATCAAGATTTATTTTGACCACTTCAGCCACCAGAGCGGCAGGCAGAGAGGATGGGTTGATTGTAGGCACCACGGTTGCATACACTATGTTTTCACGTTTGGTGAGAAGCGACAGTTCTGTGCAACGATGTTAGCATGGGAGACAGCAGGTGAGCGACACGTGATTGCTTCTAAGGCCGACCACTTGGCCTACGCACCGTCGCCCGAAGAGGTGGCGTCTGTTGAGGCACATCTCGTGATGGAGGACTTCTGAAACCTATATGTTTTTTTCAAAACAGTGAACGGCAACAGCACACATAGCACGTGATAGTGTCGTCGTCGTCGCCCAGCAATTTCGCATGTGATGGGTTGGGTCGAGAGGGCAGGTGTGGAAATCATGAATATAAAACAAGTGAGTTCGTAGGTTCCAGAGGGGCTCGATGGGGTGATAGCGTTGGGGTGGGGTTCCCGAAAATCTGACCGATTTCCATTGCCATACTTCCGTGGGCCCATGATTTGGGCCCTGAGAAACACCTGCTCGATGGGATGCCCAGGCGCATGCCATCACTTTCTCGGGTATCCAGCATTCCGTTGAGGCGCCAGTTCCTTGCGTTTCTGCACGTTGCATTTGCCGCTTGCGCAGACGGTGTTGCCCTCCAGGTTTCAGAGAGTCGGATTGGTCCTGACATCGGTGACCGACTGTTGCGGCGAGGTGAGTCGCACTTGTCATCGGATTCTCCACGGCGCTGATAGCCATCGCTGTTGTGGTTGAAGCCGGCATTCTGGCAGGCCCCCGTCAGTGCCCGAGCCGCGGCGCGCGCGGCTTCAGGCCTCCGCCATGGATGCCGCCAGTGGCGCGGGCTCCCAGGGCCACCTTGGCGTGCCGCCCCCGCCCAGTCCTGGGATGACGGTGCCATCTTCGGGCACGCCGACACTGGCAGGTTCGGCACGCGGTTCCAAGTCCAAAGGCACCCGCTCTCCGTGCGACGGCGTTCTCGACGGCATGATGGTGGACTTCGAGGATAGCCAGGGCGCAGGCCCCGCCATGGTGGTCGCGAAGTCGGGGAAGTCTGGGCAGAGCTCCTCGGCCGCTCCCCCTGGCTCCTACACTTGCGCCATGTGCAAGAAGGTGCTCCCGCTCTCGGAATCCATTCCCAAGGGCACGCAGTTGTGGTGCTTCGCGGACAACAGGTCGTACAACGGATTGGTCGCTAGGTGGGGGAAAAACCAGAAGCTTCGTCATTGGTGGAATGGCCTCTCGGAAGCAGATCAGACAGAGTGGTTTCTCAAATGGCAGTCCATGGTTTCGAAATCCAGGTTCCAGAGTTTAGAGTTCAAAGAGGAGCACCAGGACAGCATTAGCCAGGGTAGAAAGACCCATCCCACCCCCATTCCATTTGGTTGTTCGCTATCGGTTCCCATGATGGGGGGGAGGTGTGGAGGAGTGGGGGGATTTGAAAGGTGTTGACGGCCATCGGATCACTGCTTTAGGGATTCTGGTCACGATTCGGAGGCGCTTCGGAGAAACATCGGAAATGTAATAGCAACGAGCGCCTCATGCCGTTGATAAGCAACCGTGGCAACAACCATCCCACTGTGAGATCAGCAACAGCAGGCACGCATACACCAACCAGAATACATCAACATCAATTACACTACACGGCCAAACATCAACAGCAACGAACACATGGCACTTCCAAACGCACCAGCAGCAGCAAAGCATCTAATCGACAAAACAAAATTCAGAAACAACAAACAGCACACGTACACATAGGAACCCTAGCAGGAAGCAGTAGAGATTTGCAACGATGACATCGACGGGTGGATACCGTGGAATGTATTCTTGCGGAACGGCATCATGGAGGGGAAGACCCGCGAGGACCTCACGAAGGAGTGGCAGCACATCATCGACACTCAGCAGTCGGAGTGCAAGTGGCATCGCAACCAGTGGAACGTCCCAGTGTACGAGGGCCTCAAGCGCATCAAGCGCCAGCGCACCAGCGAGATCGCCTCTTCTCATCGCAGTGCCATTGTCAGGGACGCTGATCATCTGCAGGATCTTTTCGCTGGCGGGAGAAGCAGGCTCGGTCAGTACGAGAAGTCGCTGACGCCCGTGCTCACTGCTGATGTTCGGCCTGGCGCCCCGCAGCCTGCTGTCCAAGCTCGCCCAGCAGACCAGCCAGTTCGTCAAGGGCCTGTCAGCGTGCTGCTCCCGACGATCGCGCGGGAGGCTGCAGCTCAATGGGAACTTGTTCGTTTTCTTTTTTCCCATGTTCCGAATACCTCTTGATGTGTGGCAGTCCATCCGAACCCCGTGTGCCTCTAGACGATTGTGTTTTATCGATTCGTCTCCCCCGCTTTCAGCATCTTGAAAAACATGTTCGCAACTTCTTGTTGTTTCAAGATGTGGGGAGGCGAGCCCCTTAGGCTGGCGCCATCGCCCGCGACGCGGCCACGGTGCGGAGCCTGGAGGCGCACGAGGCCATGCTGGCCCAGCAGGCCGCCGCCTCCGCGGCGGAGGCGAACCACAAGGGCGAGGGCGCCAGCGGAGCTACCAGGAAGCCTGGTGCTTCCGTCGCCATCGAGAAGTCGAAGGTCAAGGGTCTGGCTGGCACCATGGCCGCGAAGATCGAGTGAGCGATGGCTCGCACGACATCATGGGGAAGAGAGTTGTCTTGAGCCACGGTGCAGACTCTGTGGTACGAACGCCTCCTCCTCCCCCTCCTTCACCCCTTCATCGTATCTCCTCGTCGCCATCCTTGTACCCCCAGTTCGATCCCATCTCTCCATCATCCCTCCTCGTCTTGCGAGCAGGGAGAGCCTTGGCGGTTGCAGCAGGTTACTGCCGATTACTGCAGATTACTGGCCATTACTGGCCATTACTGTTCGACGTTTCCCGATGAGAAGTAAAACCGAACCAGCGAATCACGTTATCAATCCAATCCTGATAACACTCAGCAATGCGATCGAGGATCCGATGCGTTGCGTAACCAAGGAGGAGGACGCAGAGGATGGGGAGGATGACGGATACGAGGAGGAGGAGGATACGGATGATGAGAAGGATGATGAGTTGCAGAAGATGGATCATGATGATGATGAGCAGGGGTGGCCTTGGCGGCTACTGCAGGTTACTGCCGATCACTGCAGATTACTGCCGATTACTGGCCATTACTGTCCGACGTTTCCCGATGAGAGATAAAACCAAACCGACGAATCACGTTTTCAATCCAATCATGATAACATTCAGCAATGCGATCGAGGATCATATGTGCTGCGTAACCAAGGAGGAGGACGGAGAGGACGGCAGGGGCGGAGGGGAAGGAGGAGGATGGTGGCGAGGAGGAGGAGGAGGAGGAGAAGGAGGAGGAGGAGGAGGAGGGCACGAGGAGGAACCTGACGCTGGGCTCCAGGGATGACGCGGGGAGCGCGGGCGAGTTGGCGCATGGGGATGAGCGGGGGATGATGATGACGAAGAGGAGGAGGAGGAGGAGGAGGAGGAAGGGCTGGGATGGATGGGCTGGGCACTGGTGGCGGACAGGGCGGGGGCGAAGGGCGGGGGGGGGAGGGCGGAGAGGAGGGGGAGATGAGGATGATGAGAAGGAAGATGATGATGAGGAGGAGCCCCCGCCCTCCATCTTCGCCAGCGCGAGGTGGCACGGGTTGGCGTGGGAGGGCACCTGGGTGTTTTGCCCCCTCCCCGTTGAATCCCTGTCGGGCCCGTGTTCGAGCCCGATGCGCGCGGAGGGGGTGGTGGGGGGGTGCATCCCGTTGCACTTCCAGGATTGCCCGTGCTATGTCTGTCTAGTGTTATTGCCTGCCCTCCCCAGGGTCCGCCCCTCCTGTCTCCTTTTCAGTTCGGCCGACGCCTGTGCCGCCAACCCTTGGGCACGTGAACGGTGGGGCGCGAAACGTGTGATGGGCGTGTTGCCGAAATGGCGCTAGCTGCAACGATGCGCCACACTCCTGCACGTGCGTAACTACGTGGGCGGCGCTCGCCCAGCAATCGTGACAAATCGCGTGCATAGTTGTGCGCGCGTGTGCGTGCGTTGTTCGTCGCATGATGTGCGCAACGGATATGCGCATGGATGATGCGCGGTTGGCTATAACATATTCGTCGTCGATGGTCGTTGTCTAAACGAGCCCACACAGCTGAGCGCGCCCAGTGGAGTTGGTTAATGGCCGCGCCTCATTGTGGCCGTTCGCAAAACCAGGGCCTCGCTCGAGCGGCGGCCCCGACATCGCCTAGGCCGCCACCACAGGCAGCAAGAGCAAGCGGCGAACGCCGCATACGAAATGGGCCCTATCGTCCACCATGAGCTTGGGGCGCAACTTCCATGGGGGGCGGTGCTTCTCGCCGCGCCACACTTGGTCTTCGCCCAAGGCCATGTCTTGCGTGCCAGAGAACTGGCAGGGCCCATGCCCCCCCTGGACCAGCAGCTACTACCCCCGCCCGCCCGCCCGACCGCCCGCTTCCGTCTCCAAGAGAGCGCCCATTACTCAACAGACTCCGTTTCCAAGAGAGCAGCCACTTTTCAACGGCTTCCGTTTCAAAGGCAACACCCAATATTCAACAGACTCCGTGTCCAAGGGAGCACCCAGTATTTACAAGCCTCCGTCTCCAAGACAACACCCAGTACTCAACAGACCCCGTGTCCAAGAAGGCACCCAGTACTCAACAGACCCCGCTGCCAGAGAGCACTCTCTAGAGGTCTACTTAAAAACCCGACCCGCCCGCCAGCCCCCCGCCCGCCCGCCCGCCCCACCGCTTCTGTTTCCAAGAGACTCCATCTCCAAGGGAGCACCCGCTATTCAATAACCTCCGTTTCCAAGACAGCACCTCATGGTGCCAGTTTTTTCTTCACGGGAATGCCATGTGGACTACCGCAGGTCACGGTTCTGAATGCCGTTCCAGTTCTGGTTTCGGTTTCCGTCTTTTTCGAAGCCAAGGAAGCTGCAGGTCACGGTTTTTGGTTCCGGTTCCGGTTCTGGTTCCGGTTTCCTTCTTCTTCGGGGCGCAAATAAACCTACCAGGTCACGGCTTTGGTTCTGGTTCCGGTCCGGTTCCGGTTTCCTTCTTCTTCGGGGTCCCGAAGACCCCCCAGGTCACGGTTTTGGTTCCGGTTCCGGTTCTGGTTCCGGTTTCCTTTTTCTTCGGGGTCCCAAAAAGACCCCCCAGGTCACGGTTTTGGTTCCAGTTTTGGTTTGGTTCCGGTTTCTTTCTTCTTCGGGGTCCCAGAAAAAACCTTCCAGGTTACGGTTTTGGTTTTGGTTCCGGTTCCGGTCCGGTTTCCTTCTTCTTCTTCGCCCCAGAGAAGACCCTCAGGTCACGGTTTTGGTTCCGGTTCCGGTTTTGGTTCCGGTTTCCTTTTTCTTCGGGGTCCCAAAGAAGACCTTCCAGGTTACGGTTTTGGTTCCGGTTCCGGTTCCGGTTCCGGTTTCCTTCTTCTTCTCCGCCCCAGAGAAGACCCTCAGGTCACGGTTTTGGTTCCGGTTCCGGTTTTGGTTCCGGTTTCCTTCTTCTTTTTCGCCCGCAGAGAAAACCTTCCAGGTCACGGTTTTGGTTCCGGTTTTGGTTCTGGTTCCGGTTTCCTTCTTCTTTTTCGTTTGAGACGGTCGTCGCGGTTCCGGTTCCGGTTCCGGTTCCGGTTTCCTTCTTTTTCTCGGTGCCCAGGGGCGCCTCAGGTCATGGTTCTGGTTCCGGTTCCGGTTCCGGTTTCCTTCTTCTTCCCCGCCCCGAAGAAGGCCTCCTAGGTCACGGTTCTGGTTCCGGTTCCGGTTTCCTTTTTCTTCTTTGGTTCGAGGGGCTCCCGAGGTCCTGGTTTTGGTTCCGGTTCTGGTTTTGGTTCGGGTTTGCGTTTGCCTTCTTCCGGCGCTCTTCTGTTCTGGTTTTGGTTCCGGTTTCGGTTCCGGTTCCGGTTCCGGTTTCCTTCTTCTTTCCCCCCCCGAAGAAGGGCGCCGAAACCACCGCCAAAATCACACTCACTATGTTGGTGTATTACCTGGAGGCCCCGTATGGCAACCTCATCGACGTGCCGCTCGGCAAGCCCGAAGCCAGAACGCAGGTGAAGGGCAATCTCTTCAGCTTCTCAATGCCCTGGGACGACATCGAGAGATGTTGTCGCGAAGCCTCTCGGCACGCCGAGGAGATCCACGGGGGCCGGCTGAAGTTGCTGCACGATGCTCTCGGTGTGCCACATTCGGAGGAAACGTTGGCGATGCTGGCGAACGCGCGCATCAAAGGGGGCAGCAAAGACCTGGCGCAGCATTTGAAAGGGCTGACATTGCGCATCCCCGTAATGCGCAAATTGATGGAGCTCATGCGCGACAGCGGCTATCCAGGCTATGGCAACAACGGCCTGAACTCATTCGACAGAGTGGCAACTCGCCTCCACGAAAGAAATTCTCAGAAATACGCAGGGAAATACGGGGAGGCGAAGTTCATCCCGCAGGCAGTGCAGGATGCGGTGCAACAGGTAGACGGGGCCACAGATTCCATCGTTCAAGACAAAGTGGCGACGCCTCCAGAGCCGGCAAGACCACAGTGAGGTTGTTTGATCTCACGCGCGGCTTGCCGCAGCGGATAGAAGGCCAGTTCCGACGCACTTGGGGCTTTGCGCCAGCCTTGTGGAATCTATATTTTCGTGAGCGCGTCAATCTCGGAGCAAGCCTGAGCATCAAGCGAGGGGAACGGTTGCAAGGCCAAAACGCAGAGAGCGCGGAGACCGACGCTGCCATTGCCGCTGCTGATTTACTCCAGAAGCTCGAGAAGGGTTACTACACGTTACCCGATGGCAGACGCCGAAAGATCAACAACGATGCCAGCAAGCTGATTTTCGCAGTCGGCCTTGGCAACCTGTAGCGGCGACTCTTGGCTGACTTCCGCTTTCGATGCCGGGCCATTCCAGGCGCGCAGGAGATTCGGACGAAGATTGGGCACCTGGGGATCTGGGCTTGTGTCAATTACGGGAATGGCATATTCTGTATTATTTCCCCGGGAGAACGGCATAATTATCTAGCGTTCAGGCTCAGCAGATGCCGCCAGGACGATCCTTTCGTTGCAGGCGAGAGCAGGAGGAAGAAGTGGGCAAAGAGCGATTCACCGTGCCTGGAGCCGTCGCCAGAGGACACGTTTGAGGTTAACATTCCTGGATGTGACACGCGTCGCTTGTTCCTCGCAGGGGACCCCTTGGCCGCCTCCAACGCATTATTCGTGCAGATCCGCACGGTCTTGGCGACGATGCTCGGAGTGCGCATGTGCCCTCGCTGTCCGCAGTGCTCTGAATCTGGATCGCCGTGTCAGGACGCCCTCGGCAGCAACGCTGAAGCCATGGGAGGCATTGCGGGGCGCGTGGGCGCTTTGTTCGGCGCCGTGGAGGCTCAGAAAACGACAGGGGGACTACATTATCATTTCTTCATGTTCGTTCAGCGCCTGCGCCAGTTCGCCACGCTGAAGGAGATCGACCAGAAAATCGAGGAAGGTCTCGTGAATGCGACGGAGCTGAAGCATTTCCTCGGGCAAATCTGCTGTGAGAGATATCCCGACGTGGAGCAATTTGCTAGAGACAGAAGTTCGCTGGGGCAGAACTTCCCGACATACTCGGAGTCGTCCGGATGCTCTGGTTCGCCAGCATGGGGGGAGTTCAAATTGGGCCGATTGCCCTGGTTCTTGTATGATGACGCGAGAGTCGGGGTGGGCTCGTCCGCGCAGGGAGTTCCAGGGGAAGGTCAGCAGCGCGGCCTGAATTGCGACGACGCCACCTTCAAGGAGAAGTTCAACGGCGCTCTACAGTATTTCATGTGTCGGTGCCAGCGCCACATACATCGACTGGTGATGGATTCGAAGACCAAGCAGGAGAAGCGTTTGGTGCCCAACGCCTGCGCTTCCAAGAAGAACAAGAGAGAGTGCAAGCACGAGGCGCCGCGGACCAACAGAGTGTCCCCCGAGTGGATGACGGCGCCGCTGCTGGTTTGCAAGGGCATCGCCAAGAAGTTCATGCCCGCGCAAGCGGAGTCCGAAATTGGCTGGGGCAAACTCTCGGACTGCGCAATGAGGAGTGGCTGAACGGGTGCATGCCGGGCCTGTGCGTCGCTTTTGCAGGGAGCAACAGTGACGTGAAACCGAATGACCGACTGCCGATCATCGAGCAAACGCGTGAGACTTGCTGCAGGAAGAAACGCTGCATCATGAAGAAGCAGAGTCTGAAGAGAGCCACTCAAGCAATTCAGCGCACGCAGGTAGTTACGAATGGATATTTCGGTGGATGCATTGGCAAGCGACAGCCCGCAGGCACTTTGGAGACGAAGAAATGCGTTGACAAGCTTTTTACCTTGAGGGCGAAGATACAGGGCAAGGGGAAAGCGGCGCAGCTCAGAGCAAGCAGCGGGAGACTGATAACGGAACTCGAGATGAACAGCACGTACCGAGGCGCCGTGGAAGTGTGCAACCTGTGCTGTAATTTGGACCAGAGCGACCTTCTGAAGGCAGAGTGCATCCGAACCTTCCACGAGCATGCGATTGATGGGCGGGCGTGGATGAACAAGTTGGAAACATCCCAGAATGCGTCGCAGATGAAGGACTGCAGCGTGACGACGTACGTGCCGCCAGCTCGCAAACCTCACGTGAGGACAGACCGATCGAGAGTGAACGAGTTCGACGCCTACGGATATCGCCCTGTGCAGCACCCTTGGAAGTTATTGTCGGCGTACGAGTTCATGCGGCAGTGGAGGTGCGAACCACTACTGGTTCCGACGCACTACTTGAACCGCAACCTGCCACCGCGAACTGCGTGGACAAAAGAAGGCCAACAATTAATCAGGAGCAAGCAGTACAAGGATGGAGAAGTCGCCGCCAAGCCTGGGGAACATTACATAGCAGTGACACCCGACGCCGACGAGTATTTCGTGTTTCCGCAAGACGCGGGAGTCTTCTGCCACTCATGGGTTCTGGTCAGGAAAGCGAGGCCCGACGTGGTGGTCATCGAAGGCTTGCCCATGCCCAGCGTACACAACAGTTCTACGTACAACGCTCAGTATTGCAGTTTATTTTCCGTCCCTGGACACTCTATGGAGGAGACGTGATTGTGCTTCACCTGAATATGTTGGGGATGGAGTCAACGGTAGTGCGGCATTGGCAGGAGGCCCAGCAACAGTCGCTCCAAGTTCGAGCTTCGTGTAGACTGACCAAGAAGACAACCGCAACAGGGACGCCATCGACGCTGGACAGCGTATCCTGGAAGACCGCTTGGGACGAGTATGTGCGCGGGAACGTGGTCAGCCAAGCAGCGGCGAAATTCATCCAGAGTTCCCCGTTGAATACGATGGCGTCGCCCGGCAGGGCGGCAGATGATCAGAGCGAGACAGATGCGTCGGAGGAAGAGCAAGATATGCCTCCGCTGAGCCTCCCTGGTGGCAAGTTTCAACAACTGCTCCAATCGGCCAAAGAAGAGGACAGCCTCGGCGAGAAGTGGACCGCCTTGGCGAAAGCGAAGGTGACAGCTTCGGAGAACAGCCGAGCGTAGAAAAGTGTCCGACCTCACGAGTATGAACAAAGCCATCGCATCGGAGAGCGAGTGTGGAAGACGGAACCATCTGGTGTCGAGGCTGGGGACCGTGGATGTCCGGGAAATATCTGCGAGGATGCGTACCAGGACCACTTCGCAGCTCTATCAGCAGGTGGCACGAGCCAGAAGGCGCCCGATGCTCCCTTCGACGAGAAGCGAGATGCTGCTGCTTCGTTCAACCCTGCAGGCACTGGCTTCACCAGCATAGACAAAGCGTTTGCTTCCATATTGGCGAGCTCGAAGATCCCGAACGAGAAACAGCGCCAGTTTCTCGAGCACTTCGCTCGACGTTTGAAGATTGAGTGGCTGGAAAAGCAACAGGGCAACGTGAACCAGAAATCCGAGGAGCCTCTGCTGGACGTAGTGCACGGATTTCCAGGCACCGGAAAAAGTGCCGTCATTGGCTGGATGCGGTATTTAACGTCTCGGTTGGGAGCACGGCGTTCAGTTCGTTTGTTTGGCGTTTCAAAATGCCATGGCGGCGCAGATCAACGGCCACACGGTGCACCACTGGAGCGGCATCCCGGCGCGGAACGACGACGGGAATGCCATGGGCGACAGGCACAAGCAGTCCATGAAGTGCGGGGCCCTGCGCGTGATCATCATCGACGAGGTCCCGAGGGCACCGAACGAGTCACTCCATGGAGTGCATCGTTCGTTGCCCCCCTCGTGGTTGGAGTCGTTCGGGCTCCTCGTGTGCGGGTCGTTGGGGCTCCACCTCTTGGTGTGAGTCGTTCGAGCCCCTCGTCCTGGTGTGAGGCGATCGAGCTCCTCGTGGTGCGAGTCGCTGGAGCCCTTCGTCTTTTGGTGAGTTGTTCGGGCCCCTCCTCCTGGTGCGAGTCGTTGGAGTTCGTGGTCGTGTGAGTCGTTCGGGCCCCTCGTCCTGGTGTGAGTTGATCGGGCTTCACGTGGTGTGGGTCGTTCGGGCTCTTCGTCACCTCCAACGGCGGCGTCTGGGCAAATTCTGATAATTCTCTAGTGTGTCCCAGGCGTCTCCATGTTTGCAAGACCTGTGGAGGCAATGAGCATAGCTCAGCGCACACAGAAAAAGAGATATGTTCTGTACGAATATTTCCAGGTGAGCATGATGTCCGCGGAGCTGCTGGGCACCCTGGAACGAGTGGTCAGTGCCGCTGTCCGTGCGAGGGGCACGTACAAGAAGAGGGCGGGGGAAGTGCATCGCGCCTTCGGGGGAGTGAACGTGGTCATGTGCGCTGATTTTTGGCAGTTGCACCCCGTGACGGGCACCTTCCTGGCATCCAACCCTCTGGGCGCGCCCGCAGGGTGCGCGCACCACGCGTTGGAGCTGTTCTGGCAAGACGGCGTCGACAGCGCGCGATCTTTCTGGCAGTTGACCGAATTGATGAGGTGCGACGATGCATGGTACAATCCCTTTCTGGGCCAGTGCAGAGTTGGAGATCTCAGCATGGAGGACTACAGCTATTTCCACGGGCTCCCGACGTTGATGTCCCCGAGCGCGGGCTGTTCGTTTGCAACGGCGACGTGGTGGACGACCCAGTTTCGGGCCCGTGCAGCAAGACTTGGGGGGAGCGCTTCGCAGGAGGGTGCGCCGACATGGCGGCGGTTCTGAACTCGTCAGAGGGCGAGTGCGAAGAGTGCCGTGCGGAGCGAGGCAAGAGACACAGGGTTCTGACCGACACGGACACGCTGGCGCCAGAGCTTCGCATGAACCCATTCAGCGGAGCACCTGCTCTGTACACTTTCAACGTGCCCAGGTACTTCGCGACGAACCTGCGCGCGAGGGAGTTTGCCAAGCAGAAGCACGTTCAGCTCTCGTGGGGCTACGCTCGAGATGTGCCGCTGCATCCAGGAGATCGCGATTTGCCGAAGGAGAAATTGGACGAGAAGTTGTTCTCCTGGCTGAAGAGGCACGACCAGGAGACGGGCAACATTCCGAGCATCTACCCATTGGCCAAAGGCATGCCCATTCGGTTGACGGGCAACGTCGATCGAAGCAGACAACTCTACAGACACCGAAAGGGAGTGATTCACGGATGGACTTTGGCGCCTGATTGCAGTCCCCAGGAGATCGAGGGCGAGGTCATATTGGATAGGTTGCCCTTGGTGATCTATATCCATTTCCCAGACGCACAGTGGACAATAGTGAGCTGCCGACGTGCGTATACCCGTTGAAGCGAAGCTCCAGGACCTGGGAAGTCAACAAGCACACGGGCATCGAAGCTCGACGCACGGGCTTCTGGATTCTCCCCGACTTCGCCTCCACCGCTCACATGATCCAGGGGGCGACGTTGGAAGCGGCATTCGCTGACCTGCAGCATTGGTCCAGCAGGGCGTCCATGACAGCTCAGATTGCTGCCTACGTATGCTTGTCCAGAGTGAAGCGATTGCCAACCATCTGCGTCATGCAACCGTTCTCGACCTTTCTGTTCGGCCTCGGCAACCCAGTGGGGCCCGAGCGACTGATGCGGAAGCTTTCTGGCCAGATCACAGCAGACGAGGCGATTTATGAATGGAGTGCGCTTGATGACGAGGCCGCTGAAGCTGAGAAGATGGACCCCATGGCGAAGCAGCACCTGTGCGTCTGCTGCTACCTCAAAGGGAAGCAGGAGTACATGCTCGACGCTCGCGATTTCGGCATGAAAGCAGCCGCTGACTTCTACGAGAAGTACGTGTCGCAAGGCAGGTGGACGAGATGCATGGACTGCGCGCGCGAGAGCTGCCCAATGCCTTGTCGGTCTGCGCGGGCGGCCGAGGCTTCCCAAGGGGTGGCCGATGGCAACGCTCCAAGGAGAATCCCGCCAGATCATTCAATATGCAAGCGGCGTGTGGAGAGTGATGACTGGAAGAAGAGCCTGACCCCGCAGAGCCACGGGTGTGCTGCTTGCAAAGATGTTTTTGACGAAGGCGTGTGGGGCGCGAGTATTATGAGACATCATCGGCATGCCGATAGAGACCTCGTGTGCCCCGGCTGCGCAGAGCGAGGGTTCGCGCCGGGCAACATCGACGAGCACCAGCGCGAAGATTGCTTAGAGCACTTGGGCAGCCTCGCGTTCGACAAGCAACTGCTTTACAATGCGAAGAGGCGGGAGAAGGCCCGTTTGGTGTGCTTGGACTGTCAGACGAAGCTGCGGCGCGGTAAGTGTACAACGGCATATGAGCTGAAGTACTGGTCGAAGGCTGAACGCAGGCATCACTCGTCTTCTCGGGGCACAACGTTAGTGTGTAAGGCGCGCCGTGCGCAAGGATTCGACCCGTCGGACCTTGCGACGCACATGTGCCAGAGGTGTTCCTGCAGTTTCGGGGCTCGTAAATTCAACCCAAAGCAACTGAACAACCACAAGCATGGGAATCGCCAGAAACTGCAGTGCAAGGAGTGCGTCGCTGATATGGACGAACGAGTGCGCCACCTGCGCAAAGCGCTGCAGAAGAGCAAGCGCAAGTGCAAGTGCCATTGCCGCATTCACCAAGCTCAATGCCCGCTGACCCCCGTGCATTTCGGAGAGAAGCGCTGGCCGGGCAGCGACGGAGCGATATCCGCCGACGACCGGAAGTTCTTGGACGAGTTGCAACCGACTCCCGAATGGTGGAACAAAGCCTGGGGACGATGAGGTACGGCGCGGATGCCGTCAGCCCAGACGTGTTACTGGGGACACTATCCCTTGGTATAGTGAGACTGAAAACGGGATGTTGCCTCAATGGGCTCGAGGGTTCTTGTATACATGGCTACGGCTTCGGTATCTATCCAATGGTGGATGTGCCACTACACATTTTCCGTGGCGCCTCAGGTGGCTTGTACTGTAGGAAACCGCTTGCTGGTGGAACGCGTACTACACTCAGCTGGTCCACGTACGCTTCACGTAGGGTCTACTATAGGAAACAGCTTGCTGGTGGCACTTGCATTGTAGACGGCTGAAGCTCGTACTGTAGTTCTCGGGTGCTGGATTCTGCATATGTGATGGTGTTTGTTATCTTGTTCTGGTGGAAGTGCTGGTTATTATACTCAGTGTTGGTTCATTGGTGCGAAGAGTACGTTTAGTTTATAGTCTGTCCTCCAGTACTGGTGAGGCCCATGCTTACCACTATGGATGTCTCGCTGGTATAAGAGAATAGCTCTGGGTACAGTGAGACTGAACAGTGGATGTTGTCTCAATGGGGTCCGTCCTTTCTGTATATGGCTGGAGCTTCGGTATGTATCCAATGGTTCATGTGCCGCTACTTTGCTTCCGTGGCGCGTCAGGTGAGTTCTAATGTAGTAAACATCTCGCTGGAGGATGCTCAACGGCATCATGGCAGAGACCGTGCTTGAGCTTTCTCGTACTGGTGACCATGACATGTGGTTACTGTTCTGTGTGCGGGTGTTGGGCATCCTGGCAGGTGATGGCGCTGGTGACTCGACTCAATGTTGGTGTATGTGCGGCAGTACCTTGTGATAGAGCGCTCGATGGCAAAACATGCGTGTCCTCTTCACAGTCCTCCTCCTCCGCCTCTGCTTCGTGTGTTTCGTTTCAGTCATGTCCCTGGAATTTCACTTTTCTTGGGTTGTGGTTCCTTAGCCGGTTCCTGTTACCTTGGCTTCGGTGGCTCCTCCGATGCCGGCTATGGTAGTGATTGCAGTTGTGCTGGTGTGAGTGGTTCAGGGTCTTCGTCCTGGTGTGAGTCGTTCGGGCTCTTCGTAGTGTGAGTCGTTCAGGCACCTCGTCCTGGTATGAATCGCTCGGGCCCCTCCTTGTGTGTGAGTCGTTCGGGCTCCTCGTGGTGTGAGTCGTTGGGGCCCCTCGTCCTGGGGTGAGTCGTTCGGTCTCCTCGTGGGGCCTCTTCGGGGCGTCTTGGAGGCTCTCGGGGCCTCGTGGGGGCCTCTTGGGGGCTCTCGGGGCCTCTTGGGGGCCTCCTTGTGGTTTCTTGGGGGCTTCTTGGGGGCCCCGAGAGGCGTCTTGGGGCTTCTTGGACGCATCTTGGGGGCCTCTTGGGGGCCTCTCGGGGCCTCTTGGGGGCCTCTTGGGGGCCTCGTCCTTCCTTGTGTGAGTGGCTCGGGCCCCTCATTGTGTGTGAGTCGTTCGGGCTTCGCGCGGTGTGCGTCGTTCGGGCCCCTCGTCCTGGCGTGCGTCGTTCGGGCCCCTCCTGGGGTGTGAGTCGTTCGGGCTCCTCGTGGTGGGAGTCGTTCGGGCCCCTCGTCCTCGTGTGAGTCGTTGGGGCGCCTCCTTGCGTGTGAGTCGTTCGGGCTCCTCGTGGTGTGAGTCGTTCGGGCCGCTCGTCCTGGTGTGCGTCGCTCGGACCCATCCTTGTGTGTGAGTCGTTGGGGCTCCTCGTGGTGTGAGTCGTTGGGGGCCCCTCGTCCTGGAGGGAGTCGCTCGGCCTCCTCGCGGGGCCTCTTGGCCCCTCGTCCTGGTGTGAGTCGTCGGGGCGCCACCTTGTGTGTGAGTCGTTCGGGCTCCTCGTGGTGTGAGTCGTTGGGCCCCTCGTCCTGGGTTGAGTCGTTCGGTTTCCTCGCGGGGCCTCTTGGGGGCGCCCTGGAGGCTCTGGAGGCCTCTTGGGGGACTCTTGGACGTCTCTTGGGGGCCTCCTGGGGGCCTCTTGCGGCGTCTTGGGGCTTCTTGGGGGCCTCTTGGGTGCCTTTTTTGGGCCTCTGGGGGCCTCTTGGGGGCCTCTCGGGGGCCTCGTCCTTCCTTGTGTGAGCGCCTCGGGCCCCTCACTGTGTGTGAGTTGTTCGGGCTCCTCGTGGTGTGAGTCGTTGGGGCCCCTCGTCCTGGGGTGAGTCGTTCGGCCTCCTCGTGGGCGTCTTGGGGGCCTCCTTGGGGGCTCTCGGGGCGTCTTGGGGGCCTCCTTGTGGTTTCTTGGGGGCCTCTTGGGTGCCTCTTGCGGCGTCTTGGGGCTTCTTGGAAGCCTCTTGGGGGCCTCTTGGGGCCTCTTGGGGGCGTCTTGGGGTCATCGCCCTTCCTTGTGTGGGTCCCTCGAGCCCCTCATTGCGTGTGAGTCGCTCGGGTTCCTCGTAGTGTGAGTCGTTCGGGCCCCTGGTCCTGGTGTTCGTCGTTCGGGCCCCCCCCCCCCCCTTGTGCGTGAGTCGTTCGGGCTTCTCATTATGTGAGTCGTTCGGGCCCCTCGTCCTGGTGCGAGTCGTTCGGGCGCCTCCTTGCGTGTGAGTCGTTCGGGCTCCTCGTGGTGTGAGTCGTTCGGACCGCTCGTCCTGGCGTGCGTCGCTCGGGCCCCTCCTTGTGTGTGAGTTGTTCGGGCTCCTCGTGGTGTGAGTCGCTGGGGCCCCTCGTCCTGGGGTGAGTCGTTCGGTTTCCTCGCGGGGCCTCTTGGGGGCGTCCTGGAGGCACTGGGGGCCTCCTGGAGGATTCTTTGTGGTCTCTTGGGGGCCTCTTGGGTGCCTCTTGCGGCGTCTTGGGGCTTCTTGGGGGCCTCTTGGGGGCCTTCTGGGAGCCTCTGGGGGCGTCTTGGGGGCCTCTTGGGGGCCTGTTCCTTCCTTGTGTGAGCGCCTCGGGCCCCTCACTGTGTGTGAGTCGTTCGGGTTCCTCGTAGTGTGAGTCTCTCGGGCCCCTGGCCCTGGTGCGCGTCGTTCGGGCCCCTCCTTGTGTGTGAGTCGTTCGGGCTTCTCATTATGTGAGTCGTTCGGGCCCCTCGTCCTGGTGTGAGTCGTTCGGGCGCCTCCTTGCGTGTGAGTCGTTCGGGCTCCTCGTGGTGTGAGTCGTTCGGACCGCTCGTCCTGGCGCGCGTCGCTCGGGCCCCTCCTTGTGTGTGAGTTGTTCGGGCTCCTCGTGGTGTGGGTCGTTGGGGCCCCTCGTCCTGGGGTGAGTCGTTCGGCCTCCTCGTGGGCGTCTTGGGGGCCTCCTTGGGGGCTCTCGGGGCCTCTTGGGGGCCTCCTTGTGGTTTCTTGGGGGCCTCTTGGGGGCCCCGGGAGGCGTCTTGGGGCTTCTTGGAAGCCTCTTGGGGGCCTCTTGGGGCCTCTTGGGGGCGTCTTGGGGTCATCGTCCTTCCTTGTGTGGGTCCCTCGAGCCCCTCATTGTGTGTGAGTCGCTCGGGTTCCTCGTAGTGTGAGTCGTTCGGGCCCCTGGTCCTGGCGTGCGTCGTTCGGGCCCCTCCTTGTGTGTGAGTCCTTCGGGCTCCTCATGGTGTGAGTCGTTCGGGCCCCTCGTCCTGGTGTGAGTCGTTCGGGCGCCTCCTTGCGTGTGAGTCGTTCGGGCTCCTCGTGGTGTGAGTCGTTCGGACCGCTCGTCCTGGTGTGCGTCGCTCGGGCCCCTCCTTGTGTGTAAGTTGTTCGGGCTCCTCGTGGTGTGAGTCGTTGGGGCCCCTCGTCCTGGGGTGAGTGGTTCGGGCCCCGCATTGTATGTGAGTCGTTCGGGCTCCTCGTGGTGTGCGTCGTTCGGGCCCCTCCTTGTGTGTGAGTCCTTCGGGCTCCTCATGGTGTGAGTCGTTCGGGACCCTCGTCCTGGTGTGAGTCGTTCGGGCGCCTCCTTGCGTGTGGGTCGTTCGGGCTCCTCGTTGTGCGAGTCGTTCGGACCGCTCGTCCTGGTGTGCGTCGCGCGGGCCCCTCCTTGTGTAAGTTGTTCGGGCTCCTCGTGGTGTGAGTCGTTGGGGGACCTCGCCCTGGGGTGAGTGATTCGGGCCCCGCATTGTATGTGAGTCGTTCGGGCCCCTCGTGGTGTGAGTCGTTCGGGCCCCTCGTCCTGGTGTGCGTCGTTCGGGCCCCTCCTTGTGTGTGAGTCGTTCGGCTTCCTCGTGGTGTGAGTCGTTCGGGCCCCCCGTCCTGGTGTGAGTCGTTGGGGCGCCTCCTTCTCTTGGGGGCCTCTTGGAGGCCTCGTCCTTCCTTGTGCGAGTGCCTCGGGCGCCTCATTGTGTGTGAGTCGTTCGGGCTCCTCGTGGTGTGGGTCGTTGGGGGCCCTCGTCCTGGTGTGAGTCGTTCGGGCCCCTGCTTGTGTGTGAGTCGTTCGGGCTCCTCGTGGTGGGAGTGGTTCGGGCCCCCCGTCTTGGTGTGCGTCGTTGGGGCGCCCCCTTGCGTGTGAGTCGTTCGGGCTTCTCGTGGCGTGAGTCGTTCGGGCCGCTCGTCCTGGTGCGCGTCGCTCGGGCCCCTCGTCCTGGGTTGAGTCGTTCGGCTTCCTCGTGGGGCCCTCCTGGGGGCCTCCTCGAGGCCTGTGAGGCCTCCTGAGGGCCTCGTGGGGACCTCTGGAGGCCCTCTTGGGAGCCTCCTGGGGCGTCCTGGGGCCTCTTGGGGACCTCTTGGGAGCCTCTGGGGTCTCTTGGGAGCTTCTTGGGGGCATATTGGAAGCCTCTGTGGAGCCTCCTGGGGGCCTTTGGGGCCAGCTTGGAGCCTCGAGCGATCCTTAGAAGCGCGAACGAGCGATGCCCCCTGAGAAGGACAGAATACCCCAAGATTTTCGTACAATCAATGTTTGTGCTATGACGGAAGGAAAGCCCTGTTCCCTCCGAACGCCGAAATGGTGCCGAAACATAGAGTAGATTATATCGGCCACGTGTTGTTGTGATGCATGGTTCACTCCTTGCCCAATTGGCCCCATAGAGTAGATTATATTGGCCACTTGTTGTTGTGATGCATGTTTCACTCCTTGCCCCATTGGCCCCGCCCTCGTAGTAGCAGCGCTGCGGCGGCTATCGTTCGAGGACATGCAGGCGCGCCAGAGATAATGCGAGAGTTCGCGTCTGTGTGCGGTGCAGATATCAGCTCTTCGTGGTATGAGTCGTTGGGGCCCCTCGTCCTTCCTGGCGTGAGTCCTTCGGGCCCCTCATTGTGTGTACGTCGTTCGGGCTCCTCGCGGTGTGAGTCCCCTCCTTGTGTGTGAGTCGTTCGGTCCCCTCCTCCTGGTGTAACTCGTTCGGGCTCCTCGTGGTGTGAGTCGTTCGGGGCCCGCGTCGTGGTGTGAGTCGTTCGGGCTCCTCGTGGTGTGAGTCGTTCGGGCGCCTCGTCTTGGTGTGAGTCGTTCGGGCCCTTCCTTGTGGTGTGACTCGTTCGGGCTCCTCGTGGTGTGAGTCGTTGGGGTCTCTCGTCCTGGTGTGAGTCGTTCGGGCTCCTCGTTGGGCCTGTTGGGGGCCTCTTGGAGCTCTTGGGGGCCTCTTGGGGGCCTCTTGGGGGCGTCTTGGGGGCCTCTTGGAGCCTCTTGGGGCCTCTTGGGGGCCTCTTGGGAGCTTCTTGGGGGCCTCTTGGGGCCTCTTGGGGGCCTCTTGGGGGCCTCCTGGAGGCCTCTTGGGAGCCTCCTGGGGGCCTGTTGGGGGCTATCTTGGGGCCTCTTGCGACCTCCTCAGAAGCGCAAATAAGCGCTGACCCCTGAGAAGAACAACATGAGCCCAAAACCTTCTGTAAAATCAATGATTTTGCTAAGAAGGAAGCGGAACGCGGCCCCCTCAGAAGGCCATAATGGAGGCAAAACTGTAGTCAAATCAAGGTTTTTTGCTTCAGCGACGAGCTGAGGCGCCAAACTGCCTCCCCCCCAGAATCCTCGTGAGGGTCGTCGTTTTTTGGCCCTCCCAGGCGTCGAAAAAAAAAAACTCCCCTGACGACGCTCGGGACTCCCTCTCCAGGTCCAGGGGGAGGGGGTAGGGGGAGGGGTAAACCCCTCCCCGAAGGGGAAGAAGGGGGGTTGAGGACAGAGAGAGCTCGCTAAACCACTCACGCCCAAAGGGCTGGTGGGATTATAGAAGAGCACATTATGAAACAGGGAGGCCAATACTGGTCAAGTTAAAGATCGCTGGGAGCCTCCTGGAGGCCTCTCGGAGCCACATCGGGTCTCGTGTATAGCAATGTTGGCAATCACGGGGTTTCCATCGTGCTTTTGCGGTCCTCTTGAGGTCTCTTGTGGTCATGTTCCGCCCATCCTGGAGGTCATTGATCAGGAAAGGAATGGCTTCAAGTATTCTCAACTCGTGGGTCGCCGAACTATCTTCTCTTGGAGCCGTCTTTGGGGCGCTCTTGGGGCGCTCTGGTGCCTTGGAGTTGTTCTGAGCCCCCTTTTGGGCTCTCTTGGACGATATAGGAGCCACCTTGACTCCTTGTAAGCCCATCGGAGGCAAAACACGTGAAGGCAATACTGGCTGAAACACGTCAGGTAATTGAAGAAAGTATCTCGTGCGCATTCCTGGGTGGCGCCATGGCCACTTGGAGCCGTGCCGTGACTTTGGGAGGGCATGTTGGACGCCAGCTTGAGCCATCTTGGGCCATCTCAAGCTGCACCGGTAACGAACGCCACTCCAGAAGCCACCTTGAGAATCGTAGTGCCAATCACTTTGAAAGCCACATTGGGCTATCTGGGCCCATCTTTGAGCCGTCTAGGGCGATTCTGCACGCTCTCCCTGCGGGGGAGTGGGGCGTGCAGGCCTTCCCTAACAGAACGGGCCAGCCCCTCTAATTGACCCTGTTCCCAGGACCAGAGTGAGATGGGTCCCGTCTTGGCCTCGGAGGTCTCCGAGAGGGTCCTGGGTGGCTTCCGATACAGCCAAGATGGCCCAAGGTGGCCTCGAAATCTGCCCAAGATGGGCCATGTCGGCGCTCCAGGAAGCCCAGCACGGTCTAAAGCGTAGCAGAGCCTATCCTACATCCTCGACCTTGCCCCAGAAGCCTCCAAGGGCCCCCAGAAGGCCCAGAGCCAAACAGCACGTCGAGAAGAACCTCCCCTCCCCGCCCCATAACCCTGCCAGCGCCTCCCGCTGGCGCGGTACCGACCGCCCATTCGCCGTCGCACGCCACGGGCAGGCCCCAGTCGAAGGCCGGCCCTGCAGACGCGCACGCCGCGCCAGAGGGCCCGAGTCGGAAGGCTGCGAGCGCTGTCGCGCCGTTGCTGGAGTCCGCTCCCCAAGTCGGTGCGGCTCGATTCGCCGCTGGGGGCCGCGAGTCCGATGCGTTTCGATTCGCTGGCTTGGGCAGTGCCCAGTCGGAGCTGGGCGCGGCGATTCGATCCGGGACGGTTCTCCAGCAATTCGATCCCGCGCGATCCGAGGCGCGATTCCACGATCCGATCAGGGGTTCCGCTGCCGAGCGCCTTCTAGTCCTGGATTCATGCCGCCAGGCAGCCACTACTCCGCCCCCGCCTACGTCATGCATTTCCTCATCCGCGCGCAGCCGTTCTCAGACCTCGCAAGGGACCTGCAGGGCGGCAAGTTCGACGTGGCGGCGCCGCTCAGTTTCGCACCTGCCGTCGACGGCGACAAAGACTAGGACTACCACGACGATCCGAGGCTGGGATTTGTCCACATCCACCGCCTGGGCAGCCGATCTTCCTAGACCTCCGGACGATGTGTGTTTAGGTGTGTGTGTGTGTGCGCGTGTCTTTGTAAAAATATATTCGGACCCCCCTCGGGACCTATCCGTGTCCGCCCTCTGGATTCCCAGGACCCCGTTCCCCAGGCGTTGGGTGTGGATAAGATTCCGCCTCGCAAGCGAGGACGACGACGATGACGACGATGACGTAAACGGCGACGGCGGCGACGACGAAGGCGGAGGCGGCGGCGATATCGACGTTTCCGAGATTTTGGGGCGGTTCTGGAGATTCTCGGGGCCGCGGCCAGGCGGTGCTCGGAAGACTTGCGAGTATGGGCCGTGGGAGAGCTCTTAGGACTGATTTTGATCGGCCGCGGCGGCGACGATCACCGCGCCGACGACGAGGGGCTCAAGTCGGCATGGCGGCTTGTCAAGGACAGGCAGGTGGCACAGAGGAAGAGGAAAACCAGGAGGAGGAGGAAGGGGAAGAGGAGGAGGAGGGAGAAAGAGAGGAGGAGGATTGCATGGTGTTTACTTATTGTTGGCGGGCCTTGGAGGCTGCAGGGATTTTTGGGGGAACAGGCGGGAGGCACGATGAGGAGAAAGAGGAGGAGGAGGAGCAGGAAGACCGGAGACAACGTTAGGGGAAGAAAGGCCCATGGGCTGGGGCATCGGCCCCAATCAAGCGCCCATTCATCGCCGATCGGGCCCGATAGCCCACCCCTCCCAGGAAGAGCGCGGGCGCAAGTTTTTGTTGAGAATCCGCGTTGCGAAACCGTGTGTTTTTTATATATGTTGTTTGGGCAGTCGATTTTAATATCTCTATGAAACCACTGGTTTCTAAGGGATTTCGGCATGCGCGCGCGACGACGCGCGCGTGCGCACTTCGTATATTTTTTGGTAGCGGATTATTGAACAAAGACGGTTTTTGTTAACGAGTGCGCGCGCGTAGTACTTTTGGGAAAGGATGGCGGGGGGGGCGGATGCCGCCACCCGTTGGATTATGCGAACTTATATTTGAGATGGACGATGGGGCAGAGCCATCTGTAAATTATTGTACGCGAGGCCGAGTGGATAATCCCTGGGTTGTGGTGTGGTTCGATTTTTTTTTGGGCGGGAGCCACCAGTTCTTGACCTTCAGTTCTGCATCTCCAGCGTTCGACCTCCACCTAACGACATTCAACCTCACCTGACAGACCTCCAACTGTCAGCTTCCGACTCCCAGCATCCACCTCCAGCTATCGACCTCCAATTTTCCACCTCCAGCTGTCGACCTCCACCCATCGACCTCCAACCTCATTTAACCGACCTCCAGCATCCAGAGTCCGGCACCCAACATCCGCCACCAGCTGTAGACTGCACCTCCAGCGTGCGACCTCCACCTATGGACCTCCAACCTCACCAGACCGACCTCCAGCTGCCAGCTCCCGACCCCGAGCATACACCAACAGCTATTGACCTCCAATCTTCCACACCCAACTTTCGACCTCCACGTAACGACTTCCAACCTCAACCAATCGAGCTTCAGCATCTAGATTCCGACTCCCAGAATCCACCAGCAGCTGTCGACCTCCAAGCTTCCACCTCCAGCTTGCGACCTCCACCGAACGACCTCCACCTACCGAATTCCACGCCGGATACGACATTTACATTATACCACAAAAACGTGCGTGGACTTATTTCCGAAGATCGCGTTGAGGAGCTTTTCGAAGAATTGCGAGGTACACGATGGGATTTTATAACACTGAACGAGACATGGCGGCAAGAGAAGCATGAACATTGGTCATCCAAAGATGGGCATATATTCGTGGGATCCGGATTCGAAGAACAACGTTGTGGAGTTGCTGTTCTGGTACACAACAAGTTTGCGAATGCTATCCGGTGCTTCCAACCAGTCAACGAAAGAATATGCTATGCCGACATTGTGGTGAGTGGTCTGAGATTGCGCATCGTTTCAGCTTATTTCCCACATAGCGGATACAGTGACAAGAGCATTCAGTCAATGTACAGCATCCTTGCAGAGACCCACCAGCATGCCACCACACAGAAGCTCGCCTTCATCATTGGAGCGGATTGCAACGCACGTGTTGGACAGCGACAATCCGAGGACGACCGGCGCACCGTCGGGCCATGTGGTTATGGCGACGTCAACGTGCGAGGCCAGTGGTTGAAGAATTGGGCGTCCACGGAAAGACTACGCATTATGAACACCTACTTCTACAAGCACGCATGCAACGTGACCACTTACACATCGCCCGAAAAACTGCAACACCAAATTGATTTCATCTTGGCCAGCAAGCCCATATGGCGAGCAGCTGCCGATTGCGAGGCAACGACTGACATCGACCTCGGCTCCGACCACAAAGCGGTACGATTCACATTCCGAGCACCCGGACGACAACGACACAGCAGCCAGCAGGACACACCAATCCGACAAAGGGAAACAACGTCGACCACGACGGAACCGTCCAGCTTGGCCCCCGGACGACATCCCTGCATACCGCCATGCTCTCACAGACAAGTTAGGCGAACTATTACTCGAGACCCGGCTCCAACTCAAATGCGAGAACATCGAGGCCGCCATCGCCGAGACACTACTGGGCCAACAACAGCCAGAGCCATCCGGCGCACTCAGCATCCAGCAAGCGACAACGACCAGCACTGTTGCGCGACTACTCCGGGATAGACGGGACACACCAACAACCGACACGACAGCACGAGCACACATCAACAAGACGATCCGCAAGGAGCTCAGGGCTATCAAACGAGCCACTCGCACAGCCGCCATCGATCTAATTCTCACCCAATACCGAGATTTAAAACGAATCAGCGGGATCAAGAGTTACAAGAAGAAGGATTTGATACCAGGCATGGTGGATGCCAGTGGCCAAACCCAGCACGACAGGCGGGCCATAGCAGACGTCTTTGCAGATTCTTAGGCTTACGCCACACCGCCGACCCCTTGTTTATGCCAATCTGGGGGTAGTAGAAGCTGCGAAGGGGTGAAAAGGCGAGTGATAGTTGTTTGGTGTCTGTTCGCCGCCACCGCCAGAGGGTCTCGGGCAGTTCCGCGGGGGGGTCCGAGCGGACGGCGACACCGCGGGCGGTCGTGGTCTCATCTGGGGCCATCTGAGAGGCATAATGGAGCCAGGTTGGGCTCGGGAATGTCTTCGAGCCGTTTCGGTAGCGGTCGGGAGTTTTTTTGGGGGACTGCCCAGGAGTCATGATGGGTCAACTTGGCCATGTGCGAGGCCACGGCGCGTGCAAAGGGTGTGCCGGCATGGGGTATACTTGCATGCGAATGTTCCCACTGGGCCCCACGGTGGACGTATTCTGGAGCCACGACACGATCGACGTGTGTGTGCGCGTGGGGTTGGAAGTTTACGTGACCGCGGGTACTGGGGCTATGGTTGGAGCGCGCCGTGGAGCCACGAAATGTATGAGGGACGTGCCCAATGTTGGCGGGGAACCGCGCGTATATTCGGGTTCTGGGGCCTTTTACTCAAGTTGCCGCGTGCGGGGTGTGCCGAAACGGAGGCATGTTCAGTAGATGGAAGCGCCACGGCACCTCGATTGCTGCGGGGTCGGCGGATGCTGGACGTAAGTTGTGGATTCCGAAACTGGGGCTGATCCGTGATTGGGCAGGCTGGGGTATTCGGAGGAGGGGGAGGAGGAGGAGGATGAGGAGGAGGAGGACGAGTGACGCTGCGAGCGTAAGAGCGGGGCGAAGGAGACGGAGGAGGAGAAGCAAGAGGAGGAGGAAGGGGAGGAGGAGGGGGGATGAGGAGGAGGAGGCGGCGGAATAGGATATGACATTGAGCTTCTCATTCCTGTATGGGGTAGAGGCTTCTTGTATGTGTATCGGGATCTCGCGGCACGCCTCTCGGGGGCCTATGGCAGGCAGTTTGGAACCACTTGGGGGCCCAGGTGGAGGGAAAGGAGGAGGAGGAGAAGGGGGACACGGAGAAACGGCTCTGGGTTATGGGTTATGGGTTAGAGGCGTCTTGTATGTGTATCGGGATCTCGCGGCACGCCTCTCGGGGGCCTATGGCAGGCAGTTTGGAACCACTTGGGGGCCCAGGTGGAGGAAAAGGAGGAGGAGGAGAAGGGGGACACGGAGAAACGGCTCTGGGTTATGGGTTATGGGTTAGAGGCGTCTTGTATGTGTATCGGGATCTCGCGGCACGCCTCTCGGGGGCCTATGGCAGGCAGTTTGGAACCACTTGGGGGCCCAGGTGGAGGAAAAGGAGGAGGAGGAGAAGGGGGACACGGAGAAACGGCTCTGGGTTATGGGTTATGGGTGAGAGGCTTCTTGTATGTGTATCGGGATCTCGCGGATCGCTTCTCGGGGGCCTCTGGAAGCGAGTTTTGGAGCCACTTGGGGGCCGTTTCGGAGCCTCTGGGGTGCTTCTTGGGGGTTCCTTGGGGCGTCTGGGCGGCCTCGTGAGGGCCTCTGGGGGCCTCTTGGGGCACTCTTGGGGCCCCCTGGGGCTCCTGGGGGCAGAAAGCTAGAGTTTCAACATGTTTGGTCGCCCTCTTGGGCCCCTCTTGGTGCCGTCTTGGAGCCCTCTTGGGCCGTCTTGGGGGCCTCTTGGGCCGTGTTGGGGCCGTCTTGGGCCGTCTGGAGGCCGTCTTGGGGGCCTTTTGGGCCATCTTGGGGTTGTCTTTGGGGCCTCTTTGGCCGTCTTGGAGCGTCGGGAAACCGAAAAGGCGGAAAAGCAAACAACATCGAAAAACACGATGGACAATCAACAATTTTAGACTCTTGGGGCCCTGTTGGGAGGTTTGTTTGGGACCTCGGGGGCCGTCTTGGAGACCTCTTGGCCCGTCTTGGGGCCATCTTGGGCGTCTTGGAGCGGTCGTTTGGCGTCTCGGGGCCTTCGTGGGCCGTCTCTGAGGCCTCTTGGTGGCTTCTTGGCCCGTTTTGAGGCCCTCTTGGGCCCGGAAAAGCCCCGTGAACCGCTCGTCCCGGCCGTGCTGCGCTCGTCCCGGCCGTGCTGCGCTCGTCCCGGCCGTGCTGCGCTCGTCCCGGACCCCCCCCCCCTCCAAATCGACCGGACCGGGCTCCCGGGGGAGGGGTTTGGGGAGGGGGAAGCATCTCACACGCCGATGATCCCCAAGGGGTCGGCGGACTTTTATGCGAAGTTGTACGGCGACGCGCAGAAAGATGCCGAAGAATGCCAGTACCACGGTCAAAACGAAGCAGTTTCGATCCCACCATTCACTGACAGTGAACTGTCAGATGCTCTACGTCAGTTGAAAACAAAGCGGGCTCCAGACACGCATGGGATCGCAGCAGAGATGTTGAAATAAGGCGGAAGTACACACAAGAGAGTTTTGTTGGACACGTTCAACAACATTTTACGTCCTGACTCACCCAGTCCCTCCAGCTGGAAACACACAGTGGTAAAGGTACTGCATAAGAGTGGTGACCCAATGCGTCCGGAGAATTACCAACCAATCGCAAGCATCCCAATGTTGTATAAGCTGTTCTCCAATTTGTTATGCAACCGCTTGGGAGATACATTAGACGAGCAGCAAAGCCCAGACCAGGCGGGTTTCAGACCCAAGAGAGGAACAACCGACCATTTGTTCACAGCGACGATCTTGCACGATATCACAGACGAGTGGCAGGTCCCGCCGTTGATTTCAAGAAGGCTTTTGACACCGTGACGCACGCGAGCATATGGGAATCTCTTGCAGAACAGCAAGTTCCGACTCCGTACATCGCTTTGCTCCAGAAGCTGCACAGCCAACTAACAGGAGCCATCCACGCCGACCGTCGCAGCAAAAACTTCGACATCGAGAGGGGCACGAAACAGGGCGACCCACTCAGCTCACTGTTTTTTAATTCTGTTTCCGAACATGTTATGCGGGTGGCGAAGAAGAAGTGGGCAGCACGGGGATTTGGAGTCAAATTGCACGCCCATGGTGGCGAGCTCTTGAATAACTTACGTTTCGCCGACGACATCCTCCTACTCGCGCACTCCAGCAACGGCATTGCAACTATGCTCTCCGACCTCAGCACAGAAGCGGCGAAGACAGGCCTCCACCTTCATCCAGACAAGACCAAAATTCTGCACAATGGACACCGGCACAAACGAACGATACAACCACCGAGCCACGTATTAGTGCACGACATGAAGATCGAAGTGTTGCCGCCATACCGCTCCACCAAGTACCTCGGCCGAAAGCTGCAATTCAGCGAGTATCACAAGACCGAAGTGGAAAACCGAATTTCTGGAGCGTGGAGAAACGTCCATTTACTCAAACAGGAGCTTACGGGAAGAAGCTATTCTATAAATAACCGAGTTCGGCTTTTCCAGGGAACAATTACGCCGACAATGCTGTGTGGATGTGAGACATGGACGGTTACTCAGGAGCTGGAAAACAGAATTCGCAGAACGCAGAGACAGATGCTTCGCATGATCATCAGAACGCCTCGAAGAAAGAAGCTGGAGCCATCAGAAGCAGATCCCCGACGCAATCCCGATGGCGACAACGACGGCGACTACCCGGAAAACGACGATTCTTCAATTACCACAGGCAGCGGAGGGGATGTTCACAGCGGTCAACCACTTCCAGCCGCGGATGCTGACCAATTCCAGGAAGAAGATACCCTTGAGCCTTGGCCGGATTGGATCCGTCGCGCAACGCAACGCGCCGAACATAGCATTTCAAATTCGGGGGTCGCAGATTAGATTACCGCAATCAAAAAGCGCAAATGAAAATGGTCACAAGAAATGTGTACTAACAGTACGAAAGAATGGGCACAGCGAGTGTTACAATGGGAGCCACAAAATGATGCACACATACATGCACGACGCCGTGTTGGACGGCAAAAGACCAGGTGGTGGGACGACATACTATCCTACATTAAACGGTGTGTCGAAGACGCGCCACAACATGTTGCAGGGTTACTACGACTAGCGGGGGCGGACGCATGGGACAATTTGGAGTCTGGGTACACACAACAGTGAGTGTCCATGGTTACGCGGCTAATTTTCTAGTGCCGTCATCGCCGCGTGCCTCCTCCTCCCCCTCTTTGTCCTCCTTCCAGACAATGTGATGTATCGAATTTTGTTGTTGTCGCATTGTTTCACCAATAGCGGCGCCCCGGCGCCGCCCTGCAGCGCCCCCGCGGCACCTTGACTGCAGGCCGCTTGTCCGCTTGTCCGCTTGATGGGGCAGAGCCATTGGTAAATTATGGTACGCGAGGCCGAGTGGATAATCCCTGGGTCGTGGTGGGGTTCGATTTTTTTGGGGCGGGGGGAGAATTCATTTCCGTTCGCAGTCAGTTGCCCGCCCCGCTGCCCGCGCAAACGCCCCGCCCATCCACCGGCAACTTGGCAGAAATCATGCGGCGGCGATTGCGATGAGTGCTTGGCAATGGCTGGTGCATCTCTGCGGCCGCGCCAACCCGCGCGCGCGCGCAGCGGCCAGCTAGCTTGGCGCGTCCGACGCGGCCGCGGCGGCGCTGACAGTCGGGCACGCCCCGGCGGGCACTTCAGTGCGAATCGGCGTCTTGGACGGGCGGGGCGCGGTACCATGGCAATGCCGATAAAGGTAGACACGATGATCGTAGCGACGTTGCCGACGACATTGACAGCGACGACGGCGCGGCCAGTGACGGCGCCGATGTTGATCACGCCGACGACGATGATGGCGTCCTTGCGTCGGCGATGAAGGTTTTCGAAGGAGTTCGACGTGCGTTCGCGGCGACGCGCCAGAGTTGCCCGCGCGGCATCAGCTGAGACGCATCCCGCCCCCCCCCCCTCCCCCCAGCACGCGCGCATGGGCTTTCGAATGATTCCGGCATGCGGCGCGCGAGGCCTGTTTGGGAGAATTCTATGAAAATGTTGAAACACCGATGTTTGTTTAAGGATTTGCCAGGGCGCGAGCCCGCGAAGGGGAGAATTGCGATTGCGGGCCCATTCGTTCTAAATGGTGTCGGGGCGCTCGTTGTCGACGTCCTTGCGGCTCGACCCGCGCGCTCGACGACGCGCGCGCGAGGGCCATTGAGCGATTTTGACATGCGCGCGCGAAGCCCGCTTAGTAGCATTGCGTGGGAAGTTTGAAACGCTTGGTTGTGTTAAGGGTTTGCAAGAGCAAGAGCGCAAGCTGTTTTGAAAATCCTGGCTGCGAAACCGCGTGTTTTATTTGTCCAGCATTCGGTTGTGAAATTGTCGCGACATCTCAGGTGCATGGCGCATTTCGGCATGCGCGCGCGAAGACGCGCGCGCGCACTCCGTCGCATGCGTTGCGAGGTGTTCTTGGAAGGTGATGATTTGTAGACACGAGTGCGCGCGCATACTGCTTCTGCAAAGGATGGTGGGGGGATCGATACCGGCTTGGCTGGGATGGCGCGATCGCATATTTCGGATGGGCGATGGGCCAGAATCTTTTGCAATGGAAAGTAGACATTTTTGAAAGGAGAAGATTGTTTTGCAAACGTATCGACACATTCCACGCTCTTGCAAACATCCCGCCCACCCGCAACTTGGTTTTTCAAAACCAATGCGGCGGCGATTGCGATGAGTGCTCGGCGTTGGCCGCTGCATCTCTGCGGCCGCGCCTGCCCGCGAGCGCGCGCAGCGACCGGCCTGCCCGGCGCGTCCGACGCAGCCTCGGCGGCGGCGTCCGCTTGGCACATCCCAGCGGGCACTTCAGTGCGAGCCGGCGATGTGGGCGGGCGCGGTGCCGCGGCAACGTCGACAGCGGTAGACGCGACGATGGTAGTGGCGATGCTGGCGGCGATGCTGACAGCGGCGACGGCGTGGCCAGCGACGGCGCCGACGCCGGTCGCGCCGGCGACGACGGCGGCGCCCTTGCGTCGGCGATGCAGGTTTCGGAAGGATTTCGACATGCGCTCGCGGCCGACGCGCGAGAGTGGCCCGCGCGGCATTCGCTGAACGGATCGCGCCCTGCCCCCCCCCCCAGCTCGCGCGCAGGGGGGTTCGAATGATTTCGGCGTGCGGCGCGAGAAGACCGCTCGGCGGAATTCCATGAACATGTCGAAGCACATATTAATTGTTCAAGGATTCGCCAGGGCGCGAGCGCAAGCTTGTCTTTGAAAGCTGATGTTGAGGAACCGCGTTTTCTCACAGGATTTCGGGGCATTCGGTCTTGAAGCCCTTGCGAAGCCTGAGGTCTGTTCGGGGATTTCGGCGCGCGCGCGACGGCGTGCGCGCGTGCGCTCGCCCCCATTGTTTGCGAGGGGTTCTCGCGTCAGCACGCGCGCGAGGGCGCTCGGGCGATCTCGACGCGCGCGCGAAGCGCGCGTGGTAGCGCGCCATGGGAATGCTGCGAAACAACAACCTGGTTTTGTCAAGTATTCGCAAGAGCGCGCGCGGGCTTTTTGGTCTCCTCGCCGCGACAGCGCGTGTTGAAATTTGCGCTGTTGGGGGCGCTCGATTGCGCGAGCGCTGCGACACCAAAGGTTGTTGGCAATTTTCGGCGCGCGGGCGCGACGACGAGCGCGCGCGCGTGCACTTCGCGTCTTTCTTTGCAGAGGGATAACTGTAAACGTGCGGTCTGTTGATGAGCGAGCGCGCGCGCGTAGTTTCCTCTGCAGTGGGCGGCGGCGGGGGTCGACGCCAGCCCGCCTGCGGCGGCGTGGGTTCAGGGCGGGCGACAGGGCAGAATCGCGTCCAAATTGCACGTTCCATGGGGGGGGGCGATGATCCCCGGGAAAGGAGTGGGCGCTTTTCGATGGAAAAGATCCACGCGACGGCGACGGCGGCGGCGGCGACGGCGACGGCGACGACGAGCGGCGCCGCCGGCGAAAGCCGCCGCTCGCCCCGAGCGGCGGCAACGGCAGCGGCGACGGCGACGGCGACGGGCGGCGCCGCCCGCAAAAGCTGACATTCACCCCGAGATCGTTAAGCGAAGTAAGAACCTATAAGTGCAAGCGTTGATGTGGGATTCTTAATACATTCAACAAGTTTAGAATGCTTGTACATTTGATCTATTTGAATAAATTTAGCCGTCTCAGTGATTCTTAGTTCTGTAAGCTAGTGGAGCAATTCGAGTAACGTTTTCCTTATCCATTTGAATAAGTTTGGGTGCGTTTGGCAATTTGAGTTTCTTGAGCAATTTCAGCAATTTGAGCGGGCAGTTCGAACGATTCGCGCAATTGGGATAGTTCCACAATTTGAGCAATCTTGCCAATTTCAGTCATTTCAGCTATGTGAGTCATTCTCATGTAATTGGAACCGTTTGTGTATTCAGTAATCTACATAATCCGATTAATTCAGGCGGTAGAAGATTTTGACCCACTTGAGCAGTTAGAGAACCTCGCGCAGCCCGGGCAATTCGAGTCGTGTAAATAATGTTGTGTTTTTTTTTTTTTCTCTGCAATTTGAGCAACTTGGGGAGTCGTGAACAATTTGGCACACTTGCGTATATTTTAAGCAATTTGAGCAATTGTAGCAATTTGAATAATTGAAGCACTTCAGGGCCCAATCTGGACAATCTGGACATTTCGGGCAATCAAGCATTGTGAACAAGTTTGGCATGCTAGACGTTTCAATCAATTTGAGCAATGTGAGCAACTTGGGCACTCTAGCAATTCGAGCAAATTGAGCACAGCTTGTGCACTTGAGCTGTGCATGCTCTTGAGAACTCGTAGTGTTCTAGAGCATATGTGGCAACCCATTTATTATGACAAGTCTACTGAGTTGAGTATTGTGCACAGCTGTTGCAAGCCAACATGTCTTAACATTTTTCTTTGTTCTATCATTCCTGATAGTTGCATCATGTTGAATGCGATTGGCCATGTGATTAAACTTTGCAATTTGGACACGCTGGGCAGTTCTAGTACTGCAAGCAAGTTAACGGAAATACTCTATTGCACGCATTTCAGGCCCCCGGAGACCAGGACACAGACAAACCAGGACACGGAAAACCAAGGAAACGACATCCTTTCCTGCAAGGTCTCGTTTTTCAGCACCCGTGCATGTTTTGTTTGCTGCACTGCAGGATTCGGGTTTGTGTCCGGGTTTAAGGGGGGTCTTGCAGGCTTTTGAGGCTTGTGTCCGGGTTTATTCTGGAAATGCTGCAGTGCAGTATTTTGTTCGTACCGCCGTTTGGAAATTGCGGTTTCGAGGGATGTTGGGTGTCCGGGTCTAGCGTGTCCGGGTCTACGGGGCCTTGAGCATTGAAAGGGGGTGGGGTTTTGAAGACCTTCCAGGATTATCAGAGTGTGCCAGGCGCGATTTCATGTTATGGGAGGGGCTGTCTCGCTCGACTTCGCTGGGTTGATGTAAGGTTTGTCTTGCGCAACCGCGCTCTACCCCATTCGCAGCATGCCCCCGCAGATTTCATTATAATTTATGTTGCTGCAGCAGACGAGGCCGCGCGGATGGCAGGACAAACGCGCGCTGATTGTTCGGGCGGGGCCATGCGGACGACAAGGGGCCCGCGTTGTTCGTCTGGCGAGACCTGCTTTACGTTGCTTCGCGCTTAGTAGACTTTATTTTCTTATTCTGTTTTATTTAACTGTGCTCTCCTCTACCCACTTCCACCCTGGCGCGCGAAGCCATGCGGATGGCAACCGACGTCATTCGGATAGTTTGGACGTAACCGCGCGGATAAAAGAGGACATCACGCGGGTAAAATTGCGAATCTAGGGGCGAAACAGCGGGAGGGTCAGTGGAACACTTCTCTATGACTTGACCCCGGTCTCATATAGGCAAGCGTGTCGGGGGTATTTCTCAACGACTGCCGCGCCCATGCGCGCTGCCAGAGAGAACTGGCATGCTCTGTTTTTTCTCGTCATCGCTTTCATGCGCGCGCCGACTGCGAATTGCCATGGCGCATGATCGCGGATCGCTTGCACCTGCGTCAGTCGCAATTGCACTTTATGCGCCCCGACTCACTCCTCTACTCGCCTCTTCTGATCCACCGATGCGCATGGCAATGGCAGGTCGGGATAGTTATTCATCTTCTTTCTCCCGGTGCGCCACTTGGGTTCCGCAATCGCACCGCGCATTTCTTTTTGCCCGGCTCGTTCCAAAGTCGCGCGCGCAACGCGGTGCATCAGGATTGGCCTCGCCCACGGGGGATGCCGCAAGCGGTGCGGCCGCAGATTCAGAGCGGTCGGATTGGTTTCGACTTCCAAGTTTATTGGTAGCCCCCAGCGCAGCCACGCAGCCTTCCACCCTCCCCCACGAGGGGCGCGGGAGAAGCAGGGGGGGGAGGGGGGGGGGGAGGGGGGGGGGGATGGGGGAGGAGGAGGAGAGCTGGCGCGCTCGAGTCGCGCAGAGGTGCCGCCATGCCATTTAAGTGGGCTCGGACGCCCGAAGCGCGCGGAGCAGCAATGAGAAGGGGGGCTTCTCGTTGAAAGGAGGCGGCAATGCCTTCGCGCGAGAAGCTCTCGGCCACAGGCATGAGCGGATTACTTCGAGCTGTGGGCTATACCCCGCGCGCGTGCAATTCGATCTCGGGAGTGACAGATATTGTTCAGGAGATGCCCCATCGGGATGCACTTGCATTCATTGGCGCACAGAGGAGGAGCACAGGACAGCAGAGGGAGGGCAGCAATATGATAGATGATGAAAATTGGACGCTGGGGCGCGGGCGCGGGACGAGCGAGTTCGCGAATGCATCGCGTGTGTCGCGTTTCCGTTTCGCCCAAGCCGTTGTGGCAGGTCACAGTTGCGACGCATTATTCCAGTGCCACGCGCGGCGTGGGGTAGGGCAGAACCCGTTTGGTTTGCCAGCGGAGACCACCTTCTTGGACTTGTGGCACGGTATGTTCCTCTTCGACAGCGAAGGGCAAGTGGGCAAGCAGCGTGTGACATGGCACTGACACTACCATGCGAATTGTTGCACGAGACTCTGCCGCTGGTCACAGCCAAGGGGGCCGCGCCGATTATGTTTGCGGATCTGAGCGGAGGCTTGCCTTTCAATGGGGCTGACCGCGTGGCTGGAGAGTGCGGAAGGGGAACGGCGCCGTCTGCTGCGACGGTCTTTCCGCCCCTACTGCAGGGGCGGCGGCTAACGAATGCGAGCGCCCACTTTGATACCAGAGGGGGCTACGTTTGAGAGTATGGCGAAACATGCATCGACCAGGCCACTCTTCCAGAGCAGGCGACGCGCGCTGTGGACAAGTGCCATGTGCGCGCGAGGTCAGGTTGCAAAGTTCAGTTGCACAAGACAGTCGCACCCAGGGGCCATCGCCCAACACAGCTGGCCGTTTTTTTTTGGTTGGCCGACTTGGACCATCAAATGTTGGGAGGGGGGGGGGGGGGGGGGGGGGAGTCGGGCCCGACCGCGAGAGCATGTGCAGATGTGTGCAAGAAGGGTGTAGACGGCAAGATCTATGCGATGCCGCGGGGCAGGGGGCTGGCAGTGTCCAAGATGAGGTTGAAGCTTGTGTTCAGACTGAAGACTGGGATGGCATGAGTCGTTGCATTGCCGCCATCGTTTTAAATGCGTTGCTCGATGTATTTCCAAAGGGCCCTCAACTCGCAGAGGAAACAACATCCAATGCAAGAGAGTTGCGCCGACTACTGCAGCTACGACGAAGCCTTCGAGGGGCGCGCGGCCAGGCTGCGGACGAGAGGCAGTTGGATGTTGTCTGCGAACAGATACGTGAATTGAGTCGGAAGCTCGAGCAGGCCGCCAAGCAGCATTGGCACGACATCAACGAGAGAGGGCGCGACGAGCTTCGAGAGGCCCTGCGTGAGCGAGGCGGCTGCGCGGTGCGCAGCTGAGCAGGCTGGTAGCAGGTAAACGGCGTGGACCGAGACAGAGAAGGTACCCAGCAGTTCCAGGTTCATCGGCAACGGCGAGGCAGTGGGTGGAACAGATGATGGCACCAGCCGCGCAGGGATGATGTTCAGCAACAGCATGTGGACCAGAGGTGATCGCCAACGAGTTGCAGCAGGAAGCGAGGGCCCAGCGGGAGTTCTCAGAGGCTACCTTCATCGCTGCCGAGGGCCGAGGGCTGGGGCAACATGAAAGACACCGTGTAGATATTCAAGTTCTGGCGGGCGCGGCCTGAATGGAGTGTCCCAGTTGAGGGGCCCCGCAATATATTCTTTCCGAATTGGGCGAACCCGCGCAGGCGCCAGGTGCAAGGAGGAATAGGACATGAGTCGCCGACCTACGACGAGCTTACGCGGGCCCAGTCCTACTTTGGTTTATTTTTCGATAGAACGTCGCCGGGCGAGGCGCGCGCCTGCGACGTGGTGCTCAGCGCTGGCCGCGAGAATCCCCAAGGGCAACGACGAGCTCGACTGCGCAGGGCAGAGGGTGATCGCGGTCGCGCGCGCGACTGGCAGGCGCGCGAACGGCGCGGCCATGCGTCGTCGATGCCCGAAGTGGGAGCCGCCTGATTGGATATATGGGGGGTTGAAGGGTAGGGGGGGGGGGGGGCGCCGTGGGGGTGCAGTTGATCTCGTCGCCTCGCATGTGTCACGCGGGAATCGGCCGCGCGTTGCGGTGCCGCGATGCGGAGAATGCGTTTTTGTCTTTGCGTCATGCTAGCATTCTGCAGGTGGCTCACAAAACTATGACGACATACATGATTGGGGGTCTCATCGGGGCCGCGTCGCCAAGGGGCTTTCTCCAGTTCAGGACGACCAGGAATCGCAATGGCTATGGCCAGGGGAGGGATTGTCTCCAGGAGATCAAGGAGCCACGCGGCCTTTCGCGCGCGCGTTCAGCGAGCCCTTGTTCTTAGAAGTGCGCAGCCGAGCCGCGGGGCGCGGCCGGCGCGCGGCAGCGGAGGTGTCGACGCCGTGGGGCGCGGGGGATATTTAGCAAGGATGCGCTACAAGGTTTGTCGACGACTTCGCGCGCGAGGTTTTGGAGGAGTGGGGGGGGGGCGCGACGGCGGAGCAGCTGCAAATGGGGGGCGAGGCGTGGCGCGAGGCTGTTGCGAGGGGGATTGACACAACGGGGGCAGCGCAAAACATCAGCAAGCAGGAAAAACGCGCGTCACCTAAGAGGCACGGGAGCTCATCGGGCACCTCGAATGATCCATCGTCGGGGCGTTGCTATTCATTGGATTAGAGCGCGTCACGTCAGGTACCTCGGTGGGCTTTAGGCTGCCACGTTCGCTCCAAGCCTGAGCTGACCAAACGGTGTCATGCGCTGAACGCGGTGTTTTTCCAGCGTGGGAAAGTCCTGGCACAGCTCTGCCCCATTGAAATTCAAAAAGAACCTCGTCGAAGGCCTCCTAGTCAACGCAGCGCTCAGTGGCGCAGAAGTCCTTGCCAGGCTTCGAGGACCGCTGCAACCGGCTGACTTGCAGGCCATGCAGCGTTTTACTGTGCCGACGTGTCGCGCCGCACTGAGCGGCGCTGCCAAGTATTCGGAGGGGGCAGGGCGCGTTGTCCAGTTGCCACGGGGAGACCCCCTGCGCAATTTTCAGATGGCATCATCGTTCACTGAACTGCGGACTCGCAGGTTGAAGCAGCTGATGGCGATGATTTCGAACAGAGAGCGACGCGCTCAGCATTTATTGATCCGGGGGGGGGGGGGGGGCTAGTACTTGCGGTGCATCCGTGGGCTAGGTCATTTCGAGAGGACATAGACGCCTTGATTGCGACAGAGTCGGGCGTCCAGCTTCTCGCCGAGCACGCGCGCAGCAATCGTGACATGTGTTCTCGGGCCCCCGAAGACTTCGCAGTTCGATTTCGACGAGATCCGCTCAGTACTTACCACCGCTCGCAAGGAGGGGGCCGTCGCGGCCCCTGGATCAGAAGCGCGCCAGGAGGTGCGTGAATGCACGGCGCAGCAGGAGGATGGCACGACATGCGGAACTCTGTGGGCCACCAAGCAACAGCTCATGCCACGCATGTGTGCGATGGAGGGGGGAAGGCATGGGAGGGCAAATGCGGGGTCTATACTTACTATGACAAACACCTGGCTATTATGCACGTCAGTGTTTCGAAGTGCGAAGTCTCCCAAACGTCATGCAATGGCCAGTTTCCGTCGAAACGGTTGCCCTCCTGGTCGAGCTCGGTTTGAAGATGTACGCGGCGAGCCGAAAGCACTGCAGTGTCCGATGTGCGAGTATGGAGCTTATTCAGGAGACATGTTGCCCGAGCACAGCGGGCATCATATTCATGAACTGATTCCTCCGAGCTTTCATATTCGCACAGAGCGTGCTACCCCTTACTGCGAATGGGCTCCGAGTGCAGGAGGAGCCGGGCTCGTTTTGTCATCGTGGCGGACCGTGGTGCACGGCGGCGGCGGCGGCGTCGCCGGGCGGAGGAGAAGCGGCGAGCCGCCCGTGGCTGGCGATGCCGCGAGGGGCCAGCTCCGCGAAGCCCGAGCCGAAGAAGGAGGGCCAACGCAACGCCGCTCGCGGAGTATGCGCGCCAGTCGACGTGGAGATGCGAGAGGGCGAGGGCACGGAGGATGGAACCATTGTAGGATACGTCACTTCGCTAGTGGTACAGCTGCAGGCGCGAGTGCGGACGCCCGAGCACCATGCGATGTCCACGGCCATGGTTCCAAGGGGGCGCGCCATCCGCAAAGTGGCAGTCAAAGCTTATCAGGACTTCACCAAGAAGCGCAAGGAGAAGCCCGACGAGGACATTTGAAGCTCCCAGCTACCACGTCTTCTACACGTTTCTCAGCGTCTTAGAGCTGGCCCTGCTCGGACATGTCGGAGTGACGCGAGCGGTGCTCGGCGTGGCTGCAGCGGGCGAGCTGCGTGCTGGAGATGGGTAGTCCACGCGACGCGGCCCACTGGGCGAGGGAAATGGTTTGCTTGCCAACGTACGACAGGCCTGGGGAGGACGCCAATAATCGAATCACATGTCGCCTGGCAGGGCACACGCTGCTACCAGAAGACGAAGCACAGGAGCAGAGGCTTCTAGCAGCGCTGCGAGACCCAGGTCTGGCCAGTATTCAGCAGTTGAGCCCCGTCGAGTTGTCCACAGCCATGATGACGATGAAAGGTAGCATCGTCGCGATTGAGGGGGTATTCGGTGAGGTGCTGAGAGCTGCGGGCGCTAGTGTCATGGCGAGCAAGACTCCCCGAGGGAACTTAGCTCGTAGGCTCGGTGGTGGGAGGCGTAAGTGGCCTCTCATCCACACGGTGTGCCGATTCTGGCCTGGCCTGGCCTGGCGTGTTATAGTATGTGCCAGAATCGTGCACTGCGCTGAGGAATGGGGGTCTAGTGTCTGGGTTCAGTATGTCTGTTCTTCGTCGTCAGACCCCCACTCTTGTAGCCTCAGGCCTAGTTCCACAACGGAGTTTAGCCGTGCCCCCCGCTGGCACCGCAGACAGGTGCATCAGCGTTGCGCTCGGCAGAGGCTCCGTCCACGCATGTCGCAGGTGTCATCTCGCGATGTGGTCATCGATGGCCCTCACCAGGGCAATCGTCGAAACATCGCTTGAGCAGGCAATGTATCGAACGTTGTTGAGGTCGCTAAAGTGATGGTGAATGAATAGATGACGAGGACGAGGGGGAACGAAAGGAAGAGGAGGAGGAGGAGGAAAAAGAACGGGAGGGGAGGAAGAGAGGAGGAGGAGGAGGTGGAGGAGGAGGAGGGGGAAGGAGATGGGGAGGAGGAGCGATTCCTAAAACCCACTTTGTGCTTGCACTGGAGCAGTGCACGCTCGCAGGTGAGCACGTCTTGGCAGCTGCGTGGTGGGTTCGTGGACAGACGCGGCAGCGACCCAGCTGCGGGCATTCAAGGGTGAGCGCCGCTAGTGGCCCAGATTCGGCCAACATGGAACGAGCTGGATATCGAGAAACTGCCAACCGTTGGAGGCTGAACGATCCTGGCGGCGTCAGAATGCAACGCCAAGGCTCGTCACGGCACGAATCCGCCGTGCGTGTCGGGGGGATTAACCGGAGGGACCGAGGATTTCAGGACGGTGGCCTTAAATGGCCCCTGGGTGGCCACCGTGGGCCCACAAGGTGCACGAAATGTGCATGTCTTTTCACTCCGTCTACAGTCAAGGCGTGAAAGTAAGAAACTGTTCGGGCTCAGGCTGGTATGAGGGCCCTTGTATGGTTGTTCCTATACCGCTCCTCGTGCACCCGGGGACTATCCGGGACTAAAACAGGGGCGTCGTTCTTGGTCACGCGTTCTTCATGGGAGTAGCTAGATTGTATGGCACCCCTTAACGAACATGCCGTGCGTTGTCGGCGCAGCCCCCGACCTCCCGTCGGCAAGGCAGACCGCCTCTTCTGCTCTTTAGTGTCCCCTCCGTATGGGAGTACATTCTCTATGCTGGCCCCCGTTCATGAATCTGACGTGTGTCTCTTGTTTGTTCTCTTCTCCAGGGTTTCTCCACTATTCAGCAGCTGCTCGTCCACAAGCGTCGGTCGTGGTTTTAACCTTCACGCGGCGAATGGCCATCGCACCGCAGCGTTTTACTTGGGAGGTAACAGTTGTTTGTGGGGTTGTTTGCCGTGCGTGCTCCACGCAGCCCCCGACCTCCCGTCGGCGAGGCAGACCGCCTCTTCTGCTCCCTGCCGGAGACGTGGCGCTCGTGCCTGGCAGAGATGTCCGACGTGCGGGAACCGTTGTTCGGGGGCGGGCAGGCTACGAAGGAAGAGGAGGAGGAAAAGGAGGGAAAGGAGGAAAAGGAGGAGGAGGGAGAAGAGGCGGCGGAGGAGGAAGAGGAGGAGGAGGAGGAGGAGGAGGAGGGAGGGAGGGAGGAACAGGACTATGATCTTCTGTATGGTTTGAGCTGTATCTGGATGTTTTAGGCGGGTCTTGGAGGCGGCAGGGGTTTTGGAGAGAACAAGCAGGAGGGACGAGGAACAGGAGGATTAGGGGTAACGTTCAAGGGTGGGACAGTCTCGGGGCGGAGGGAGATGCATCGATCCCCAAGCGCCAATTGATCGCTGATCGGGGCCTGATAACCCACCCGCCCTGGAACTTGCGGTTGCGGCTGGCCTTCTCAGAAGGCTCAGACGACCCCGGGCCTTCCGAGAAGTTCTCGGAGCCTTCTCCGAAGTCGCGGACGTTTTTCTAGAAGGCCGGAGACCTTCTGAATACATTGTTTTTTAAGTCTTCGACAAGGCCTGCCCCCCTAACTTACCCCTCGGCGCGCTGCCGACACTGGGGAAGTGTTGGCAGGGACTCGCCTTGCCAGCACGGCTTCTCATTGTCACGGCTCGGCTTCGGGCAGAGGCTGCACCAGGAGGGCGACCACGCCATGGATGTTTTCGGGCCTGCGTTGCCTCTGGCCTCGCGCTTGCGCCGTCAGTGGTGACCGCCGTGTTTCCATCTATCTCGTCCGCAGGTTGGGCTAAACAGCTCCCCCAGCCAGAATGCTCTCAGGCGAGACTCCAATCCTGCAGAGTTCCAGCCGTCACCCTTGCATGCGTTGCAAGTTTTCAAGGCGAGTGTGCTCGGGCCGGCGTACGCACACGTCTGGCAGTGCGACAGGAATGAGTTTGCCTCTTTGGAAAAAAACGATGGAGAAGAAAGAGGAGGAAAAGGAAGATGAGGAACAGGAGGAGGAGGACGAGGCGCCTTGGCCCTCTTGCGCGCCCTCTGACCGACCGACCGACCGACCGATGAGGGGGAGGAGGAGGGGGAGGTCTAGTGTAAACCCAAAATTCATCAATGAGACTGGGATAATCCCTCGTTCCAAACTCCTTTTTCATAAACCCTACAAGTCTTTCCTTCATCTGAGGGAAATGCATCGTTGGGAGACTGTTTGTAGATTCTGAAGCGTGCCTACACACCATTCTCGAAACTCCAGCTTTACGAATCAATCTGATAGTTGCGTCTTGACGATCCTGAATGGTGCCAGAACGCTGCTCCTGGGACCCCAACGCTGCGAATCTACGTAATTGTTGCGCCCTGACAGTCTTGAATCGTTATAACCCTTCATTTTTGGTACGGTGGATGACGAACATGCTTTTCCAATTGTGTTCCGTTTTGGCACGCCCATGAAGTTGCACGCATACATGCCCATGTTCGCACTGTGAACTTGTATGCACGCAGTGTTCATAGCGTTTTCTTTTCGCAGTGTTCGTCCTCGTCCTCGCCGCCATCACCGCCATCGTCGTCATCATCGTGAGTGTCATCACCACCATCGCCGTCATGAGGCGCACCATCACCGCCACCCTCGCCATCATCGTCATGGCCGACATCATAGCCAGCGTTGCGGTTTTCTGTCAAACATTGATACGTACCCAACTTCCGACCCTCGTACGTACCATGGCCACCCAGGCCGAAACCATCAGCCAGGCGCTTGGCGCATGTGGCAGCAGGGGCCCCGCGCAGTCCCTTTAGATGGCATTGTTAGAATTATTTAAGTGATTTTGCATGAAAGAATTGGGTAAAAATTTGAACAACCGCCTACGTATCGCGCCATGCGCCACGGCTGTTGAGATTTGATGTGGACGTGGCTTCACAACTCTGACAGATTGCGTTGCGTGGTCTTGAGAGAGTTGTCGCAAGGAAACAGCGCCCGATCTTCACTCCTTCGCGCACTGTGGATTTCACACTGCGCGAGGGTCTGGTATCATCTCGAATCTCTAGAGAGGGGCCAGGACACATCTCAACAGCATGGTGTCATCATTGGCCAGTATAAGGTCGTTTAGGACGAGGGGTGCCACGATTTGTTCGACGATCGAATCATCGATCTGTCGACACTGGAGGCGCAGACAGAACGTGTCCGGTCCTGCACTCAATGCGCAGGGCGAGGCGCACTGGTTGAAGCGGACAATACAAAACAACGAGGTTCTTCTCAAGTGGAGGGGGTCGCTTCCCTGGCGCGCCGCGTCCGTGGTCGACCCCTGCACTGGAGACGTCTTGCTGCGCATGTCGGAGTTTCTCCGCTCGCATGATCCGAAACGCTCTATGCGCCAAAACTTCGTGGATCAGCAGCGTCAATTTAAAACGCGCGCGGGAAACAAAACCGAGCCGGCCAAGAGAGCTACCGCTCGGCCGTTGACAGCGGGATTCGGATTCACGGGCGAGTGGCCCGCGCTTGCCCGCGCCATCAGCCGCGGCGGGGCCCGAGGCGCCGCCGTTCCCTTCGGCCGTCAGCAGTGCCGGCCGAGGGCATCAGCCAGGACAGGGCTCAGGTTTGCCCCCCCATGGCGCCGCCGCCCATCGAATGCTCGCTCGGATCGCCGCGCGCCCGGCGAATTCGAGTTCGAGCGGGGCGGCGACGAACCCGCGGCGGATGTCCAGGCGAACAGTTCCCCTTCGTAGGCCGACGCGGAGGCTGGCGCGGCGGCCGGCCCCGTCGACCCCCGGGGCCCCATGCCCCTCCAGCCGCCCCCGGCCACCGCGGCCGCCCTGGCCGGCCGGGCCCCCGGCAGCCGCGCGCCGCATTGGCGGCTGAAGCGGGGGCCGGCGCCGCCAGGGCAGGGGCCGCTGCCGTCGCCGCTCAAAAATTGCTTGCAGGAGCTGCCGCGGCCGCCGCCCAAGAAGCGGTGGAGCTGCTGCGGCCGAAGGGGCCGCCATCTTGCTCTTCGCGCCCGATGCCCCCCCGGCCGCCCAGACGGCCGTGGAGCCCGAGGGCCCGCCGACGTTCGCGGCTGCCCCCCAGGCGGCCGAGACGCGGCCTGAGGCCGAGGCCCGCGTCGGCGAGGCATTGCGCATTTACGATTCGAGGTGATGTCGGTGCTCGCGCCAGCCCTGGAGTTGCACGGCGGCCTCGCTTCTGCGCGGCAGCGCGGCCTGCGCGCCGCCGATGCAGTCGAAGAGAAAGGATTTCAGGTCCCGCAGGGCGTCGATGGAGAAGTCAGCCAGAGCCTTCTGGTTGACTTCGCGAGAGACGCAATCTCCATGTTCAGCGAGCGCCCGGCGTCTTCGCACGGGGGGGCGACGATCGGGCGCGCGGCCATCTGCGAGAGGCCGCGACGCGAGGGGGCCCTTCGACCGCGCCCCTGCAGACGCGCAGAAGAGCGGCAAGCTAAAAACTGGCGTCTACGACGTCGATCCGATGGGCCTGGAGCTGGAACGTCGCCCGCGCCGGCGGGCCCAGCGGCGCCTCCGCGCGACCGACTTCAAGGGCGGATGAGGGGGGGGCTTCTGTAAGGCGCTGCGCGCGGGGGGGGGGGGGGGCGGGCGCGCGCGACGGGGGGGGGAGGGGGGGGGGGGGGGGGGGGGGGGAGGGGGGGGGCGCGGCGGGGCGCGCGGGGGGGGGGGGGGGGGCGGGATGGGTGGGTAGGGGTGGGGGGGGGGGGGGGGGGGGCGGTGTGCGAGCGGAGGGGGCGATGCGCCCGCGCGCGTCGGGGGAGGGGGGGGTGCAGAGGATGGGGAATGGAGGGGGTGGGGAACCCCCTCGCGCCGGGGCGCGTTGGAGATGGGCGAACGCGGCTGGGCCGCCCTGCTTCGCGCCGCAAATGCCGCCTCCTATTCGAGGCAGGCCCTGTGGGCGCCCTGCGCGCTGAGGGCGGGCGATCGTGTGATCGTGATGCCCATGCGATTGGTTTGCGTTGGCAGCGATTCGCACCCCCAGAAATGCCCCTCTCTCTCCGCGCCCAGACTTTGCCGGGGGCTCGGGCGAACGTCGAGCCCGGGAACCGCGCCCCAGGCAAGCGCCGCTTCAGCGCGCGGCGGGGGCCGGCCAGGCAGGCGCGCGCAGGGCCTGCGCCGGGGGCGGCGCGGACAAGCGCGCCAGGGGCATTCGCAGGGGAAGACGCGCTTCATATATTCAAATGCTGTTCGACACTCCGCGCGCGCCATCTCGAGAGCGCGGGCGCCCCCGTCGCGGATGGAGCTCGACTGGCGCGCGACCGCGCGAAGAAGCCGGCGAGCGGGGGCAGGAATCAGCGCGCGCCCGCGGGGGCTCTAGGCTTTCGACCCGACCGGCATCTGGCGGAGCGCGTGCCGGCAGCGCCCGAGGGCAGTCCACGCGGCTGCATCGACCAGGCGGGCGAAGGGCCTGGCCGCGTCGGGATTTGGGCGGGGCCCACGCGCGCCGCGCTCGCTAGCCCGCGCGCTGGGATAGTCATGAGCCAGGCCGCGTGCGCGTTTTTTTTTGTTTCGCCCCCCAGCCATCCTGCGGCGTTGGGCTTTCGTTTTGAAGAGGCAGCGCTCCGCGTCCTGCCTTCCCCCCTCTCGACCCTCGCCCCCCCTCCTCCTCCTCCCCTCCCCCCCCCACCCCCCCCCCTCCCCCCCTCCCCTCCCCTCCCCTCCCCCCCCTCCACCTACACCCCCCGCCTCCTCGAACCGTCGTCTCATCGTCCCATCGTCGCCCCGTCATCCCACCGCCCCATCATTGTTTGCGCTCGCACGCGAGCGCAGCAACCATGTCGGCGCACCCCTCGCGCGTTCCGCGGCCCCAGGGGAAGCTCCGCCGACAGCCCCGCCGGCAGCGCTCGCGCGCGGGCGCCGCGCCCATTTCGGCGCGCCCCCCGAGCGCTGCGCGGCCCCGCAAGGACCTCGACCGAGGGCCCCGGCGGCTGCGCTCGCACGCGGGCGCCGCGCCCATTTCGGCCCGCGCGCGCGCCCGCGCGCCTCGGAACGGCCCTCGGGCGCCCCCGCCCGCCAGCGCCAGCGGGGGCAGGACACGCAGACGACCCGCGATTTGACTCTGCAGCTCCAGGAGCTGCCGCGCAAGATGGCAGAGGAGGGCGCAGCCTCGTAGAAGGTCGCGGCCGAGCCCGAGGCCGACCGCGCACCGCAGAGCCGCCGCGCCGACTCTCTGAAGGCGTTCTACAGCAAGCACAGAAATGCGTTGCCGTGGCGTAGTCGCTGGAAGATCTGAGTGGATCGCGCCGCAGCATGTTTGCAGCTGCCCTGGTCAGAAGGCGCGGCGCCTTTCGCCAGGGGCCCCCGGCGGCGCGCTGCAGAGCGCGCGCGGGGCCTTCGGTGGGGCCCCCTATAGGGCCGCGAAGCGCTGCGCTGGGTCGGGAAAATATAAGTTGGATGTTTCGGGGCGCATGCGGGCGGCGGCGCTCGCGCCTTCGGCGGTGCCCCCCATGGGGCCACGAAGCGTCGCAGGGGTGGGTGGGTCGCAGCGGGAAGTGGGGGGGTGGGGGGGGGGGGGGGGGGGGGGGTGGGGTGGGGGGGTGGGGGTGTGGGGGGGGGGGGGTGGGGGGGGGGGGGGGGGGGGGGGGGGGTGGGGGGGGGGGGGGGGGGGGGGGGGGGGGGGGGGGGGGGGGGGGGGGGGGGGGGGGGGGGGCGGAGGGGGGGGGGGGGGGGGGGGGGGGGGCGGGGGGGCGCGTCCGGCAAAACGAGGAGCCAACGCCACATGGAAAAATGCGAGAGAGAGAGAGAGTGAGAGAGAGAGAGAGAGAGAGAGAGAGAGAGAGAGAGAGAGGAGACCGGACAGTAGGCGGACCAGGGTGCCGTCGCGAGGCGCACTGCGGTGCGACAACCCGCAAAACACTATTAGCGGCGGTGCAGCCTTAAGATACGAGGGCGGGCAACAGACCCCCTCCCCCGGCGCATTGCGTCTGAAGCTACGGACGGCGGACAGACTGTGAAGATCTCACGTGTCAGACCGCGTGACGAAGAAGGCCCCAACAAGAAAGGCGACGTGCGGACACGTGGCTAGGCGGCTTGGCAGACCGCCAGTTGGGCGCTTGGCCGCAGCGCGGCGCGCAGGGACGGGGCGCCCCCCGCCCCCGCGCCCTGACACCGTGGACGCGGGGCCACGCGTGCACGCGAGCAGGCAGAATGGCGGAGATTAGCGCGGGGCTCCAGGCAGAGCGCCGCGGAGCGATGACAGCGTAGCATGGAGGGTGAGTGGCGGCGCAGCACCATCGGGCGGGGGTGTAAGCAGCTCGGCGAAGGCACGACCGGCGCGGTGGAGGCGCTGGAGCAAAGGGCCTTGACGGGCTTGGGCAGCGGCAAGGTCGGCGGCGAGAGCTGCGCACCTCTGCTGGCGAGCGGCCATAGACTGGGACAGCTCGGCTTCGCGGTCGGTGCGGGGCGGCTGCTCTGTGCCCGCGGCCGCGGGCCTCGCGGCGGGGACGAGGTCATCGGTGCGCCTGGCCAGGTGGTGGACCAGCGCGGTGCGGCGGTCCGTGCGCTGGCGGCCGTCGCCGTGGCGAGGCGACTGGAGGGTGTCGCGCGGTCCCAGGGCTGAAGCCGCTGGGGCCACGCCCCATGAGGACGGAGGAGCCGCAGCCTCGCAGCCTGCAACAGTAGGAGCGTGGACGGGGCGCGACGGCCTGACTGGCTCAGTGCCCTGCGGGGGGGCTGAAGCCGCCCCCGCGGGCTGGCGCTGGTGGGGGGGCGGGGTTGGTGGCACGGAGGGACCAATCATGATGCCGTGCGAGGGCTCAGAGGTCGGCCGCGTGACCGGGTGGCGACTCGATGAAGCGGCATCGTCGGCAGCGTGGGGTGTCGGCGGGACGTCGTCTATGCTGCCACCCAATCCGAGGGGATCATAAAAGTCCTCGTCGGCGTCTTGGAGGTGAGCGACGTCATCATGTGGGTGCGGTGCCGCTCTCGGTGGCGGAGTCGAGGTGGGCGTCGTGCGGATGCCCGACGGGGCAAGGTTGGCGCTGGCTGGCCCGTCGTCCAGGAAGTCTAGTCCCCCGCCGAAGCCGAACGGGTCGTCCTCCTGTTCGTCGTACATCGCCCGTTGGGCCTCGGCCCAGAGCTCGTCCGGGTTCTGCGGGATGTCTGGTCCAGCCGCGGGTGGTGCCTGGTCCGACAGCAGGGGGTTCGGTTCCATTTTGCTGAGTTCAGCCGCTGTAAACCCAGCCCTGCGGTGTGGGAGCGGCAGAGTACGGTGTCTGCGCTCGTAGATGGCGACAGCGACCCCGTGAAGCACGGTCGCTTGGCGATGTCGTGTTTTGGCAGCTTCAACGATGTCGTCGGGGAGGTTGTGCGTGCGTGCCGCCGCTGTGGCAAGGGCGTCGGCCTGACGGTTGAACTCCTCCGCGATGGGCCCGATGAGCCCAAGGTCGATGCCCAGGTCTCCCAGGTGGCTGGCGACTTTTTCGACGCGAAACATGTCGGGCTTGGCCATGACACATCGGTGAATCATTGCCCAGAGCTCCGCGTGCGTGCCCTGCGGCGCTGGATGTCCGTCGATGATGCTTTGGAACCCATCGACCACCGCCTGGTTGTCCACGAAGACGTGCACGGGCCGTTCGGCACACGCCGTAAGGTGGACGATGGCAAGGGTCTCCGCAACCTGGGCGTTCTGCGTTAGGCCGTGAACGCGTGCACTGTAGTTCATGCGGTGGTCGATGCCGTAGTAGACGCCGTAGCCCGCTCGTGCTAGGAGTGGGATGGCTTGGTTGGTGCACGCACCGTCCGTGGCAGCATAGACCCATGTCCATCCAGTGTCGTTGTCAAGGTAGGTGGTGTAGGTGTCCTGGGCTGAAGCCGCAGGATCTCCCTCAGGGGGGGCCGCGGGATGGGCTGTGGCAGCGGGTCCCTCGCGAGGTCGGCCTGCAGGTCGAGGAGGGCTGGGTCTTCGTCGAAGAGCCCGCAGTGTCTTGTGTGCGGCGGAAGACGGGCCCACTGGTCGTCACTGATGAGGGTGGTGAGAGGAACTCTTTCTCGGGCCCAGCACTTACAGTCGCGGACAGTGTGCTCCTGAGTTTCCTCTTCCTCGTCGCAGTAGCGGCACATGGGGCTGGGGTCTGCCGACGTGTTGGATCGGGATCGTCGCTGTTGGGTGTGGTCCCCGCCCGACAGGTAGTTCAGGAGGAGCGCCAGCTGCCAGGCAGTGCATTTGGCTGCTCCTTTGGTTCGCGCGAGCCACGTGCTGGCGAAGAGGTCAAGGCCCTGTCTGACCGAGGCGAGGTAGCCAAGGTCGTGTCGCCGTGGCTTGATCTTCCGCAGAAATGCCCTGCGTTGTGAGGCCCGCAGCATGTGCAGGAAGGCGTTTTGGGGTAGATTCAGCCAGCTGATCGGGCAGCCCCAGTCATCGTACATGATGCCAAATGTGGGCCAGGTCCATCGGAGCTGCTGGAGCGACTGGACGAGTCGCCCGACGGGTCCTCCACCAAACAGGGTCTGGACGTGGTGTTGGAGGTCTCTGGCGAGCCCGCAGAGTGTGACGTCGCGGTTAACCTGACGCCGCAGGCACAGGAATGCTTCACGCTGCGTGATGGCGTCGATCTCAAGGGCGTGTCCCGGCACGCACACGGCCATGAGAGTCCAGAACTCGACCCACTTGTTCCCCTTGGGGCGGATAGCCGCCTTGAGGGCGTGGTTGTAGGCAGTCTTGGCTGGGCCTGATGGTGCTTGGATGTCGGTGCCCGTGGTGCAGACGCTGGCGGCCAGGGATCGGGCGTGCCGCGCCTTGATAAGCATCGGCGACGGGAGCTTGCCAATGCGCGGCAGGCGGATAGTCGCCCTCCGCACACGGGCGTCTGCGGTGGCCGTGAGGTTAAGCGCGGCTGGAGCCGGCGCTGCCTCGGCGTTGATGTAACTCCCGACGAGCTTGAAGGAATCGACCACTCGGAGGGGGCGATCCGCCAGTGTGAGCTGGGTGACGGCGGCGTGCAGCTCATCGGTGAGCGCCCACCCTGCCACTTTACCAGGGTGAATGCGTTGACCGGAGAATCGGTCAAACTTGGCGGTTTCGTCGAGAGATTTCTGCAGCTCAGGAGCGGTGTGGGTAGTGGAGTTGCTGTCGTCAACGAAGGTAGTGCTGAGTGATCGAGGAACGTATCGGTGCTGCCTCTTTGTCCACACGCACATGAGCAGCTTGATGTCATCCAGGGACCACGAGCTGCCCTGGAGGTGACCGTTTGTCCTGGCCAGGTCCCTGGAGTACGCTCCGTTCATGCGGATGTAGCGTTTGTGGTGTCTGTAGAAATTTCGGCGGACAGTAACGATGTCTTGTGGGCACCCCGCGCGCAGCGCAAGGTTTAGACAGATGTCCGTGATGAGGTAGTCGAAGCACTTCTGTCGGTCAAGGGCTGCTCCAGCTAAGGGGAGGAGTAAAGTCCTGGCGTGTTCGATGCGCAGGGCGAGAGAAGTGCTGACATCCCCAATGGTGGCTTTGGGAACGGCGCCGAAGCTCGTGGCATGGGTCCATCCTTGCCGCCAGGTCGTGAGGCTACGGTAGGCCGGCGCCTCCCACGCATACATCCACACGGAAAGAACCGAGAGAAGCCGTTGGTCCGTCGGGAGTTCCCCTCGGCCTTTTCGGAGGCACGGGTTTGGCACGTGCAGGAGGGGCTCGGGGATGGTGCCAGTGCGTTGCATAGCACGTAAGACGCTGGCGAAGAGGCGAAGGATGTCGTCGGGTAACTCCTTTGCCTCCTTGGTCGTCCAGCCGTCGAGTCCCCCCGCGCGGCGCGGTGAACGGGTGCGAATGAAGTGGATGAGTTGGTCGTCGGTAAGGTGGAAGGGGGCTGCTGGTGATGGCGTAGGCAGCTCTTGGCGGTATTCGTCGTAGAAGTCCGCCCACGTCGGCATAGCTTCGGCGTCATGGCCCGCGCGAGCGCGGTACGTGCCCAGGATGGGCTCCCAGGTGTCGACCATGAGCTTGAGCATGTCTTTGGTGTTGGCAACGATAGCGTTGGCGGGGAGGGCGTCGGGAACCTGGGCTGGTAGTGGGCCACGAATGGGGCCGTCGTCGTTGTCCGTGTCGGGCGAGCTACCGTCGCCGGGGCTGAAGCCGCCGGCGTCGGTGTCGGCGTCACTGTCGTCCGTGCTAGCTTGGTCAGGGTTGAAGGCGGTGATGTCGCAGTGGAGCTGTGCATCGTCGGGAGTGGTAGGCGTGCGGAGATACGCCGTGGGCGAGCAGTCGGCAGCCCGTGCGTATATGGCCGCCTTTCGCCCGCTTGGCTCGCGGACGCCCTCAGACCAGATCTTGATGCGTTCAGCTTTGGCTCGGTTTGCACGTCGCGCCAGCTCCGAGTCTAGATTTTGGATCAGACGATCGAGCTGCTCTCCGCGTGGCGCTGGCACGTCGGGGGTCCAGGCGTCAGGAAAAGCCAGGAGGGCCGTGGGGCGCAGCTTGTGGCAGAGAAGGCGGGCCGCGGCCCACGTGCAGTCGATGCGTTGCGCCAGGTGCGGCGGGATAGCACGGCAGTCTATATGATGGTGCAGTCCGATGAAGCGAAGCTCGCAAAGTTGCCGATGGAGCTTGCGAAGGCGGTTCATGTGAATCGTGGAAGCTCCGTAGGTGGGAAAGGCGCGGGGGACGGCGGGTCGCTCCTCGAACGTGGGTGTGAGCCCGTGCATGGTAGGGGCCTTCTTTTTTGGGTGGTCTGGCGGTGGGGGCGGCAGGTCCCGCAGCCGGGTGAGATGGCACTCATGGCTGGCCTCGTTTGCCAGGGCGAACATGCGTTCCACATCGTCGCGTGCGTCAGCCTGCTCCATGCGGTCGTGGTATCGTCCGGCGATGTGGGTCCCTAGTGCCTGGAGTTCGTGGTCCTCATGAGCTCCGTCGTTTGGAGGGTATGGCGTGGGGGCCAAAAGGCGTGGGGCCGTGTGATCGAGGCGGCTTAGGTCGAGTGTGACCTGCAGGCCAACATGGGACTTCGCTGGCAAGTCACGCAGATAGCAGAAGTCGGTGACAAGGGATCGCGCAGCTTGGTTGGCGATGACATAGTCGATGCGCGAAGTGCGGGGGCACTTGGTGACGCGGTCCCAGTCAGGGATATTGCCATATGTGTGCATGGTGTGGTCTGGTGTGCCTTCAGCGACGTTGGACCATCCGTGCTGCATCATGTGCAGCAGGTGTGGATTGTCGTCGATGTTCGTGTTGGCGTCCATACAAATGAAATACGGGGCTGAGCCGACCCTCGCGGCGGCGCAATCAGCAAGCCGAAATATATCGGTGCTGTCCCCTCCAGCGACCCCGTAGAGGCTCGCAATGTAGATCCCAGCGGGACCGTGGTTGTTTCGTCGCCGCCTGCGGCGGTGCTGGGTGCAGAGCGGGAGGAAGACCTCGTGCCATCGTTTCTTGGCCTTGAGGGTGGCGATACAGGTCGCAATGTCGTCGACGGTGGAGTCGACGATGGCGTCCTTAGAGAGGATGGCAACCCCGCCCGAGGCGCCGGTGTTGCCCTCGACCGTGTGGTCCGTGCCACCGTGAGCAGCTTTGCGCTGGGCACGCGCCAGGTCCAGGTCAGGTCCCAGACTGGCCTGGTATCCTCCGTGGTGTGGATTGGCGGCGTTGGTGGCGATGGCTTGCCTGGTAGGCTTGGCATGACGGGTCTCCTGCAGCGCTATGACTGCGGCGTTGTGGTCGACACCTAGGGCGGTAATGGTTGGCCAGTTCGCTGGAAGACTCGTGATGTTGAGGCTGACGAGGTGGATGGAGCGACCTGGCCCATCTCCGTCGGTGGAGCTGGGGTTAGCACGCCCCGCACGGTGGAGGGCGGCCTGGCCGTCACCCAGGTAGGAGGCTTGGCCACAGTAGGAGCTCATGGCGTCGCAGCAGATTGGCTCGGACGGGGCTGAAGCCGCCGTCGGGCCAAAAGTATAGGCAAGGCATGGTCGACGCTGCGCCGGGGGGTTCAAAAACATCGGCAAAACTGCCTCGAAAAGACCTCCTCACTCCTGTACCGCGGGGGACGGAGGGAGGAAAGGTGAGACGGCAGCAGGGGGAGAGGGAGGCGACTCCTCGATCCATCCTGCCGAGCGCAAGAGCAAAAGCAAACCAGCGGCGGCAGCGCGTCGCAGCAGCGGCGCAGCGCGCGCGCAAATACTGCGCACGCGACACCGCTGGTCCGTCCTGCGGCGGCGCGCCCGCCCCGTCAGTGCCGTGATGAGCAGCATCAGCTGGAACAGCTTGTTCGTGTGCGCCCTCCGCGCTCGCCTCGGGCGGTGGGCCCTGTGGCTGCGGCGGCGCACGCCCTGCCAGCGCATCAGCCACTAGCTGGGCGTGGCGAGCGGCGCGGTCGGTGGCCTGACGCTGAGCCTCGTCCATGCCCGCTGCCGTGAGGCTCGCGTTGCGGACAGGGCTGACTCCACGCGGGGCCGCCGCTGCCGCGGCAGCGGCAGAGGTGGCGGGGGCGCCGCCGTGGCTCTGAGGAGACAGCGGTGAGCCGCCGCCGAAGCCCGCCGCGAGGTCCTTGACGGAGTACTTGCGCTTGAAGGGGTCGAAGGTCGGCGCCTCGTCGGGGGCGACGACGCGGGTGGGCGGTGGCAGCTCCTGGTCCGTGGACGGCGTCGGCTCGAGGTCGACCTCGCTAGGGTCTTTGGCGCCGGCACCGAAACGTGGCACCACCTCGGGGGCTTGGGCGTCAGCCTGAGTCTCGCGGGGCGGCGAGCTCGTGGAACTCCCAGGGGGCTTGCGCGAGCGGTGGCGGCTGCTGGGCCGGCTGCGCGGGACGCGCCCGCCCGTGTGGCGGTCACGTGGCGAGGCCGCCTGGGCGTTGGCGCGCGCAGAGTCCGCCCTGCTCGGGGAGCGGATCGGCGCTGCGCTGGGTGCTGGGCTGGGCGGGCGGGAGCCGCCTGTGCCGCCCGCCGCCGAGGCTGCAGCCTGGTCAGGGTCGGCGGCGTCAGGCCGGGGGCTGACGCGGTGGGCACTACCCTCGCTGTGCCGCGGGGAGGCGCTGTGGTGTGCCTGGGTGTGCGTGAGGACGAGCGGGACGAGCGGGCTGCCGCTCGCGCTCAGGGGGGGCGGGCTTTGCCTGGGCAGGGCGCTGCGCTGCGGCCACGTTTGGCGGGGGCGTGTGTTGGCGCGGTTGCCAGGCGCGCACGTTCGCCTCGCGCCATCCTGCGGGGCGCCCTGTCCTGCCGCGGCTTGGCGCAGCCCCCTGGGCTGAAGCCGCAGGGGGTGCCGCTGCGGACTGGTTGCTGGCGGTGCTGTCGTGGCGGCCTGGGTAATGGCCCCAGGCACGCGTGGACCCTGGCGCGGGCGAGGTGGCCCGTGGGGGAGCCTGCCCGAGTGCGCGCGGGTAGCCGACGACCGCTGGGTGCACCCTGGCGTGGGGGACGTGGCCGTAGCTGGAGGCGGCTGCCCCTGCCGCCGCGGGCATGGCACCAATGGGGCCACGGTGGTAGGCGGCGCCCCCGCCGTACACCGCTCTGTCGCCTGTCGGGACGCGCGCGGAGAGCGGTTGCGTGGCGTGCTCGGCTGACCTGCGTCGCGTTGGTCGCGCTGCTGGGTGCGCTGCTGGTGCTGCTGGTAGCGCTGCTGGTCGGCTCTCGAGAGCGGGCGGGTGTCGGGGAGGATGGGCGGCACGTCGGGCCGCCGCCAGCCCTGGTAGACGTGCTCGAAGGCATGGTCTGGGTAAGTCTCCCCGTCAGGTGAGTAGCGCCGTACATGCTCCACGAAGTCAATGTTCTGCGGCTCGGGGAGCACCGTGATGTTCACAGCCCGCTGGTGCGCTGGTCCATAGAGACAGAAGCTACCACGGTTGCTGCGGTCGTGGTTCAACTCGGCTTCGGTCGTGGCACGACTCACCATGGCGTCACAGAGGCGCATGTCGTAGTCGAGAGCTTGAGGCCCAGGGCCGCCCTCGGCATCCCAGTACAGTACCACATCCCGCCAGCGCGTGCGGGTAGTGTGGATGCGCTCGGCGATAGACTCGCAGACGGTCCTGATTGTGACACGATCCCTGTACATGTTGGTGATGGCTAGGGAGTAAGGTCGGCGCACCGCTTTGTTGAATATGAAATCCTCCTTGAGGGCCTGGTGCGGGCCGAAGAGCACGTAGCCTTCCTTCCACAGCGGTTGGTCGGGAGACGGGTCTTCAGGCATCCCCGTCCCTGTGAACCCTGGTGGCCGCCTCGTGCCGTCGGGCAATCCCTGCTTGGGGACGCGACGCGGCCTCGGTGGTAGATACCATTGGCCCTGGTATCCTGCTTGGCCTGGTTGCGGAGGCTCCCCCCCGGGGCCTGAAGGCGCTCGGGGGGGCTCCATGAGGTCGTGCTGGGCTGGCGCGTTGCCGTATTGGCGGGCGAGGATGTGCGGAGGCATCCCTGTGGCACGGACGTCGAACAGGCTGTGCGGACGAGGCGGATGCGGGCATCTGCTGGAGAGGCAGCATGTGTCGGCGGCCCTGTCGTCGGTGCTGTACACGCACGTCCAGCTGTTGCAAGAGTAGTCCGTGGACCAGTCCATAGGTGCACGCAGTCCGCTGAGGGAGCAGTCCGGGCACGTCGGTTGGCCCGAGGTGCCGAGCTGCGTGTTGCGGCGGGCAGCACAATACTGGCAGCATTGGAATCGGCACTGTAGGCAAATCCAGCGTCCTGGTAGGGGCGGGAACGCTTGCTCGTCGGTGACTGCGTCGTCTGGGTGGGGTCGGGGTCGATCCCACAAAGGCCAGACGTCGGCGAACCAGGACTGGCCTGTAGTGCGGACCGCCTCCGCGGGGAGGCGAGCGTCGTCAGCATGGCGCTCGATCCACTGGGGCCCCAGGTCCGCTGCGATCATGACCGTGCGCCAAGTGTCGTCCGCCTTGACGTGGACTTGGGTCGGTGCCCAGAGCCTGGTGGTGGTGTCGCCGTGGTCGTGGCGAAGGATGACCCAGCCATCGCGACCCGCAACCGCAGGGTCAGTAACGCGGTGGCCCACAACGGTCGCCCCCCACGGTAGGTAGGCGCCATCGTGATGCTCGCCTGGGTCGAGCCAGACCTCGACGCCAAGGGCGTTCACACGGGACCGCACATCGCGGACGTGGAAGGCGAGGACGTGGTAGGCGGTCGGCTCCTCTTCCGTCTCGATGTGCTCCCACGTGTCGATGTCGCTGCTGTCAGAGGCGGAGTTGCCGCCGCTCTGCCGTGACGAACGTGAGGCGGAGCGCCGTGAGCGAGCATGGCCTCGGGCGAGGGCGGCGGCCGCGCTGATAAGGGACGGCGCACGGCGGTCGTCGGCTCCCGATGCCGTCGGTGAGCGGTCTGGACTGTGTCCCGAGGCGGCACCTGGCTGAGAGGTGTGCGATGGGCCAGACGCGGCCCCAGGGCTGGAGCCGCTGGGGCGCGGCGCTCGTACGTCAGACTGCCACCGCTCGGGTACAGCCTGCGCCGTGGCAGTGTACACCAGGTCGATCAGTGGCTGCGGGTCCAGCTGGAGCTTGCGAAGCGAGGCACGCGGACGGGGCTGGTTGGGGTCGGCCCTGGTGGCTGCTTCGGTGTCGTAGTGCTGTGTAGCCCATGCTCGCGCTGCCTCTGGCGAGTATAGTGCCTGCGGCGGTGGCCACGCTGCCGCGGTGTCCAGCCGGCGCCAGATCTTTGCCTCCTGGTCGCGGGCTTCAGCCGCCTCGCGGAGGTCTGGGTGATCGAAGCCGGCAATGTGGAGGGCGTGCGTGCAGTCGCCCATGCCACAGGTGTGCGGGAGGGCACGGCACCTGGAGGCAGCTTCGGTGGGGGCACACCAGTCCATGCGGATGAGGAGGCCCAGGACCCGTGGGTAGATGAGGCGCGCTCCGTGAGCCTCCCCGTTCACGAAGTTGTGCCAGTTCTCACCGCGCGGCGGTTTGGTAGCCTCGCACATCCAGAGCGCGATGGGTCCCCAGGCGAGGGTGTCGTCTTCGAGGCTGCGGGGCGGGTGAGGCGGCACCGCGTACCACGCGGCCAGCGACGGGTGCACACCCACGTACGTGCGGCCGACATTTGTGGCGGTTCGGCCCTTCGCTTCACGGCGGGGGCCCGGCAGGAGGTGACCTCCGTTGAAAGCGAGACGGGCCGCAAGGTCGCCGCGGGTCCCGTGCCAGAAGACCGTGGGCGTGTCAGTGGTAGGAGCACGGAGGTCCCACGTGAGGTAGGGGAAGATCGTCTCGCCTGAGTTCCCGCCCGAGTCTTCCAGCACCCAAATGAGTCGGTTCGGGGGCCTCTGCATGATGTCAGTCCACGGCGCCAACGCTTGGAGCGTTGGGTCATGGGTGAATCGAGGATGGTCGTAGAGTCGCAGGGCGTCTTCGATGTCCTCCGTAGTCACGCCACTGTTACCAAGCGCAAAGCCGTTCTGGTACAGGGAGGTGAGGATGCTCGTCGGCGGCACGGGGACCGCTGGGTCGCGCTGGATGGTGCTGCGTAAGTTGCGCGTCGGTGGCCAGAGGGCTGGGTGGGGCGTACCAGGGCCTGAAGGCGCCTGGGGCCTGGCGGGTGATGCGTGGCGTGCTCGCCGTCGTGGTGGTTGGGTGTCCATGTCGGAAGAGGAACCACGGGCGTTGGTTGCATCCGCTTCGTCGTCGGGCGCTCCGTGCACGCCGTCGCCGTCGAGGGTGCGCTCGCGTGCTTCGCTTGCCTCGGCGTCGGTGGCCTGAGCTGCGGCGGCTTCGTGAGTCGGCGGGTTGCCAGAGGCCGCGCCGCTTGTGGGGCCGTCTCGCGGGGACGGGCTGGTCGACCGTGGCGTGACAGACGAGGCTCGCGATACCGCGGCAGTGACTTCAACGATGGCGGCGGTGGTGGCGGTGGTGACATCGGCGACTGCGGCGGCAACTGCAGCGGCGTAGTGTTCCTGTAGCAGCGGGTGTCGAAGGGGATGCACGTGCTGGCTCTCGGGGTCGTCGGGATGCGTGCGCGGAAGCGTGTGTGGGGCCTCATCGCGCGGGCTCCTGATCGGTTGGCAACAGCGGAGGCACCACTGGGCCGTGGGTGAGTCCAGGACGCGCGCACAGATGCGGGCTCCTACGTGTCCGACGGCTCCTTGAGCGAGAAGTTTGGCGCCGACCAGGAGGAGACCGCAAACCACTCCGCCTGTGGCGATAGCTCCGAGTTTGCCGCTGGCCCATTTCAGGGCGCCCCAGAGGCCAGACCCGACTGCGCTGGCTCCGCCCGAGACAATGTCTCTGAGTTTGGCGTTGGTCCACTTGAGAAGACCCCACAAGGCGGGCGCGGCGTCGTATGCTATTGTGCGTCGGGGCGTAGTGGACACGGATGGGCCTGGTGCCGCAGCTTCACGGCGTCGTCGCTGCCGGTAGCTGGGGTCTCGGCTCGGTGCGGCAGGTACCCGTCGATCTGGTCCTGGTACGGCATGGCTACCAAGATGGCGTACGTGACCACGAAGAGGCAGATGAGACAGCCGCAGCGTCGAGAGGCCGCTGCGCTGTGCGGGGCCTCATGGGAGCCGCTGGCGTCGGGGTCCGCGTCCTCGATGGGATCGTTGTCGAGGCCAGCCTGCCAGTGGTCGACGGCGCTGGAGTTGGAGTCAGTCGAGTTAGCTCGGCGGACAAGGGTGCGGGACGGGGTCCTGCCACCTGAGGTCTGAAGACGCCCAGGTCCAGCCAGTGCTGCAGCGGGGCTGAAGCCGCCACTGCGCGGGCTGGTGGGAGCTGGCGGTGCGGTGGCATGGCCTGGCTCGTCGGCGGCGGTGGCACCTTCGGCGTCGCTGAGCTGTGCGCTGGGGTCGGCCTGGGCCGAGTTGTTGGGCGCACTGCTGCGCGACAGGGAGCGCCCTGTGTGGGGATCGCTGTCACGGTCGCGCTGGGCAGCGTCACTTGGCGGTGGCGTGCCGTCGGGGTCCTGGGTTTCCGTGTCGTGGATGGAGTCGTTCTGGCTATCGTCCGACACGTGGAACGAGTCCAGGGATATGTTGCTGATATCGCTGGCAGCTGCGTGCTGGAGCAGAAGCGGTTCAGCGTCGGCCGCGGGCTGGTCACACGTGGCGTTTTGGGCGGGGGGGCCAGCGGGCGGTGGTAGGTTTAGCGGTTCCATCGGTGCCGCGGCGAGCTCCGCCTCGACAAGCGGCTGCAGGTCTGGCGGGTGGTGCGAGATCGCATCCACGAGATACGCCAGGGCGTCTCGGTCGGGCGGAGGGAGGCCTCTTGGCAGCAAGGCGTGGGCCCGTGAGAGGTATGGCGGCAGTGGTGCCGCGAAAGCCTCAGGGCCGACGAGCTGGGCACGAGCGCACTGGTATTCCAGAAGGAGGCCAAGGTAACGGGTGGGGTACTCGTGGCTGCCCTGAATACGAGTGAGGTTGCGGTTGGTGCGCTGTCTGTCGGGGCCCGCTCTGTGCCAGATATCCTCGCACATGTCGACCGCGGTGCGGTGGCGCAGGGCGTCGTTTTTCTCCGCGGAGTCCTCCTGGAAAAGGTGGTCGTACTGTGGCAGATGGAGCGTCGCCAGGACGTGCGGGACGCAGTCCTCGAGCCATGCCCAGTAAACGTCCTGATGGTCCTCACCTGGTGCCCACGCCGCGGCGCACGGGATGAGCCGTGCTCGGATGTTCATCAGGTGCCAGAAGGCGGGGTCCTCATCAGGTTCACCCCTGGCGCACAGAGGGGAAGCGGGACTCGCTGTGTTGCTGGTAGTCAGGCCGTGTGCGTGGGTGCTAAGCACGGCCATAATTAGCAGCCCACATAGCGCGTTGGGCTCCACGGTGATGCACAGGTAGGGCACGAGGAGCCAGATGGCTCGCAGCGAGGCGCCTGTGGTCTGTGGGGGCCACGGTGGAGCCGTCTGCGGCGCTGGCTCAGCGGCGTGGTTTCCAGCGTGGCACGACCCACCGCTGTCAGTAATGTCGAAGCTGTCAGGTCGGCACGCTGTGGGGGTGCGACACTCTGGAGGGTACACGGTGCGACGTACGGCGGCAGGCGTCGTGGTCGGTGGTAACTCTCGCAGGTGGTCGTGCGCGGCGTGCGTTGCCTCATGCGGGGGCGGTGGCAGCCAGGGCACTGCAGCGGGGCTGAAGCCGCCACTGCGTGCCTGGGCCTTGCCAGCGGCCCTGTCGAGGATATGCTGCACGACGGTCGAGGACAAGCTGAAGACAGGGTGCCATCGAGGATATGCTGTACGACGGTCGACCGCAGGCGTCGTATTGAGTGATGGTAGCCCTCGTAGCTGAACTTGCATGCGGTGCGAGGCGTGGCCGGAGGACGCAGGAGTCAGCTCAGCTGCGGCAAAATCGGCGGTCGACTGCGATGCATGTGTCGTAGTTGACGAGGGCGTGCTCGTAGGAGACGTGCTGGTACTCGGCGTAGGCATAGTAGTAGCCGTCGAAGTCCCAGGGGGGCAGCGCGTGGGGCAGGGCCCCTGGTGCTGCTCAGGCCAGGCGCTCGCGGGGGCGCCCAGCAGCCCGGTGCCGCACGGACCAGCGGCGGCGGTGCTGTTCACGATCGGGTCCAAAATGGCGCTGTGATCGTATTTGTAGATGCTGTCATCGTAAAGGTAGAAGAACGTCCTACGCTCCGCATGTCGCAGGAAAGCCTCTCCTCCGTGCTGGGGCGCACCGCCTGAAGACGGGTGTGCTCCAGCCAGCGAGGGGAGGGCCAGGCCGCAGGCGAGGCGCCGCATGATGGCGAGGCCTGGCGGGCGGCGCGAGCGATGAGCCGAAAGCTGCGTGGCAGCACACGTCCTCATACACCCCTGAATGCTCATGTACATCGCTACAATCACGCCCCCTGCAAGACTACGGGTGTCCCTACACCAGAGAGCTTGCGCGTGCTGCTGCCAAAACAGACATGAGGTAACAAGAAAGAGATACGACGCGAAGAGGGGAGCGGTGCCTCTGAAGGCGCTTCCTCGGAGGGCTGAGGCGGGCTCTCTGAGGCACCTTCAATGCGGGTCCTGGGTGGCCCGACCCTTGTCCTTGCCTTTATCGGCCCCTGGGGGCCCCGTCCCTGGGGTGGCCTGGCCTGGCTGGTCGGTCGCACTGCAGGCTGCCGCGGGCTCGGCGGCCGCTGCGGCTTCCTCCTTCTTAGCTTCCAGAGTGGCCGCTTGTGGCAGGTGGATGGTGCCTCCCGTGAGGTGCCCGAGGAGGGTCTGGATGTCGCCGCGCAGTGCAGCGGCGTCGGCGGTTGCCGTCTGTTGCTGGGTGACGACGGTGGCAAGCCCCCGTTCCAGCCCTGAAACGTGCTCCGTGAGTGTGGCCTGGGAGGAGAGAACGCCCGCAAGCTGCATCTGCATGTTATCCACCGTGGTGGCTAGTAGCTCGTGCTGCTGTTCCATGTGCTGGATGCGGGTCGTGGCAGCATCGGGCGGTTTAGAGGCCGATGCGAAGCGCTCGCCGAAGGTGTTGAGTTCGTGGGAGGCCACGCTGTATTCATCGCCTGATGAGAGGATCTCGACGTCAACGACGTCACCTGGTACTTCGGCGGCTGTGGCAGCGGCGCCTTCGGTGTGGCCCCCTCCTTCCGCCGCCGCCGTGCCAAGCCAGGGGTCGTGGCCACCTGGTCCTGGGGCGGCCGTCGGTTCAGCGGCTCCGTCCGTGCCGTGAGGGGGCGCAGAAGAGCTGCGGCCTGGGGCGCGGGGTGGCCTTGCGGGCGGCGTGGCGTCACGTTTCCCGCTGGAGGAGCGGTGGCGCTTGGCTAAAGGCTCCTCCTTGGGGGTCAGGAGCGGTGCGACGCCCTTGCCTTTGGGCGTGGCAGTCATGAGGTCGTGGAGGTAAGGGCTCTGGGCCGCTTTGGTGAGGAGTGTGCCGGTGGCGGGGCTGAAGCCGCCACCACCGGCTGGCGGCGTCGCAGGCTCTGTGATGGTGGTAGGCGTGACGATGGTAACGTTGTCCCGCTTCGGCGCCACCTCAGCCAGCGGGGCCTCGGCGATGCTCCACGGGATGGAGCACCCCGCGACCTGCACCGTATAGGTGAGTGGGGGCCGATGGGCGCGCACTAGGGCAAACTGGGCCGCAGTGGCTGGGTCCCAGGCGGTGTGGTAGACCTCACAGTCCCATTTGACGGACGGGCCCGTGAGAGTCTTGGCGAGCTGGGTCAGCGTGGCGTGGCGTGACGCAATGCCAGTGATGCGGTAGCGCGTCTTGGCGAGGGTGGCCTCGCAGCCGCGGATGCTGACAGCGGCGGCCTTGGCGACGTCAGACCCCCGCGGAACACGGATCCCCAGCAGGCCTGACTTGCCGTGCCTGACGACTCCCAGGGCCTTGAGCTCCACCGACTTCTGGAACGCGTCTGCCATCGTGATGGGCTGGTCCTCAGGGAACCACACGGTCTGATACTTGTCGGCGGTGGGCTCGTCTGCACCTACGTTGCTGAGGTCGTAGGTGGCACCGAGTTGCCCTGATCCCGCCAGGACCTTGTCGACCGCTTGGAGACTGACGCCGAAGGTGGCAGCCAGGGACCTCTTTCCGACGCCCGATCCAAACCTGCCTAGGCTTTTGCAGGGTTCGAGGATGGTGACGGCTTTAAAGTTGCCGTGGTGGAAGAGGGCCTTGAAGGTGTCCTGGAGCTGGCCATCGAGCTCCTGGCGGCGAGCGTCTTCTTGGACTCCTTGTGCTTTTGGCGCGCCTTGTCCTGTGGAGCGGAGTCGCCTCGAAAAGGGCCCTTGGCGCGTGGACCACCGTTCACGGGGGCACCTCCCGAGAACTGGTCCTCGAAGGCCTGGTGCATGGAGGGGACTGTGGCAATGGCCTCGGTCTCGTGTATGGTCGCCCGAATCCAGCAGACGTGGTCGGCGGGGTCGATGGTGGCGACGGCTACCTTTTCCGTGCAGGCGACCTCCTTGGTGCCCAGCTGGTACACGATCACGGGGACGTGCGTGTGGACCACTTTGGGCGCCTTGGGGTGGCGCTTCAGGACGGGGACGGCGAGCTCGGTACCGACGTAGTTGTCGTTTTTCGGGCCCATGACAGCAATCGCGAGCTGGCCCGTGGCTCGCTTGCCCTGCCCGAGGTGGTGTTGCAGCAGCCGTTCGCCACTCTCGAAGTCGTGGAGGCTGATGCTGGGCTTGTACGTCTTGCCGTCGTCAGGCGAGGTGGGTTCGGCAAGAACAGGGACCTTCCAAAAGGCAGGGTCCAAGGCGATGAATTGGGTGTCCGCAGCCTGAAGACGTGCGGAGCCCGATGGTGGGTGCGATGTGTCACCGCCAGTGCGCTTAGGCTTGCTGCGCTGGTAGTGGTCGAGCGTGTAGCTGATCTGGTTGGCGGCGCACATGCGGATTAGGGCGCTGCCAAGCTTCTTCGTGTTGGACTTGTGCATGTCGTACTTTGCCTGGAGCTCGTCCGCGTTCAGTTCGGCTAGCCCGTTATAGGCGGCCGTGGGGCGGTCAGACCCCGCTTGCCTGAACGCTGCGATGCAGTCCTGCTTACGTTGAAGGAGGGACCCTTCAGCAGCAGGGCGCGTGGGGCGGGAGCTCGGAGGCTGCTTTGAAGAGTGACGGCGCTCCGGCTTCTTGGGGGCCATTGCTGCGGGCACTCTGGTGCGGAGAGGTGGCGCGAATCAGTAGGGTCCTGCTGGGACCCCTCCGGTCTCGCGAGGCCTGGGAGTCTGACTCCGAGGCGGGGCGCTTCGCGTCGTAGCTGCGGTCTGAGTGCAGAGCACTCTCGAGCCGAGACTAGAGAGAGAGAGAGAGAGAGAGAGAGAGAGAGAGAGAAGAAAAGAAAAAAGCGCACGGCAAAACATGACATACACATATTCATATAGAAGTCCAGGAAGAGAGACAAACATATATATATATATATATATATACATATATGTGTACATATGTGTATACATATGTGTGTATATATATATGAAGTATGCATACATACACACAACTGTAGAGAGAGCGAGAGATATATAAACATAGAGCTGGGGATGGCGCCGTCTAGCGACGCGCGCGCACGCGCGTGGGCGAGTAGGGCGCACCTGGGAACTTGAACGGGCCGTTCCAGAGATGCGCGCGCATAATCAAATTCGCCACCGACGCAGACGCGCGCGCGCATCTGCGTCCGTGCGCGTCGACGACGGCGCCTGCGCGCGGACGTGCCCGTCGCGCGTGCTGCTGCCGCCTTCTGCTTCGCGCGCTGCGCGCGGACTGAGTAGTGCGTGCGTGCGCGCGTGCCCCGTCGCCCCTCTTGTCCGAGCGCGGCCGTCTGTGCGCTGCGCGCTCGAGCGCGATCCGCAGTCCGAGGTGCACCCTGGCCAGGCGGGCCCCTCTCGGACCCGGGGCCATCAGCCAGCGCGTCAGTTCTGCCAGTTGCGCCGGCGACCTGCGGAAATCAGGCAGGGCGTGCTGGCCTGCGAGCGCGCGCGCGCAGGTGCCACGGCGCGGGGCGGTTTTGCGACGCTGGAGAAATGCGAAGGCACGTTGTGGGGATACACAGCAAGCGGTCGCTGCTGCCGCGTAGAATTCTGCGTGGAATTCGACGCCAGGCGGGGGGGCCAGGGGCTGCCCGAGGGCGGGGCGGAGAGGGTGCGCCCACGACGAAGCGCGGGCTTCATCGGCGCCATCCCTTTCGCAACAGCGCGCCGCGAGCTCGAGACTGGCGCGTGGCTGAGCTGGAGAGGGTGGCGCACGCATTCCTGGGCCTCGCCCCGTGGGGTGATTTTGCTTGGGGGGCCCTCTGCAGTTCATGGCGCTCGGCGGCGCGCCGACCTGTCTCCTGGCGCGACGACTCCGACAGCGCGCGCGCGCGGCGCCAGCATGGATGTCGCCGAGCGAGCATGGCAGGCAAAGCGACCGAAGGGATCGCCGCAGGGTCTTGCAAGCGGCGCAGTCGTTCCAGCACCGCAGCGCCCTGCCATCGGCGCGGCACTTCCGGCGCGGGGCGATCGAGGCGCTGAGGTCTTCAATTCTTTCTGAGGCGACGGCCGGGCCCGCGGCTGCCCTGGCATCGGCCCCCGTGCTTCCCACGCCCCACATGCTTTCCTCCGGCCGGGCGCCCTGGCGGCAGCCTCGCCCCGCCCAGCCACCGCGTATGAGCGGCTGCGGGCGCGGTTCAGACATCGCGCTCACTGGCAACGAGAATTCGGGCCCCGTAGGATCGCGCGGCGGACGCGTTTGTCATTGAGTGCTCGACCATGGGGGGCCGCGCGCCTGCGCGCGCCGCAGAAGCGCCCTCGCTGGCGCCGCGGCCTCGGCGCCCCGTCGACGGCGCCCGCCGCAGCCTCCGCGCCGTCGCCGCCGCTGCCGACGATCACCGGGGTCGGGGCGGCGCCCGCGACGACGACGGCGGCGGCGCCGCCCGAGCCGCCGCCGTCCGGGGCAGCCGCGGCGCTGCCCGAGATGCCGGCGCGTGGGGCGTCGGCGGCGCTGCCCGCGCCGCCGCCGCCCAAGGCGCGCTTCGACCCCGTCGCCATTAGCGTGGTGCTAGACAGTGGCGAGGCGCTGGCGCATAAGGCGCCGCCGCCACGCTAGTTTGATGCTCGACAATGGCGAGGCCATTGGCCAGGAACCACAGCGGCGAGGCCATAGGCCAGGACCACGTGCGAAATCGATTATTACGTCTCCGACAAAAAACATCACCATGGTCGCTACCGTCGCCACCTTTGCCACCATCACTATCATCGCCGCCCTCATCGTCACCATCATCGTCACCACCATCGTCACCTTCATCATCGCCATCATCGCCGTCGCCACCATCGTCGCCGTCATCGCAGTCACCGCCACCATCACCATCGCCACGACTGTCATCGCCATCGCCGTCGTCATCTTTGCCATCACCGTCATCATCATCGCCAGCGCTGTCGTCGCCATCGCCTATAAGGCACCGCCGCAATGCCAGTTTGATGTTCGACAGTGGTGAGGCCATCAGCCAGGAGTACATGCGAAATCGACTCCTAGGTCTCCGACACAAACATCACCATGGTCGCCACCGTCGTCACCTTCGCCATCATCACCATCATCGCCACCCTCATCATTACCATCGTCTCCACCGTCGCATCGCCATCATCGCCATCGCCGTCATCACCATCAACCCAATCATCGCCGCCAGCACCATCACCATAACCGTCATCGCCGCCACCGTCATCATCTTCACCATCGCCGTCATCATCGCCACCACCGTCATCATCATCGCTTGCATGGCGCCACTGTAACCTTAGTTTGATGTTCGACAGTGGCGAGCCCACCTGCCAGGAACCACAGTCGCGAGGCCATCAGCCAGGACCACATGCGAAATCCACTCGTACGCATCCGACTCACAATCATCACCATGATTGCCAACGTCGCGACTTTCGCCGTCATCACCAGCATCGCCACCCTAGCATCATCATCGCCACCGTCGTTACAGTCATCATCGCCATCATCGCCATCGTCATCATCACCATCATCACAATTACCGCCACCATCACCACAACCGTTTCCGCCGTCACCACCACCATCATTGCCACTTTCGTCACCCGCGCGCATCGCCATCACCGTCAGCATCGTCGCCACCATCGCAGTCGTTGCCGTCATCATCGCGACCGTCATGAGGAAAATAATGGCGATATTTTAACAACATGAACTTGCACTCTCGCAGGTTCATAGTGGGATCGTGCGCGATTATGGGCGCGCATGCTTGCAACGTCAAACTTTGAATATACGAGTGGATGTTTGACCTTGGAACAAATGGTTCGTCATCTACCGTGCGCTGATCATGGGGATCCATGGAAATCCTGCAAGTGCTTAAGACGAGCGTGCGCGGCGTTAACGCGACAACCATATTTTGCAAATGAGCCACCCTCAACCCGTGAAATTATTGCAAGTGTTTAAACCGTGTGTGCGCGGCGTTGAGGCGAAAACCTCATGTTTGAAACCGTTTGCCCTCCGTCTGCGAAGCTGCTCCCACTTTGTAAGCTTCAGAAGCACGATTGGTGAAGAAGGCTCAGGCGAAACGCCCAGCCCGCCCACCCGAATTGCCTCGGGATGCAGGAGGAGGAATGGCTCGACACTCTCCAAGGGTTAAGGGTACTTTCCCGTCAATGGGACGGGGTTATGTGAACCGACGGGGGGTTCCCATAAAAAGGAAACAGATCCCTTAACTTAGGGTTTTAGCACTGCGCGCTAAGAGCAATGACGAGATTTTAAACTTACTCGTGCGCATCTCAAACAACAGCCAAACAACAATGAACAATGCGAACACGAAAAAAACACAACAACTTACCGTCGATGGTAAACGACGCGGAAGTCCGCCCCCCGTTTGCCCCCCAACAAATAAAAGCAACACACAATCAAATCCAACAATGGGTTCCCGCTTAATCGCGAGTTGGTCACGCCAGGCTTGCATGCCCCTGCTTGCAAGCCACATGACCACGTCCCATCGGGGCTGGTCGGCGTGAATTTATCACTTGCGCTCGCAGGTCGCGTGGCCGAGTCAACGCGTAGAGGGCTCGGTCGGAGTGGCTCGTCACAATGTCAGGATGTCTCAAGCGGTTGTCTTTCTATCTGCAAGCGTCGCAGCCAGCCATATGTGAAGCTGAGGCAATGTCCGAAATGACGGGTGGCATGGTGTGCGGATGTCTCAAGTGAAATGCCGAATCCATTGTTGGGGTCCCGGCGTTTCTTGGAACACGGACCCACGGGAAGGGGTCAGCGCCCCTTTCTTCCACAACTCCCCCCCGAACAATGCCCGCTCGTGTCACTCACTGTTTGGGGTGCGCCTCCTCCCCCTCCTCCTCCTTCCTCCTCCGTGGCCATTTCTGCCCGAACTCGTTTTGGCCCAAGCGGGCTTCGCACAATTGTGTTTCCTCAGCGTGCGCCGCAACAATGGGCGACGATGTCGTCGGCGACGAGGCCCCTGCGGAGGGCGCGGCCGTCGGCGGCGACGGCGTGGCTGCAGCGGCGGGCCAGCGGAGGCGTCGGGGCCGAGAGATCCTTCGCGGGCCCGACGGGCTCTGGTCCGTCTTCGGCGCGCGCGGCGGCCCGTTCGCCAGCGAGTATTCGGGAGCCGAGGGCGTCCGTTTTGAAGACCGACAGCATTGGCTGTTCGGCGCTGTCTTGGGCCACTGGGAGCTGATCCCCCTGCGGAATTCTGGGCGCTTCCCTGGTGAGCTCGATCAGCTCATTGTGCGAAGATCGTTGGCGGCGCTGCGAGGTGAAGCTTGTCGCGGTGTTCTGGTGCACAGAGTTGCAACGTGCACCGAGTTGCTTGAGGCTCGCGCTTGCGACCCCGATGCAGTGAACCTGAATGTTGCCCTTGACGCACTGCAAGGGCAGACGTGCATCTGCAGATCTTTGGGGTGAGATGCTGTGCGCGGGAGCTGGGATGAACACGTTGAGCAACTCCGTGTTGTGCATGGGGACATCACCATGTGCGGACCCGTTGTTATATGTCCATCGTTCGTTGTGAGCCTGATGGAAATGATGCAAGTGTTGTTTTGCTGCGACGTGGTGACGAAGCGAATGAAACAAACCTTGAGGTTCGGGCCGCGGCCTTCTATCTTGAAAGTGTTCCGACGAGGGCATGCGGCGCACGCGCCTGTCCTGCCAGCCCTTAAGGCAGGCGTCGCGCCAGGAGCACGGCGCCACTCTTTAAATGCTTCTCTGGTCCTGGCGTGGCTGGGTACCAGTTGCACTCTGAGATCGCTCAGGCACGCCGCTAAAGGCGCGATCGCTTGGAGCAGGCTGTTCTCAGAGAGTGGACGGTTCGATCGTATCGAATTTTAGCGCAGCTTGAGATTGATCAGGCACGAGACCTCGCGCGCGGCCAGGGTCAGAGCAGACTGGACTGCCATGCGCCTGACCAGACAACTATTCCTCACAATGAATTGGAATGGGGTTGACATCTACCTGTATGTTGATTCCAGCCCGCAAGGCAGAGGCTGGGAGATGCATGCTGCCTCGTACCGCGTCCGCGTTGCAGGCCGAGAGCTTCTGTCCAGGATGTTTGCCCCAGTTCTTCTCATGAGAATTCAGCTTTCGTCGCTTGCCAAGACTGCTACGCTATTGTGGCATATTCACTTGGTGTTTGGCGGCAATGCAACTGTCATGCGCACAGTTCTCGATCGCGTGCGTGGCGTGGTCTCCGATATGGGGGCAGAATACATGGTCGCCAAAATGAACGACTGCCTGCCTGATTTTTATCAGTGTCTTGGCGCCAAGTTGGCGTTTGCCAGGCGACAGCTGTTGCTGCCGCGTGCCATCGTTATTCCTGGCTGGAGGCACAAGGTGGGTAACCTTACCAGGTGCGGCTGTCATACCCTTTTGTGGTTCCCACGCTTTCTCGCGAGGATCAAGGCGTCGGCGTCGCTCTTGAGAGATGAGGTTCGTATTCGTTCGAATCCACGCCGCCCCCCAATTGCCAGCGTCTCCATCCCACCTCTTACGTCCCTCCTCCTCCCTCCTCCTACCTCCTGCCTTCCGCCGCCCCTTTGAAACGTTAGGGGCCCTGGGATCCATTCGCGGTGGCAGGCAGGAGATAGGGGGTAGGGTGCACGAAATAAGAGGTAGGAGCTCGGAAGACGGTGCGAGGAAGGAGGAGGAGGTAGACAGAACGAGTCAAGAGGTTGGCAGAAGTCTCGGAGGTAAACGGTGAGAGGCCGAAGGCAGGAGGTACGAGGCAGGAGGGGAACAGAACAGACGAGGTGAGACGCACGGCGTGGGATGTAGGAGTGGCATATGATGCAGACTCCAATTGGCATGCACCTCGAAGCTGGCAGGACGAAGGATCTCCGAGGCCAGTGGGAGGCGGGGGGGGGGAGTAGGAAGCAGGAGGTAGGAGGTGGGATGAGGTTGGAGGCAGGAGGTAGGAAGTAGGAGTACGAAGTAGGAGTAGGAGGTGGGACATATAACACTAGGTGCGTGCGTGCATGTGAATGAATACGCGCCCCAGGGTGCACGGCGCACTTTCGAGACGCACTGGAGAGCACAAGGACTGCATGGTCTAGCTGCTCTTGTGGGATCGGTGTCGAATGTGCCTAGTTTTGCGGAGTGGAGGTGGCAGAAACTTTATCATGCGCTGACCTGCTTGGACGGTTTCATTTGGTCGGCCAGGGGCCGCATCGCCAGAGCTGCATTTGGGGATATTCGTGACAAAACCCGTCTGGATATAGTTCTTGGGGCCATGGGTTGTCAATCGTTCCCCTTCCAATTCCAAGTCATGATGTGGTTCAATTCGTGGCTCAATGATCGAATGCGTTTTGTAGGGCACTGCCCCTGCCATCGTCATCTGTGGGATTCTGGTGAGGCCGTCAATTGCACTCGATCTGGTTGCGTGCTCGGCTTTGCTTTCGAGCACGGCATGTCTAAGTTGAGGGCTGGGCTGAACGAGGCCAATGCTTGGATGGAGGGCAGGTTCGGCCCCGACCAGCAACTGTTGCGCAAAGCCCAAGGCTTGGCGAGGAGCACGTTCGCTCTCGGGTCCTTGAAGCTCAAATTCTTGAACGATCTACCTTACATCTTGGGGGGGTTGCATACGCCTGGCATGAAATCAAGATGCATTGACTTGTTCAACGCGCATCCGCAATGTTGCCATGATTCCGTGACTCTGGCCATCGTGAGACCAGGGTCGCCATTGCGCGCTGCAGTAGATCACATCAACGAGAGGGGGGGAAACATCGGCCCTCAGCTGGAGGCAGAAATCGATTCCATTCGATTTGCACCTTTGGATGGCACTGTTGCCGGGGCCCCCCACGCCGTGGCTAGGCACCGCCACTTGCGAGCTCGGCGGGGCACCTTTCCTTGGATCGCCAGTTCCATCAGGCTCGAGAATAATCTTGAGGACATCCGTGGTTTCTGTAGCGCTTTAGACGTAAATCTCGACACGAACTGGGCCAACGCTAAGTCAGTGCTGCAACCGCCAAGGGCATCTTCTACGCTCATGGCGCCATCTCGCCTGAAACGATCTCGAGCTATTGCCAGAACATACACGGCACCGCACTTGAGCTGCATGCGATATGGCATGGCAGCCCCCGCAAGTGCGCCTGGTTCTGGAGGCGGTGGCGATGGCGGTGCAGGGCCGAGTGCAGGTGGACATGTTGACGGCGTGCTGAGTGACGCAGAACATGATGAGCCAGGTGGCCCAGAGGACGATGAGCCACACGATGGAGGAGGAGGAGGAGGAGGAGGAGGTCGCGGCGGCGGTGGCGGTGGTGCGCCACGGCGGGGTCCCAAGAACAAGCACGTCGAAGGATTTGCTGTCGGAGAGGCGAGCTAGCTTGCAGAATATCTGCACAAATTGCTTGTGCAGTACGGCTACGATGCGTTCCAATGCCATGGTGACGACGAAGTTGACGAGCCTCCATGCGTGCACATGCAGGTGTTGAGCTTGAAGGTCCGCGCGAAACTTGTGCATACTGTAAACGCGCAAGCCAGCGACACGGACTCCTTCGTTATACATGTGCAATGTTTGGAGCGATGGGTTGGTAATCCATTGGAGTCCGATGTTGTGCACGCTTATCCTGTCCAGGATCCAGGGCCGTTCGATTTCTTTGAATTCATGGATGCGTCGTTTGAGTGTAGACAGAACTTGAAGGAATGGCAGGCAGTGCCAAGCGATATTGAAGGCTGCTTGGGTTTATGTGGGCCTCGGGTTGCAGTGCCTACTGGCTCCAGGGTGCAATGGCCCACGTTGTCTCTGTTGGACCATCTCGAGGCACTGGGGTGGACATCGTGTGCCCAAGTTGTTGCGTATGAGAAGTGCGACGGAGCTGTGGCATACGATTCTCGTAACATGCATGTTGGTAGGAAACATTACTTGCTAGCTCTGCTCTCGCTGGAGGCCCTTTTTGACAAGGGGGGCAAGCCTTTCAAATCATATGAGCCCGATTCGTTTTTTTTCGATTGCTCCTCAAGGATCCATCCAAAGCAGTGCCAGGCGAGAAATCTGCCAGGCACATTGCCATTCTGAACTCCTTGGAAGGAGATGGCGAGCATGATGTTGCAGCAATTGTTGACATGCCTGCAAAAAAACTGAAAGTGGATGTGACAGCTATTCTTGATGACGTGGTCGGGGACGACGGTGTGGATGCACCGCGTGACGGTATCGTCGATGACGCCGTCATGGGCCCCATCCCGCTTGAGGATGACGTCGTCGGCGACGACATCGCTGGCGACGACGACGTCGCGGGCGATGACGGCCAGCAGGTTGACGAGCTCGCCCCTGCAGTTCCCCCTCCAGCGCCCGTGGGAGATGGATTGCTTGCTGGCGCGGAGGCAATTGCGCATTTCATCGAGGGCCAACGGGTCACGGGAGACACCCACATGTTACCATCTGGCCTGCAAGCAGTTGGCGTTCGTGTGCACTGTTGCAACGTCAACCATGGCAGGTGCAGGCTGTTCGCGTGGGCACAGAGCGATATGGCTCACGCGCAGCGGAGTATTATTTGGGCGCATGGCTGCGCCTGGCGTTTGAGTCCGCAGATAAGCGGGCCACCGAAAGCCCACCTCAGCAGAGGTGGGCGCATGCGCAGCAGAGGATGTTGGATAAAACCTCTGCGCAACGCATTGAACAAAAAAACATGAAAAGTGATGTGCCCATCAGCACCGAGACCCTATGTCAGCATGGCAAGGGCCATGACGACTATCATCGGCATCTCCACCATCATCATCACCATCAGCATCGCCAACATCCAACGTTATCATCAACATCACTGGGGCAGTCTCGGCATTTTGCTGTACGACCCTGGGGACCCACCATCGTTGACTCTGTGGGATCAACGTCCCCGTGGGCCCTCGTGCCGACGTCTGGTCATGCCACCCGATGGGGTCACCATCCTCATGAGGCCGATTGGGGATCCGGTTGCTAACCCGCCTCGCGTCTCACTTCACTTCTCTCCCCCTCGCTGTTCCCTGTGGGTTCGTGCAACGCAAGAGGCAACGCCAACGTCACCGTGCCACTTAAGCAACGGGGGTACCGTGCCAGCGCCAGCAATGCCAACATCAACCTCACCGTGCCTACGCCAACATTGCCCTGCCAACGACAACGCCAACAAAACCAACGCCAACATGTTTACCGTTCCAAAGCAAACATGGCCGTGCCAACGACGACAACAACAAATCCAACAACATTTGCACCGTGCCAACGCCGACATTGCCGCGCCAACGACAACGCCAACAAAATCTGCATCAACAGTATCCCCGTGCCAGCGACAACATTGCCGTGCCAACGACAACGCCAACAAACCCAACGCCAACATGTTCAGCGTGCCAGCGCCAGCATTGCCGTGCCAGCGACAGCGACAATACAACCAACACCAACATGTTTCCCGTGCCAGCGCCAGCAATGCCGTGCCAGCGACAGCGCCAAGAAAACCAACTCCAACATGTTTACCGCGCCAGCGCCAGCGTTGCCGTGCCAGCGACAGCATTACCGTGCCGGCGCCAGCATCATCGTTCCATCGCAAGCGTCAGCAATACCAACGCCAGCAATGACACCACCAACAATACTACATATGTTTGCGCTTTAGCGCCACAATGCCAGCGCCAACATGACCGTGCCAGCGCCAGCATTGCAACCATTCTTTAGGCATCTTGACTCAAGCGCCATTTTTTGGAGAATCGACATAGACGCCTCCGCGAGAGCAGACCGCAAGATGCCACCTCTTTGGTTCTGTAAGCTCAGCCACTCGGCCCAGCGGAAGGTGGCGCAGCTCGCGATGAAGCTTTCGGTTGAGAGGGCCAGGTCGAAGCGGTTCAGAATTTGGATGTGTAAGCTCAAGACCAAACTGCACCATATTAGTCGGGCCATCCAGAGTGCGCTCGCACACGGCAGTGATCAAGCAACGTTGGGCAACCAGGAGGCAGCGGACGCAGAGAGCGATCCTGACTTTGAAGTGTTGATATGATCATGCCTGTGCCCAGTTTGCTTGTCTGTCCCAGTCTAAGTCCAGCAGCTGGCCCGCTGATCAGTACTTCAAGTGAAGATGTCGTTGATCAGGCGAAGAGGCTAAACATACCACCACCATCGTCATCATCACCACCATCATCAACATAATGGCTATCGCCACACCACATCCGCCGAAAGGGCGCCGAGCGGCCCCACAGGAAGAGAAAGGCGGGTGAGGAGGGGGGAAAGGAGAGGGGGGAACGTGGAGGACGGGGGGAAGAGGGGGAGGAAGAGGGAGGACGGCGAGGAAGAGGAGGAATAGCAATGAGAGGGTGCGTTCACATGCGCAACGTACATCTGCGGATTGACGCGCAAGCTATGCGGTGCAACCTACGAGGTGCGAACACAACACGCTACTTGACACAACCGACGTCGCACTAGTAATGTTGAGCGGCCAATTGTTATGCAACGTTTTCTGTGATGTCATATGTGACGCAACCGCCGAATGAACAAACAAACACTAAATGGCATGCTGTGCGATAAATTGCTATGCGATGCTGGGCTATGTGGTCCGTGCTGTGCCATGTCGCTGAAACATGCAGGCTGCTTCAACATACAATGGGCATTGCCTTCATGAGGCGCTTTCATGTGCGTGCTCTGTCAGGAGCGCCAGCGCGGGAAACCTGTGACCAACTCAAGCAAGCCTGCCGTGACTACCACGGCTACGGAACGGCACAATGATGATTGCGCCTACGCGTACGCAACCACTGTGCTAAAATGGCGGCGCACATGCTCAAACCCAGTGGTGGTCGCAGCCGCGGCAATAAGACATAACAACTGCACACGCGCACTAAGCGAACGAACGGCACTCGCGAATGACAGGTTTGTTACGCGGTCGGGAACCTCGCACCGCCCAACTGGGCCGTGTATCTCGTGAGCACACGCGCGGTGGAACCGCGCTTGGTCTGTGATCTATCAACCCAAATATAGATGTACATATTTATACATATACATGTATATATATATATATATATAAACAACGTGCGTGCCGCTAAAACCCTTTGCAACAACCATACACCTGTGTCGGGGCCATCTGGCAATCGCCACGATAGTTTTCCGCAATCAGCGGACACGAATCTGCGCAAGCGTGCGTGTATTCCCCAGAATATGACAGCGTAGCCCGACGGGCTGGGCCCACGGACCTCCCAGCCAAAGTTGGCGGGTTCCACCGACGCCCAGTCCAGCACGCCACGCCGCGCTGGACATCGCACGGGCATGTATGCAGCGCACTGCGCTGCGCACTGCGCACTGCCCAACGCAATGTGCACGGTAATTCGTCATGGGCCCGATGGCGCTGGGCGACGCAAGGCTACGATGGACTCGCCACCGCCCCCGCGCGCGCAGTCCGCCGACCCAACCCAACGGCATGACTAGGGCGCGCGTTCGGTGCGAACTGCAAGCGGCCACCGCGAAGGGGCCCCATTCGTTTCCAAACAAGCAGTGGTGCTTCCTTGTGGGCAAGGCACCCACCACGCGCGCGCGCGTAGCGGCGTCGCCCATATGTTTGGCACGTGGTGGTCGAACGCCAATGCCACTTCGAAACGCAGTTTGGAATCGGCTCACTGGGCCCGCTGGAGATAGCACACTTCCTTGCCGACATGTGAATGTGTGTGCGTGGCGAGAGTAAACCTGAACACATCACGCACGCGCGCGCGCCGCGCGCTGGCCCAACCGAACGGGGTCTGACGGGCGGGCGTTGACTTCGGATTCCAGTCGGCCACCGTTTCGGCCTCACTTCCGCTCACAAACCAACGTGGCGACATCCAAATATTTGCGGCAACCGCAATGCCCATCGCGCGCGCCCGCGCCGCGCTGCTGGCCCGCGTCAACTTCCAACCCAACATGGGAAACCATCGGGTTCGGACCATCTGACGCCCGCCACGCGCGCGCCCCGCGTGCCGACCCAGCTGGATGATGCGCGATGGGCGCGCGCCACCATTGAAACCCAGGCGGTCATCGGCAAGGGCCCATGCCGATCCCAGCATCAACGCGACGACTTCCCCAGCGCGGGCGGCGCGGGCTCCACCGCGCGCCCGCCGCGCTTGGCGTGCCATGGGCCACTGATCATGTCGACAGCCGCTGGTCACCGCTTAGGGGCCGCTGCATTCCCCCAGGTCACCATGGCGACCCCCTGGCGCTGCTGCGCCAGGGCCAACCACGTGCGCGCACATGTTGCGGTGGTCCAAGCACGTGGTCAGTGGTTCGGTCTGCGCAGGGTGCGCGCGCGCGTGCGCGCGCGTTGGGTGGGTGGGCGGGGGGCGCGCGTATGCGTGCGCCCATAACTGCGACATCAAACCTGCCAGCCCCACGGGGTTACTTCGTCTTCATGGCCACCATGGCCACTGCTCGACTGTAGGCCAAGCAAATCTATCGATGTTCGCGCGCCGTGACCTGGCCCAGCAGAATAGCGCGTCATGGGCACATCCGAATGTTGAAGTCACATCGGCCGCGCATGGGCTTCACTCTAGCTTCTCGGGCCACGTGGTTGCGCACCAACTGGTGCTAACGCAAGGCCAGCCACGCGCGCGTCACGTGCTGATCAAGCCGACACCACGCGATCGGCGAGTGCGCGACGAATGCGCCGTTAGCAGCCCGATCGGCCACCGCTCCAGGCGCATGCTAGTCTTCATATCAGCATGGCGGCTTTCCCAGGCGTGGACAACGCAACGCCCGCCAAGCGCATGTTGGCCCAAACCGCTAGACATGAGATGGGGCCACGTGAACATCGGAACCCAGGCGGCCACCGCACAACGCCCATTTTACTCTCCAGGCCCGAACACCGCTTCATGTCCAGCGAGCAGCGCAAGGCCCGCCACGCGCGCGCGCCACAGCCTGGCCCAACCAAGCGCGCGCCCCTGGCCGACCCCATCTGCTAACATGCGGTCCCTCATGCTCGCCCCATCGCCAACGCTGTCACCACCAAGGTCGTTTCCCTGCGCGCAGGCCAGCACGAACATTTCTCCATCATGGATAGCGCACGGCACACAACGCGCGCGCGGCGAGCAGCCCACCTGGGGCGCGCGCCACCTGCGCTGCACTCGGCCACCGCGAAAGCCCCACGCCGTATTTCAGGCGCCCATGACGCCTGCCGTCGCGCCGACCTTGCGCCTCTGCAACCACTGCTGGGACAAGGCCATCGTCGTGTCTTGTTCACATCATGCCGTGGTGCGCGCGGTGGCCGATGCATGCTTGATGGGGGGCTCCGCGAATGGTTTATGTGTGGTTTATGTGAACCTCAATGGTTTATGTGAACCTCTGTGGTTTGCGCTTTCGGCGGCGCCGCGGGGGGTTCCCTTGCGCCAGCATCCACGGGCAGGGCGGTTCCTTTGTTGGAACATTAATGTTAATTTGGCGATGCCAGGGTTCCTTTGCACCCAGCCAGAGAACCCTTGCGAAAAGCAATGGGCCTGCGCCAGGGGGTTCCCATAAACCACCCATAAACCACCCATAAACCACCCATAAGCCACCGAGTTCACATACACCACCCATAAACCACCCATAAACCACACATAAACCACCGAGTTCATATAAACCACACATAAACCAACCATAAACCACCCATAAACCACACATAAACCATCGAGTTCACATACACCACCCGTAAACCACAACTAAATCACTTAGCAACGCACGCAGGTAAAATTGAGATGCAGCAGCAGCGAGAGCGTGTCAAGCCAATGGCAAATAGGTTTTGCGTAGTTGGCACGCTGCCCATCGGGCGCGGTTGCTGTCGGGGCGCGGGCGCGCATGACGCGTTGCAATGATCGTTCGGCTGCCAATCGCTCCGCAACAACGGGCGAGAATCCGCCGGATATTCCGCGCTGCGGGCGTGCCATGCACACCGCGCACGCGGTCGCCTTCGCCGATCAGCAATGCATCGGCCACGCTGGTGGCCTGGAAGCCAACGCGAGCACCTGGCCATTGCCGAGCGGATTTCGGGGGAACCGCGCGGGGGCGGGCTGCCCGCGGTGCGCACTCGCAGCGGACATTGCGTCGCCGACGATCGCGATTCCGCAGTGTCAGCGCAACGGCTAATATGCAGGCCCGAGCAATGACCGCACGGCTGTCGGGCGACCCGCGCAACGGGCTGATCGCCCTCTGCGCGCGCAAGCGTTTACGCGGTGCCCCCAGTGTAAAGCCACAGTGCCGATTTGAAAACGGGTGGGTGCGTTCGCGGCGGCCAAGAGGAAATATCGAGTTCGGGTGGCCCGCGTGTCGCTAAGGTCAACCGCCGCGCGCGCGGCTGATGCTGCAGTACAACAAGCGCAAGGTGCCCTGCTGCTGCCCTTGGCAGCATCGCGAAACTTCAGCGGTGACGGAACGGATTGCGGGTGACCCGCGCGACGGGCGGGCCGCTTGTCAAGCGCGTTGTGGCTTCTGCGACATCCACTACGGAGGCCAAGCGACGTCGGTCTGGACAGTAGTTCGAGCCTTTGGCGGCGTGGCATTGCATCGGGGAGTTAACCCGCGCCCGCCGCGCATCAGTCGGCTGCGCGAGCGCGCGGCGCGCACGCGCACGCGCGCGACGCCACTTCTGCAGCCGCAACGGTGGCGAAGGTACCATGACGGCCTGGACACCGCAGCTCGACACCAACGGTGGCCGATTGGGACCTGACGTTGCCTTTGATATAGTATGCCCATCGCGCGCCGTTCGGTGTGGACCAACGCGCCACGCGTATATGCGCGCGCGTGGCGGCACCGAGCTTTCCGCATCAGAGAATGCGCGATGCGCGACGCTGCTTTCGGTGCCTTAATGAACCGAGGGCGGGCGGCGCTAGACTTTCGAAATTGACGGTGACCCGCTGCGCGCCAACTTGCTGGGCCAGCAAAAGGCGCGCGCACGCGGGTGCGCCGTGGGGTTCTGGCGCCCACAGTGAAGAGACCGACGCGTTGCTGCTGGAATTCGGAATGAACCCGAAGCGGAGGGTGTTCGGATTTCGGCGCACGCATGGCCCCATCACGCGCCCGCCGAGCGGCGGGCCCACGACGCGCGCGCGCTTGGGCGCGCGTTGGGCCGCGCGGCCTCCAAGAATTAATAACCGCAGCGCTGCCTTGGACATCCGAAGCCCCCACTTAGCGATGGCTGCCCATCTGTCGCGAGCCACCGCTGGCTGGCGCACCCAACGTCGACCGATTATGTAAGCGCGCGGAGCACGCGCGCGCGGCGGTGGCCTCTGCCGCGCGACCCAACGCGGCATCAGCCACGATGGTCCAAGCACTCGCGCAAGCCCCCCCCCCCCAACCACCGCCTCCAAGTGGCGGCATATGTGTTTTCGGATTTCGAATGTGACGTTGCGCCGACGCGCGCAGGCATCTCGGGGAGTTGCCCGCGCGGCGCGCGCGCGAGTTGTTGGTTCCAGAATTCGCGCAATTCCGCGCCTCCTCGGGGCAAGAAGTGGGGCCCGCAAGGTGGTGGCGATGGGCCGCGTGGACGCAGACGTCACCGCGGGCCTGCCACGCGTGGAACGGGCCCTATGGGCAGCAGCGCACGCCGCGCGGACGCGCGCGCGAAGTGGGACTTGAATTGCGAGCTGCCCTCGACAAAGAAGCCGTCACGCCGCAATGGAAAAGAAGTGGTGCCCTCAGGGGTGACCGATTGGGCGTCGCCGTCAGCCCATGCGCGCCGCGCGTAAGCCGACGCGGGCCTGATCGCGTCGCGCGCGCGATAAGCGCATGGCCCCAGCGCCAAGGGGGTCAGCGCGTCGGCTTAGGCGTTTGGTCGGGCAATGAGCCGCGAGAAACAGTTGGGCAATAGAGCGGGGGCACGCGGGCACAGCGCGAACCTGTCGGGGCTGGCTCGCGGCGCCCGTGCGCGCGCGAAGTGGAACGCGCGTTGCCCGCAATCGGGAAGTCGCAAAGTTGGCTCTGGCACCAGAGTGAAACGCCACCCAAACCCATATTTTGCGCTCAGCGTTCGCGCGGGCCCATCAAGCGCCAATCAGTGACTAGCGCCGACGCGCGCGCACGCGCGGGGTGCGGAAACACCAGCGACAAGACAGATGGCACGTCGACGCAATCCAAGCTGGCAGTTCGCGCTGGCCGATAGGATGCCATAGCGCTACATTGGGCTCGCCGCATGCAAGTCTTTTGGGAAATCACGCGGCGCGCGTGCGCGCGCGCGTGGTGGGCCCTGCGCTGCCCACCGCGCGGACGCAACAGCGTTGTCTCAGAAGCCAAGGCAAACCCTTAGCGGTGACCGATTGGATTTCGGAAGCAGGCATGGCCCACTATACGCCTTTAGGTTGGGTCAGTGCGCTGCGCGCGCACGCGAGACAGCAGCCCGTGGCTTCTGCAACACCAGCAACAGAAAACCCGCCATGCCACCTATGAACTAATCTGAAGCCTACAGCCGTTACCGATGTAGATGCAGAAGTCAGCCTTGGCCCATGAGAAGCCAATCGCTTGGGACAGCGCACGACGCGCACACGCGCGCGCGTGTTGGGGCCTATATACCCCAAGCTACAAGAGGTACCATGGTGGGTTGCAAACCAAGATTAAACCTCTGGCGTCTTCGAAAAGAGGAGACTGCCAGGTAGCAGTGGCCCACCACGTGACACTTGATTTTGGTCATCGCACGACGCGCGCATGCGCGTGTGGCCAATTCTGAACTATCCTCACCAGAGGAACGACCATGCTGGCAGTGGACCTGGCGCGGGCCCTGAGTTGTCGCCAGATGGGTTTCGACGTTAACATGCTCGCACCACACGCTAGGCAACTTGGCCAGCGCACGGCGCGCGTACGCGCGCGGTGGAGTCTGTGGGCCCACAACAAGCAACCCGCTACGCTGTCTTGGGAACTGAAATGGCCATGCAGGGGTGCCCGTAACAAAGGGGAGCTAACAGCGCACATCACAGGCTGGCCGATAGGGCCCGCGCGCGACGCAGGTACACGCGCGCGTGGTGGTAGTCTGTTGTGATGCACACTAGAGATGTCACCGTGCGTGCGTGGGCGTCGTGAAGTAGGATTACGCTAACGCAAAGAAAACTTGACAGTGCTTGCACCCCGAGGTCGTTCGGCGATCCCCAAACAGTGTTTGCACCGCAGGCCGTGGCCCCAACAGACTTATTGAACGGCCGCCGCCAGTCCGGCGGGACCCCGAAGTGGTTGCCCAATGCCAAACATGATGCCATACTAAAGCTCCGCTTTGAGATTCTAGATTCAATCCTTGGACACCCCCTCTGGGGTATAGTGTTTCCACGGTCTGCCCCCCCGTCGTGGGCGCAGATCAGATTTGCGTTTCCTCGGGGTTTCTGCTCCTCTTCCTTGGCAGGCCCTCCAGTTGCCTTCTTCCTCCTCTTCTTCGTCCTGCCCCAGTTCACGATGCAGCTCCCATCGTAGCCTCTGCATTCCCAGTCATCCTCTTCTCCTCGTCTGACCCCTCCTCATCTTTCACTTCCTTCGTGGGGCGCCGGGCGTGCCGACGCCCCGTTCCAGGGTTGTCGTGATGGCGCTTTGGCTCGGTACTCTAGTTTCCACGCGTTCTTGTCTGCTCACGCACCCGAGTTCCAAGTCATGGCGCCTCCAAAGTCGAAGCAGCACGTCGTCGCAGAGGATGGCGCGCAGCCGCCCGTTGAGCCAGACACGCTCGAGATGTTCCCATCGGGCGAGACCCAATGGGAAGGGCCGCCTGACTCCCTCACGGACTCTATGGTGCCAGAAGACTACGCCAACACCATTGCAGCTGAAGTGCTGCAGCATCGCCGCTCGCTAGAGCCAGCCCGCCCAGAGAAGATGGGCAATATCCCATCGCCAACGCCAGGGACAGCAGGCAGTGCCTCATCGGGGCAGGCCGCGCCACCTCCAGTTGCACGCTTCGCCGATGTGGCGAAGAAGCTCAGCAAGGCTCCGACGCCGCAGTACTCGTTCAAGAAGGAGCTCGCGGCAGCAGCGGCCAGGATCACACAAACGCCATCGGCTTCGGCAGCGGCGCCGCGCCCCCCAGACAAGGGCCAGAGTGCCAGCAAGAGCGCTGCGGCGGCGGCCGAGGCTCCTCGCTCGCGGTCGCCGCCACTGCGTCCACTGAGGACGAAAAAACCACGGAGAAGCTGATCGTGACGGCAGCGTCCCGCTGGGACAGGTGGGATGGCGCCCCGGTTGGCATCCAGCAGGGCTTCATCGACAAGTTGGGCTCGAGGTTCCCAGTGAAGTTGGGAGAACTGCTCGTCGAGAGCACGAACTACAAGTTATTTTTCGAGGTGGAGTGCAATATGGGCCCGAGGACTCGGCAATCGTGAGTCTCGCATTGCAGACAACAATCGTGCGCCCGCCTCTGTGGGAATTATTTTGTTTGAAGTTGCAGCTGCTTCATCATCTAGCTGCGTGGACTGTTTGGAGTTATGTGGCCGCATCGTGCGGCGACGCTCGGGGGCCGCATCGAGAGGCCAAGACGCCGGCACCAGCAGGTATTTCAGGCTGATGGTTGCATGAGAACTCTCTCGCCTGATTGTCCTGATTCACTGCTCATCCCCTCTCCTCTTGATCCACGGGATGCCTACCAGCCAGTAAAGAACACCTACCAGACAGCAACCATGACACCTACCAGACAGCAAAAGACATGTACCAGGCAGCAACATAACGCGTACCAGGCAGCAAACCAAACCTACCAGACAGCAAAATAACACCTACCAGACAGCACACGAAACCTACCAGACAGCAAACGAACACCTGCCAGACAGCACCATAAACCCACCAGGAAGCAAACTAACACCTACCAGACAGCAGCATACCACCTACCAGACAGAAAAAAAAAGGAAACCTGCCAGACAACAGAAAAGCGCCTACCAGACAGCAACACAACACCCACCAGAAACCGACACACCACCTACCAGACAGCACTGCTAGCGAACACCTACCAAACAGCGAAACACGCCTACCAGACAGCAACAAAATAATACCCCAGCAAAACAATACTCCAAGCAGGCAGAAGCGGGCCTCCAGAAGGTTTCGACCTTGGGCAGTAGCAAGCGGTTGACGTCTTCTGACTACGTAAGCGTTGTACTGCAGTGGCGTGTCTCGGTGTGCGCAGGCAGGCATAAAGCCAGAGCAAATGTCAGTGCAGAGTGCCAACGCTGAAGGCCCCCCAAATTTGCCCCAATGAAGGCCCCCAACATGTGCTCCCAATGAAGGCCCAACTGGAGCGCCGGAAGCAAACGACCGAACACCGCTTGGGCTCAAGCCAATTTGGGCTCACAGGAGCTGGCGGTGAGAGCGCGCTTGCCCCTCCTTGCCGCGGCATTTCGTGCAGCATGGCTGCTTCAGTCGTGGCGGACGAGGAGATTCTGGGAGAGGGGCCTGATGTTGGAGACCTCCCGTGCCTCCAGTGCGGTCTCTGCGAGATGGACATTGCGCGCGCAGACGCGAGCAAGAAGGATTGGAAAGGCATGTGTCTCCACGGGCGTTGTTTCAATTCGATACGGGCCCACGACCGCTTCCTGGAGGGAGCGCCGAAGCACGTGGTTGACAAAATGAACCAGGACTTCGAGCTCGACCGTCCCGCTTGGCAAGAACGCATCCGTCCTTGGACCGACCCTGCCAAGGTCGCGAGGGACAGCGCCAGGGAGGTGACCAAGAGGTTCTTCACCGTGACGGAGACGAAATCGAAAGAGACTCAGAAGGGGATCGATGACGACATTATCGTCTCTCGGACGGAGTTCATGGCTTTCGAGGGGCTCTGGCGCAGGAAGACAGATGAGGAGAGCACGCTTGAGTTTGAACGGATTCACGCAGAGCAGGAGGGCAAGTGCGACGCGACGTGGGTGGAAGACGGCGGGGTGAAAGTTCTGCAGAAGATAGCTACGAAGGACATCGGCCGCATCAGGACGTCCAAAGGCGAGCCCAGGTCCAATTGCAGCATGCAGGTGGAGATGGAGACGTCTGCGTTCGATGCGGAGGTGAAGCGCAGGCGCCTCATGGCCAAGTCGTCGGTTTCTGCTTCGTCCTGCGATGGTCGAATGCCGCCGTCGCATGTTCCGACCGACGCCCGCTCAGCCGAGCACTACCTGACCTTCGGCGACAGCCGCCCCAGGGCCGACAGCGTGGACACCTTGGACGCCTCCACGGTCGGTGTGGCGACGTCGCCTCGCGAGGCGCTTCGGGAAGCTGAGGCTCCAGACACAGGCAAGGGACGGCGCGAAGTTGAAGAAAGGGGCGTCGTCTGAGAAGGGCGGCAAGACCAAGCTCTTCAAACCCAAGTCGGGTATCAACATTGACGACGCCACCAGGGAGCGCGTCGCGCCGACGCTGGAGGACATCGAGAAGATGGAGCCCGTCGTGTTCATGGAGGTGAAGCGGCACTGGAGTGAGATGGCGTCCCACGTGCACGCTGGTTTCATGGCTACTGGGTCGGGCTACGTGTCTCAGCTCAGGGCCGCCAGCGACGCTGTGGGCAACGATGCGCAGAAAGGCCTTGACATGCCGACCGACGAGCTGATCAAGAGCATCAGCAGTATTGCGCAGGAGATTCAGGAAGATATCGAGAGGCTCGGTGCTGACTGCAACAAGTCGAGCTTCGCAGAGATTACTGCTAGGCTTCATTCCAAGATAGACGAGATCGAGAAGACGAAGAAGCAGGTGTATACTCAGTTGGACGGCCTTCGGTATCTCAACGAGAAGGGCGGAGACGGCAATCAGATCGAGTACATGAGCCACTACAGCAAGCGCATCAAGATAATGCGCAGGCTGATGACATGCAATTTCTCGAAGGAGCTCGCCGACAACATCTCCAGGGCGATCTACTCCATGAGGGGGGCGCCGAGAAGAAGTCCTTGGTCAGCGAGCCCTGCGCCAAGGGCGGCAAGCTGAAGAAACCTCTGCTGTTCCAGGGCTCCGTGGCGCTGAATGGCAGCAGCGTCGACCCCTTCAAGATCACGGTGTGGAGCGACACAAATTCTGAGGTGCAAAATGCGGTCTCCAGGATGATTCAGATTAAATCCGAGGCCATCGATAACAAGATCAAGGTTCACGACACCTCATTTGACACCAAAGGCCAGAACTGGCTAGGCTGCCTGGGTCGCGTGACGAGCGACTGGGTGGTTACCGACGTGGAGGCGTTGGGCGACGGCTACTTCGAGCTCTGTGCGGGTGGTGTATCGCCGTGGTTGATGACGATCAAGGCCGATTGCTCTCGCTGGGGTCCAGCGTCCGTTCCTCTCGTGGGCTTCGAGTGCATGGTGAGTGCACGCACGAAGGATACCCGCATCATGCGCCACGAGGCGGCGACAGTGCTGCAGAACGGCGCGTCGCTCAAGGACTTCTTGAAGTTCGCGGAGACGGAAGAGGGCAGCAACGGCATCCAAGGCTCGACGATTATGCATTTGAAGATTGGTGAGATTCTGCACGTGTCGATGGGCACGATGATCATGCCTTTGCACCGCCCGCTGGAGCTCCAGCAGACCAAGGAGATGCCGCTGAGCCATCTCATCGTGCTGCCGCTGCTCCACGCGGAGAACGCCAAGACGGCGCCGTGCTTCAAACTCCTCCTCCTTCTCCTCCTCCTCCTCCTCCTCCTCCTGCCCCCTCTCATCCTCGATCTTCCACTTCCTCCGACCCAAACCAACGAGTCCTCCTCCTCCTCCGGCCTAAGTTGCCCCGCCCTGGCCATTGATCCCCCCGCCCTCCTCCTCCTTCTCTTCCTTCGCCTTCGCCCACCGCTCCTAGGGGATAAAGGGACGAGGACCAGGGAAGAGGGAGGAGGAGGGGAGATGAGGTGGGAGTAGAGGGCGGGTGAGCGTAAGGAGGGGGAGGAAGAGGAGAAGGAGGAGGAGGATCGATTAGACAATAAACGAGGATGGGGTTTCGGAGAACATGAAAATGAGGCATAGGACGTTCATGAGGATGGTAGTCTGGATCAGGAATCAAACCATTAGGATGACGACGAGACTGAGGATAACCTAGGGATAATGAGATTGTGTTGAAAAGCTACAGGGGACGAGGGAAAGACGGCGAGGCGAATGGTGAGGATGAGGCAGGTTAGGACGTTGATGAGGATGACCTGCATGACTACGAAAATCACGAAGACAAGAATGACGATGACGAATACGATGATCAAGAACACGATTAGGCTATAGGGGAAGATGATAGGGTCGCGCGGGCGTGGATGACGAGGGCGGGATCGGAGGAAGGAGGTGTTCGCGATGATGACGATGATGGCAACGATGGCAGGACATAGGGGGATGATGACGATGCGGACGGGGACGGTAGGGGTGGATCGGGTCACGACTTAGATGAGGAAGGGGGTGATGAAGCGGATCAGGAATTAGATGATGAAGGTGATGATGAGGAGGGGGATGAGGAGGCGGACCATGAGGAGGGGTTCGATGATGAGGCGGACCTCCTCGTCTTCCCTCTCCCATCCAGGCGGTCAGCCAGGATGTGGCTCGTGCGATTTCGAACTACAGCACAGAGTACCTCGCGGCGCAGGCCGCGGGATCATCCATGTACAAGGAGAGGGCAGCGGCGCTGGGCCGCTTCACAGTGATGTTGGGCCTATAGGCCGCCACACTACCTTTATTCGAGCGGCGCACCGCACGAGGAGGCGGAGAATGACGAGGAGGAGGAGGGGGAAGAGAGGGATCTTTAGGAGGAAGCTGAAGGAGAAAAGGACGACGACAAAAAGTAAAGAGCAACAGGGAGGGAGGAGGAAGGAGGAGGGGGGAGGAGGAGGAGGAGGTAAAGGAGGAGGTAGGAGGGGAAGGCCGGTAGGAGGAGGAATGAGGCAGGAAGGAGGAAGCAACAAAGAAGACGATGCGCCGCTCGCACTTGTTTTCGAGCCAGGTGGCTCGGCCGTTTCGTCGAAGTTTGCTCTGGATGACAGGGCCACCCGCAGGAATGCATATTCCTCCTCCTCCTCCTGCTCCTCATCCTCGTTCTGCTCTCTGCTACCCCGTCTGCTTTCTCCTCCTGCTGCTCCTCCTCCTCCTCCTCCTCTTCTCCCTCCTTGTTGCCATATTGGCTCAAGCGCTGTCGCCGTCCGCTAGCCCCTTCCTTGTTCTCTTTTCCCAGTGTCCTGCGGGGCATTCGGGAAGGGGGGGGCAACCATTCTACCAATGCGGAAATTCCCTCCTACTCCACAGCCTCGCCCCCCTGCCCCTCGTTCCCCCTCCCCTCCCATGCTACTCATCCCGATTTCATATCCTTGCCCCTCCTTCTCAAACTTCGCTCCCCCACCGCCTCTTCCCGCTCATCCCACCAGCTCCTTCCGTGGCCATTTTGGCTCGAACCGTTCAAGTACATTTCCGCGCTACCGCGGGACTTGAGATTATAGTTGCTGCCATCGTTTTCTTGCTCTCGGCACCGCAGTCAAGCTTGCATGTGGTAGCGGAGCGTTGCCAAGCGTATAGCTGGCGTGCCTTGTGAGATGACTTTCAACCGTGCATGCGTCTTGGCAAGCGCCAAGATCGCATAAACCACCGATTTGAAACCATAAGCCTGGGGGGTTGGGCGAAACCCAGCCTTAAACCACGGGAACAAACCTTAAGCAATCCATGAACCACCGCCGAGTTCACAGCACGCCATCCCATTGACGGGAAAGTACCCTTAACCCGCAAAAGGTGGCTTGGAGAGTGCCTAGCCAAGGAGGAAGAGGAGGATAACGAGGAGGAAGAGGAAGAAACGCAAACTGCGGAGGAGGAGGAAGAATATAATAATTGGGGGAGGAGGAAGGAAGGACGAATGAGGGGAGGAGGAAGGATGAGGAGGAAGAAGGCCGAATGGAGGAAGGCGGGAAACGGAGGACCGCGAGGAACTCGTCCCCGAACTGTTCACGCTGCCAGAGGCACTCCTGAACCTGAGCGGCCTGGATCTGGGAGTCCGGCAGGACGGCGGCTGCCCCTGGGCGAGGGGGGGCGCGCCGCCCCGCCTCTTCCGAAAGAGCCTCGACGCGAGGGTCAGTGCGAGCGGGGGTCAGCCAGAGCGCTGGATCTTGCAGAATCCTGCGAAGCACGGTTTGCTTGGATTCGGGCCAGTACGCAGGATTCTGCATGAACCTGATTGACCCGGGTTTGCATTGAGCAAGGTCTGTAGAAGCCCCAGCCGAGCAGAAACGACGATTGCGACGACGATCGGCACGACGACGACAACGACGAATATTGCTCCGACGTCGACAGCGACGACGCTTGCGACGACGATTGGCGCGAGGATGAGGACGGCGGCGGCGACGACGACTAGTGCGACGACGACCGCGACGACCGCGACGACGAGGACGACGGACACGATTACGTCGACGACGTCTGACTCACAGTAGGCACGTGAGATAAGCAACGGGTCAGCCAGCAAATGCCGAAGCAAAACAACTGCATCAACATAATCGATCGGAGCTCTGCGCGGATTTCTCGAATCGGCGTTAGGCCCGCTTGGCGGCGCCTCCATCGCCGCCCCTGGCTCCATGCGCCAGGAAGGTGGGTCAGCGCCGACCCAAAAGATCTGCGCGGACCATGACCAGTCTATGTGTTATGCCTTTTTTTCCTCTGCTCAAGGGAGCAAGATTCAGCATGGTCTGACTTACAAGAGCACATGAGATCAGAAATGGGTCAGCCCGCAGCTGTCTCACAGAAGAGTCTTATCCCCAGATTGCCCGGAGGGGCACGGAATTTTTGGAGCACCTCAGGAATCCCAAGGCTTGACAACAAACGTGTCTTTTTTCTGTTTCGAAGACGCCTACGGCAAATCACCGCCGCCCCCTGCTTTTTGGAATCGCCAATGAGGCCGAGTGTTGTGGCAAGAGCTCTGCCAAGCTATCGGGCCATGTGTTCCCCCAGCCCTTGTGGAAACCCTTCGGGGAACACTTGGGGGAGGATGTCAGGGAAGATCAGGAGGAGGAGGAGGAGGATTAGGAGGAGGAGGAGGAGGAGGAGGATTAGGAGGAGGAGGAGGAGGCGGAGGACGAGGGGGCATCTTGGGAGCCTATGCGGGCACTTTTTGGGGCCTCCTTGGAGCTTCCTGGGAGCCTTTTGGAGATATCTTGGGGGCCTCCTTGGGCCTCTTGAACGCCTTTGGGGGCTGCTCGGGGGCCTCTTTGGCCGTCTTAGGGCATTCCTGGCCCGTCTTTCGCCATCGGAAGCCGTCTTGGGAGCCTCTCTCGGGGTGCTCCAGGGCCGTTTTAGAGGCCGTCTTAGGCGTCTTCGAGGCCTCTTGGGCCGTTCCGGGGCTGTTTTTGAGGCTTCGTTGGCGATCTTGGGGCGATCTTGGGGAGCTCTTTTGCCGTCTCGGGCCGTCGGAAGATGGGAAATAAGCAAACGCCAAACTCTTTGAAAAACCATAAGGCAATCAATGATTTGGGTCTCTTCGGGCCTTCCTGAAGGACCTCCTTGGAGGCCTCTGGGGCCGTCTTGGGGATCTATTGGGGGCCTCTTAGGCCGTCTCGGGCCATCTACGAGCTATCTTGGGCCGTCTTGGTGGCCTCCTGGCCCGTCGGACGCCCTCGGAAGCCGTCTTGAGGTCTGGGCCGACTTGGGGCCCTCTTGGGGTGCTCCAGGGCCGTTTGGGAGGCCATCTTGGGCGTCTTTGAGGCCTCTTTGGCCGTCGTGGGGCCCTCTTGGGACCGCCTTGGGGGCCTCTTAGGCCGTTCAAGGGCCCTCTTGGAGGCCTCTGTGACGATCTTGGGGCGATCTTTGGGGGCTCCTGGGCCGTCGCGGGCCGTCGGAAGGCCGAACAGAAGCAACTGCAAAATTCCTGACAACAAACCTAGGAGGAAAACCAACGATTTGGGCCTCTTCGGGCCTTCCTGGAGAACTCTTGGAAGCTCTTGGGCCGTCTCGGAGACCTCTTGGGGGCCTCTTGAGCTGTATTGGGCCATCTTCGAGCCATCTTGGGCCGTCTTGGTGGCCCCGTGGCCCGTCTCACGCCCTCGGAAGCCGTCTTGAGGGCCTCTCTGGGACGACTTGGGGCCCTCTTGGGGTGCTCCAGGGTTGGGAGGCCATCTTGGACGTCTTGGAGGCCTCGTGGGCAGTCTTGCAGAAGTCTTGGGGCCTCTTGGGCCGTGCTGGGGCCGTCTTGGAGGCCTCGTTGGCGATCTTGACTTGGGCCGATCTTTGGGGGTCTTGGGCCGCCTCGGGCCGTCGGAAGATGGAAAAGAAGCAAATTCCACAATCCTTCGGCCGTGTTGGGCCATCTTGAGGCTGTCTCGAGGCTATCTCAGACCGTCTACATTTTGGGCCGTCTTGGAGGCATCTTCGGGCCATCGTAACCGTCTTGGAGGCCATCTGGGCCATCTTGGAGGCATCTTGGAGGCCAGCTTGGGCCATCTTGGCGGTCTTGAAAGCCATCTTCACTCGTCTTGGTAATTTTTGTTGTGAGAATTGGGCGCCTTCGAGCTGGCTGGCGGGACGGACCGGATCCCTAGGGGAGTTTTTTTTGGGAAAAAAGACCCAAAACCAAAACCGAAAGGGCTTAGCACGCCGGGTACCCCTGTGCCAAGCCAACACGGGGCGGCGGATAGCAAGATCTCTTACATGTGTCTTCTGTATCCCCATCCCCACTGGGCCATGGTCCATGGTATCTCAGTCCCACAAGGCCACCCTCCCAGGTGGGGATAGGCTCTGTAATACCTGGAGGAGCAGGCATATGTCTCCGCCTGAGTGGGCAAGTCGGCCAATGGAGCCAAGGCACCGCCAGTGGGGATAGGGATCGGTGAAATGGTGCTCAAAGAGATCATGATAAGGGAGGATACGTTCTGGTTGTTTTTTTTGCTGATATTCACCAGATATCTTCGATTTCCTGACGTTCCAAGCGGGCTGTGGAAACGATGGCCGCTGGATGTTCCAGATGTCTTGGGAGCGCATCTGGGGCCAATCGCGTCGTGGGATAACTCTCCTCCTGCTCTCGCGAGGGCCGCGCTGTCCAAAGAACAACACACGTCCAGACCTTCGACGACATGATGTTTCAGTCTCAGAATTGTGTTTTCCATTTGGCCCCAGGGGGCCGCGTTCGGCCCCCTGACCCTCAAAAATGGGCATCGGGGCGCAGAAGCACCCGCGGGCCAGGAGTCGGGTCTGGGGTCGCGGATTGGAAACCAAGTCATATCTTGAGATGTTTGGGAAGGCACAGGACACAGCCTCCTGCAGGCCCGCGCGGGTTTCTCGGGCCCTATTCGCTTGGCGCCCCCCCGCGCATCTCGGCGTAGCTGAGGCCCAGAAGGGGCCCCGTACGCCGGCGTCAGGGATAGCAAGCAGACGAGCGTAAACGTTCCAGAGGTCCGCGCGGATTGCTTGGTGGCTGCCGGAGCCCCCCCCCCCAGTGGAACCTCCGTCGCCGCCTTTAGCGCACAGCCAGCGGAACCTCCGTCGCCGCCCTTAGCGCGCGAGGCGCGCCAGGGGAGGGGGGCCCAGTGCAGGCCCCAGAAATCGGCGCGGAGTGCCCGCTGCGCTCGATAGGGGACGCCCTTCAGATCTGGGCGTAGCAAGCAATTATCATGGCGGCCATTTTTCGACGTTTTCGGCCCCTTGGAGCCGTTTCTTGGACACGGGGTTGTCAAAAACGGGTCAGGATGAAACGATTTGTCCTGGTCGAGATCCCCAGGGGCTCACGTCACGAAACATTGCGACGTCAGAGGGGAGGGACTGGAGCTTCGACGAGGTGCAGCCGTTGGGCCGCGACTCCTAATCGGACTGGGCCGCCACACAGGCGTGAAGGAATGCATGTTCCGAGCGCCTCGCCTGCCCGCAGTCCCTTCTCCGCGGCCATCCTCGCCCTCCCCCGCCTCCTTGGTGTGCGTTCGCCAGCGCCGCGACAAAGCATATCTGAGTGTGGGTGTGTGTGTGTATCTGCGTGTTTCGTTGGTCCACTATCTCCACGCTGCGTGATCCTGCCCGGCCGCGTGCGTCTCTTCGCCCGGCGTTCTACGCCGCGACACCACAAAGTGTGTTTCTTGTGGGGCTTCTGGGATGTTCCTCGTCACGTCGCCGCCGCCCTGGCTCGCGGCCAGCAGCGCCATCCGCGCTGCCTCGCCCGCGCGTCGGGGCGCCGGCGGCCGCCGCCTTTCTCCTCGGTCTTCGGGGCTCCCGTGACGGGGTCAGCGCTGATCCGGTGCGGGCGAGATGGGGACGGAAGGAAAGCGGGGGCGTCCAAGGGGGGAGGGGATGATGATTGGGGGGGGAGAGTTTCATGGCCAGGGCCATGGTATTTCCGCAGATCGCACGGCCCCTCTTGTTTTACAATACGTCTCTGCGCCCCTCCTGGGCCGCGCACGTACCTCGGGCTATGATCTGCCAACCCGCCTGTTGGACGTCCCCTTCCCGCACGCCCCCGAGGATCTAAGACGGCCCTGAGACCCAGGCGTTCTGCAACTTTTTCACGCCCGGCGTTTTCGCCCAGTCTCGGCCCCTGGGACCACATCGGTACGACTCGAAAAATGCGGCGGAAAGATGCTCCTCGTTGTCGGGTGTCTCCGGGCCACCCGTGGATCTGCCCCCTCCCTGCATCTCCCCCCCCTTCGCCCTCCCTGGCCTCCCTGGGACCCGTCCCCTCCCTGCCCCCTCCGCCCTCGCCGCTCCCGGCCTTCTCCTCGGTGCGGCTAGCAGGGGTCATCACGGTATGAATGACGACGGCCAACAGTTCTGTCCATTTTGAACCGGATCCGCAGTCGGTGTCGCCTCGGACGTGCGTCCACACGAGACACACAGTCGCCTGCCCAAGAGCGGCCACTGGCAGTCTGGGGCATCATTTGTTTGCCGTTCGGCATCGTGCCCATTCCTGCCCTACCCACCTCGGGCTTGCCAACTGCAGGGGGCCAGCCGACCCCCTCTGGCCGACACAGGTTTGGGACCAGCAGCTCCCCACCCTCTGCCGGCCCGGTGTGGGGAGCTGCTCCGTGGCCGTCCTGGGTTTGCGTTGTGACATGGCTCCGGCTGGCCGGGGTTGGCGCTGACCCGGTTCACAGCGCCGCCTCCCCAGGGCTCTGAGCTAGGAGGGCCTGTCGGGGCAACGGCGATTTTCCCCTGGCGTTGTTCGTCTTGTTTGGGTCTCCTGGAAGGTGGAAGGCTCTTCGCCGCCGCGGCTGGACCCGCCTCGAAAAACCAAGGGCCGCCACGAGGGCGCGAAGGCATTCGTGGCTCGCGATTCGTGATTCCTCAGTTTCATCCTCCTCGCCCTCCTCTTCTCCCACAGGGTGCGGCGCGAGAGCGCGAAGTTGTTTGCGCTTCGTGCAGCGCGAAGCGCGACGATAGCCTTGCAAGAACAGGTCAGGATTATGCCCAGCAGCGGCCCAGGGACCGATCCTGAGCGGATCTGGGCCGGGCGGGAGGGCCGCCGGCGTCTCAATTGGCCCTCTGCCGATTCTTGGCGATGGGCGCCGGCATGCCGTCGGCACTGCTCGGTGCACGGGATCTCCTGCTCACCATGAGGGGCAGTCAGAGGAAGTCAGGGGAGAGAGGTACGCCGATACCGCTACCCGTACCTCGCCGCCACGGCTAGATTCGCTTCGGAATCTTGGTCAGAACGCACCCCAGGCGGAGAGGTCCAGGGAGTAGCGGTGTCAGTATCGTCTCGTTCCCTCAGGGAGGGGTCCTGGAGGGAGAAGGGAGCTTTTGGGGTCGCTTCCCTGGGGAGCCAGGACCGCCAACAAACAATTCAGGAGGAACATCTGCCTTTCTCTTTTGAGCGCATCAAGGCGACGTTAAGTATTTTGTGGGTTATTATTATTATTATTATTATTATTGATATGATTATTATTATTATTATTGCTATTATTTTGTTTTATTCTTATTATTTTATTATTATTAGTATAAGTATTAGTATTAGTATTAGTATTAGTATTAGTATTAGTATTAGTATTAGTATTAGTATTAGTATTAGTATTAGTATTAGTATTCGTATTAGTATTAGTATTAGTATTAGTATTAGTATTAGTATTAGTATTACTATTATTTTTAATATTATTATTATTATTATTATTATTATTATTATTATTATTATTCGTATTAGTATTATTATTATTATCCGTGTGACGTCTCCGCCTTCTCACTTCCGCTTCCTTCCCCTCACTCTCCCTACTCACACTCATACTCGGGTTCTTGTGACGCCTCCGCCCCCCGCTCCCGCTCCTCCTCCTCCCTCCTCGCCCACGCTCAGATTCGCTCATACTCAGACCCAGGAGGAGCCGCCAGGGGGTAGGACAGTTTGCCCGTCAGCGCCCAGATTGCGGGCGGGGATTTCTCGGGCGGGTCGCTCGTTTGGTGGCCCCGATTTCTGCCCTTGAGAGCTTCATGATCATCGCGATATAGCAAGCAAACCGCTTGAGCACAACAAGTAGGAACCGCCAAGGGGGTGGAACATTTGCTAGTTCGCGCCCAGGCTGTGCTCGTTTGGTGGCCCCGACCCTTTTCTTTCGGAACCGCATGGTCACAGCGATACAGCATTCAAACCACTTGGACACCCTCAAGAACAGTCGGCAAGGGGTGTTGTAGCTGTTCGCGCTCGGGTTGTGAGGATGTCTGGGGGGGGTCGCTCGTTTGGTGGCCGCGACTCATTTGGAGGGCCTCGTGATCACCGCGATCAAGCACGCAGAGTATTTGATCACACCGAGGAGGAGCCGCCAGGGGGTAGAGCATGTGCCTTTCCGTTGTCAGATTGCAGGCATGTCTCGAGCGGTCCATTCATTTGGTGGCGCCGACTCATTTCTTTTGAGATCCTCATGACCACAGCGACGATAGCAAGCAAAGCATTTGGACGGTTCAAGGAGGAGTCGCCGGGTTTTTCCCGGCGGAGCCGGGTGAAATTCCGTGCCCGCCGGCTGACTGATGACTGACTGAACGTCAGGGGACAGCTCGGGAGACACATTTCAAACTGCCCGCGGGAGCGCAACCCGAGCGCGCAACCGCAACCGCAACCGGGCGACACATTTCAAAGCGCCCGCGGGCGCGCAACCGCAACCGCAACCGGGCGACACATTTCAAAGCGCCCGCGGGAGCGCGCAACCGCAACCGCAACCGCAACCGGGCGACACATTTCAAAGCGCCCGCGGGCGCGCAACCGCAACCCAACAACCGCAACCGGCGACACATTTCAAAGCGCCCGCGGGAGCGCGCAACCGCAACCGCAACCGCAACCGGGCGACACATTTCAAAGCGCCCGCGGGCGCGCAACCGCAACCCAACCGGGCGACACATTTCAAAGCGCCCGCGGGAGCGCGCAACCGCAACCGCAACCGCAACCGGGCGACACATTTCAAAGCGCCCGCCAGTGCGCAACCGCAACCGCAACCGGGCGACGCATTTCAAAGCGCCGCACGGGCGCGCAACCGCAAGCGCAACCGCAACCGGGCGACACATTTCAAAGCGTCCACGGGCGCGCAACCGCAACCGCAACAGGGCGACACATTGCAAAGCGCCCGCGGGAGCGCGCAACCGCAACCGCAACTGGGCGACACATTTCAAAGCGCCCGCGGGCGCGCAACCGCAACCGCATGGGCGACACATTTCAAAACGCCCGCGGGAGCGCGCAACCGCAACCGCAACCGGGCGACACATTTCAAAGCGCCCGCGGGCGCGCAACCGCAACCGCAACCGGGCGACACATTTCAAAGCGCCCGCGGGAGCGCGCAACCGCAACCGCAACCGCAACCGGGCGACACATTTCAAAGCGCCCGCGGGCGCGCAACCGCAACCGCAACCGGGCGACACATTCAAAGCGCCCGCGGGAGCGCGCAACCGCAACCGCAACCGCAACCGGGCGACACATTTCAACCCGCCCGCGGGAGGGCGCAACCGCAACCGCAACCGGGCGACACATTTCAAAGCGCCCGCGGGAGCGCGCAACCGCAACCGCAACCGCAACCGGGCGACACATTTCAAACCGCCCTCGGGGGCAAGGAAACGGGGGTCAATGCAAACGGGGGTCAGCCAGGGCGCCGGATCCTGCAGGATCCTGCAAGGCCGGATTTTTGGGGCGGCGCGACGGGACAGTCTTTGTTGCCGTCTATCGGCGGATTCGCGTCCGCGCCTTGGGGCGTTCCTGTATATGGCGTTGCCATGGGAGTCGCCCGTGCGTGGCGGGGCATTTCGCGCCTCTGTCGCCCTGCATTTCGGCGCGCGATCCGTCGCGCGGCGGCGCGGTGCATCATTAATTGAGAGGGGGGCTGGTCGATCGCGCGCGCAGGGGGCGTCGCGTCTGGGCGGGGGTGCGCTGCTGATCCTGCCGCGCGTTGGCGCAGCAGGGGTCGCGCCTTTTGCCGCTGTCGTCTCGGGGTCGCCGCGGTCGGGGGCGGCGGCCGCGGCGGGGGGCAGCGTTGGCCCTGCATGCGTGGTTTTTATCGTTGCGCATAGTTTCTAAGATCGCCTGCAAGTTGCGCGCGTCTGGCTCGAGCGGCGGCGCGGCGCGCCCAGCGCGAACCGCGCCGCGGGCGAGCATTGGCGCGGAACGCGCGCGCGCGGCTTTGGCTGCGCCTCGGCGGCGCTGGCTCAATTAAGCCGCTCGCCATCGTTCGTGCGCGATTCCGCGCGGCATTGCGTTCATCTGCCTGCCAGAGCGCCGCGCCGTCTTGCTGCGCCGCTCGCACGCGCGCCGCGTTGCTTTCAAACTGCTGGGCGATCGCGCCGCCGCGTTTCGCATCAGCTTTTAGGCGCGTCGATTGATCCGGCGTTTGTGGGCGCTTCGCGCGCTAATGGGCGGCCCCCCGAGAGAACGGTCGCACTGCGGCGTCGCCCCACAGGGCGCGCGCGCAGAACGTTCGCGGCGCGATTCGTTATTCTTGAGTCGCGTTTTTTTTGTTTTGCGCGTGCGTGGGGGGCGGGCGGTGGCCAGGTCGTTTTTAGATGTAGCACGCGCCGTGCAACCTCTGATTGCAAATGGCCCAAGCGAGTTGGAACGTCGTTGCCTGGCCGATCTCTCCATGATCAAAATTAACATTCGAATCGCCGTCTTGATCATAGTCTTTTTCATCATGGTCACATCATTGCTACCGTTATCCGCGCCACCATTGCTATGGCGCGGTGCAGCCGCCTGAGCTCGAGCGACAGAATCACCCTCGGCACGCAGGCGACGCCCGCCCAGCCCTTGTCTTCGCGATGCAGGCGCCCACTGGCAGCGCAGACCGCCCGGACGCCATGACGACCGCGACCGAGTCTGAAGCGAAGAAGCCTTCGCAGTCGCTCCTCCGTAACTACGGGCAGGCCCTCAACATGCACATGCAGGAGATCTGGGATGCAACGTCTGCCGATCTTGAGCTTCAGATGGTCGTCGTCGCTGTGATTCGGGAGTGCAAGGAGCTGAAGGCAGCCGCCACCGAAAACTTGCAGACCGTGGGCGAGATCATGACCTCGGCCATGGAAGGGCGCAAGCGCAAGCGCGACGACGACGACTCTGGCCTGCAGGATCTTCCCGTGGCCCCAGAAGGACCCATCCGCAGAGGCCAACATATTTATGGCCATTGGGTTGCTAAGTTATTGGACGAGTTGCTATTTTTTCTAGAGCCCACCCTCTTCGACAAGAAGACGTTGAAGAACATGGGCATCACGGTGAAGTACGAGTGCCTCTAGTTCAGCATGGATTTGTTGTGTTTCGGGGACAACCTGGACCGCGTCGCGTGCTTCGAGAAGAAGCAGCTCTTTGATAATCTTCAGAAGGTCTACAGTAGGCTCGGCCGACGCTTCCAGCACGTGGAGATCGACGTGTCGACTGGGACGATCTCTTGGGACAAGTGCGGGCCGTGGCGTCAGCAGCCTCCTGGCGACGAATCCGTCGCTGTGACCGTCGCCCTCAAGGCTAGGGCCACGAAGTCGAGCTCCGACAAGATCATCGAGATCACCAAGCAGCAGTTGCTTGGAGACGAGGGGCCGTTCTCCCTGATCAACGCCTTCAGCCTGAAGCAGTGCGCGCTTCAGTCAGAGTCAAGCGGGGAGACGTACGTGCTGTACTCCTTGGCTCCGGGCCTCCGGAAGGTTTTGCAGCCTCGCCCGAGCGATGAGGAGGGGGCCACGACGCTCGCAATGGTGAAGAAATCTGGCACGCAGGTGGAGTTGGAGAAACGGGCGAGCAAGGCGAAGGCACAGCCAGTCGGGGTGAAAACGCTTCAGTCGTCACCACGCCCTGCAGCGAAGGCCCAGCCAGCCACGCCGAAGCCCGAGTCGCCCCCTTCAAAGGTTAAAAGCAAGGCTGCATCACCTTCCCCAGCCGCTACCGCCCAGCTGAGCCCGCCGAAAGCCGCCGTGCAGTCTCCTGCCACAGCGGAGGAGGAGACTCCGTCGCCACCTGAGGAAGCCAAGTGAAAGCTAGCAGCGGTTTTGATGAGTGCGTCCTTCGAGCCAGCTTTTAGCGACGACCGTAGGGCGCGGGGTGTCCCCGCTGCCGCCGTCGCGCGCGCGTTTGCGCGCAGCTCGCGGGCCCCCCCCCCGCCGCTTCGTCTGCGCGCATAAGTGATCCCTGCGCCCCCGCCAGAGGCGCGACATGCATTATCCATCGTCATCGCTATCTTCACGGTGCCACTGGTTTTACCGCCTGGTCGTCAATGATTGGCATCTCTCTCTCTTTGTCTCTCCCGAGTCGTCGGCCGCGTTCACAGGGCAGTGAGGTGCAAGCTATCGTGTCTCTTCCAACCTCCTCATCGGCGTCGTCGTCGTCTTGGGGGTGACCCTTGCCGCTGGTGCCGCAGATTGGGTCGTGTTCTGCTGAGTCTGCGGGGCAGGCGTCCGCCGCCTGATTAGTCTTTTCGGGGCGGATTGCCATTTCAGGACGAAAGGGGGGCTGATCAGAGGTTGGCGCGGAAACCGCCGCATGTACTTCGAGCGGGCATCGGCCCTCAGGCCAGAAAGGTTTGGGGGCCCCGTTTCCAATTTCCCGCGCTCCTGGAGCAGGCGCCAGCAAGGTTGACGCACGCTTGCAAGTTTGATGCGGGTGGCTTTCGGCCCTCGGGGCGGGGTAGCGCCCATTCCCAAAACCGCCCCAATTGTAGATCCCCACCCCCCTTCTCAGGGCACCGCGCCCCGCGGTGCAACGAAAGGGGGGGGGGGCAGCGTGCAGTGCTCGATTGTCCTGGGTGGTTTCCAGAGCTTTCCTTGGTCCCGCTTCGGGCCTCACCCGTCGTCGTTTCTAGTTCGCCCTCGGTTTTGCGCGCTCCTGGGTTCAAGGTCCTGGATCTGTTTGCCGTGGGCCAGTGATCCTACTGACCCGTCGGTTGTGATGGTTTGCTGAGCGAGCCGCATTATCGGAGGACGTATATGACACAGGTGGGGAGGAGGAGGAGGAGGAGGAGGTCCCCATTCAATATGGGCATTTCGCGGAGTAGGCAAAGGCTCCTACGTCGAAACATTTTGGCGTGCTTTCGAGGACCATCAGCTGAGGCCCGCACCATAACAGAGGCCGTTGCCTATTTTTTTTTTTTTTTTTTTTTTTTTTTTTTTTAAAAAAAAACGGCCTCCGACAAAGACAAATTTCAAAATTGGCAAGGGCCTCTAAGGTGAACCGTGCTGGTCGGCCGCAGTGGTTCTCCATTCTCTGCTGCGCCATCCTCTTCGTTACACCCATCGAGGCTCGTGGATTTACGTTCCCAACCTGTCCTTCGTGACGAAACCAATCCAGCTGTATTTTGGACTCCCTTGGAGCCCTCTTGGGCCACTCTTGGGGTTTTCTTGGGCCCCCGTCAGGCCCCTTGTGAAGCCCCCCAGGGAAGCTGCGAGCGTTCTCAGAAGGCCCACGGAGGGTCCTTGGAGGGCCCGTTTTCGGCCCAAGAGCTGGCAGACAGCTAACAGAATTCGCACTTTTCGGAAAGAGCTGTCTCTGTCAGCTGTCTGTCAGCAAGGGGGCTCTCATGGAGCCCTCTTGGGCCCCTCGTCGGGCTCTCTTCGGCCCCCCGTGGGCCCCTCTTGAAGCCCCCCGGGGAGCTGCGAGCGTCTTCGGAAGGCCACTGGAGGGTCCAAAAGGGCCCGCTTTCGGCGCAAGAGCCGACTGAAAGCTGACAGACATCGCACTGTTCAGAAAGTGCTGTGTCTGTCAGCTGTCTGTCAGCTCGGGGGCTCTCATGGAGCCCTCTTGGACCGCTCTCGGGGCTCAGTTGGGCCCTCCGTGGGCCCCTCTTGGAGGCCCCCAGGGGGAAGCGCGAGCGTCCGCGGAAGGCCATTGGAGGGTCCCAAAAGGGCCCGTTTTCGGCGCAATAGCCGACTGAAAGCTGACAGACATCGCACTGTTCAGAAAGTGTTGTTTCTGTCGGCTCTCTGTCAGCTCGGGGGCTCTCACGGAGCCCTCTTGGATTTCTCTTGGGGCTCTCTAGGGTGTCCGTGGGCCCCGCCTTGGAGCCCACATGAGGAAACCACGAGCGTCCTCAGAAGGCCCTGGGGGGGTCCCGAAAGGGCCCGTTTTCGGCCCAAGAGCTGACCAAAAAAGCTGACGGAACTCGCACTGTTGAGAAATTGTTGTTTACGTCAGCTGTCTGCCAGGTCGGGGGCTCTCTTGCACGGGACCGGACGGGGCGTGCCGAGTCCGCCGGGCGGTTGGTTAACAGGCCCCAAAGGGGCAGCGCGGGTGGGCCAGGGCCCGCTTACTGCATTTGCTGGGTGAAGGCACGTGTCCTGACGGAGTCGGAGCCGGAGTCGGAGAGATGGGGAGGCACTAGGAGTCGGAAAGAAAGTAGGAGTTGGAGTCGGAATTAGCATTAGACATTTTCGTTCCACACGCTTGCTATCCCACATGGTGGGATTCATGTTGGTTTGGAGAATGTAGGTGAGGAATAACCCGCCGCTCAAATGCAACCGCTTCTTTCCGAAGCCATTCGGGCCAAGATAATTATAGAGGAGAGACTGCGAATGAGGAATGAACCAATGCTCAAATGCAACCGCTTGTTTCTGCAGCCACTCTTTCCAAGAGAAATCATCAGGATCGTGAGCCAGTGTCAGAAGAAGGGGGCAGGAACCTGAGCCGGGGTAGGATATGAGATGGGACTAAGGAGTCGGAAAGAAAATTAAGAGCCGTCGGCGGAACTTGCATAAGACCATCTCGTTCTACACGCTTGCTATCCCACGTGGTGGGATTGATGCTGGTCTAGAGGGTACAGGTGAGGAATAACCCGCCGTTCAAATGCAACCGCTTTTTTCCGAAGCCATCCCTGCCAAGAGAAACAATCAGGAGAGACTGTGAATGAGGAATAAACTGACCTTCAAATGCAGCCGCTGGTTTCCGCAGCCACTCCTGCCAAGAGAAATAATCAAGATCGCGAGCCGGAGTCGGAACGACGGGAGCTGCTGGAGCCTTGCTGGAACCCCTGGAGGGTCCAACCAGGGGCCATCTAGGCTCCAATTCCGTCGGGCACGCTCGCCGTCAGCTCCTGCTTCCTGGCCCCAGTCGCTCACCCCTCCTTTCGGGTGCTGGTCTCTCTATCCCTCCTCTGGTTGCCGCGCAAACAAGATTTGAAAAGGTGAGTCGCAGTGGCCGTCCCAGCGCGATGGGCGTCGCCAAATCGGGGGGGGGGGCAGTGTGAGAAGAGCTATCTCTCTGCACTTCTGGATGCGCGGGCAACAACATCCAGCATGGGGTACGCCAGTGCACCGCCCGCACTAGCAGCAGAAAATTCATATGCGTTTTTGCGTCTTCGAATTTCCTTCCGGCCTTGCCCGTAGATCGAGAGGGTAAGCAACATCCTGCAGTTCCTGCCTAACCGAATCCAGGGCCCTAGCTGACCCTCTGTGTCTTGACAAAAGGAATGGTGGCTTGACCGCCACTCGAAGAAATCCCGTCGGTCAGAGGGCGGACCTCAGTAATTCGCGAGGCGCGTGCGTAGGCAGGTGGTGTAGCGGCGGGGCTGGCTGCACGGGGTGAGGGAGGAGAGGAGGCACAACGCTACATCATGTTCTAGCTCGGGTGGGTCAGGAGGACCCCGCCTGTCTTGCGCGCCCACAAACGGCAAAAACAAATCACTCAAAATGGTCCCTCGAAGCTGTCCGGGATAAGTCAAACCCGAATGCTGCTGCGGCCGCCTCGTCGGCTGAGAAATCAATCTGTAGGACTCCGAGACTCGGCAATTCACCCTCACGATTGCCGTCTGAGTCCTGGGAACCGTCCGACTGGCGGGCGCATACTAATACTGGCTGCAAAGTCGTGGCCGCACGAGGGGGCCCTCCTGGGAGCTTCGCGGAGCGTCAAGAGGGCCTCGGGAAGGCCCCAAGGAAGGCGGAAGCAAAGGTGTGTCTCCCTGGGGTTCGGCAGTGGGGTGGGCGGCTTTTAGGGAACAGGTTTGTCCGTCGTTTCATTTGCCTTTCCTCCCTCCCTCTCCGACTTCTGACCTCCTGCTCTTCGCCACCTTCGGCATTTTGGCCCCAAGCTTCGTTGCTCGCAGCTCCGCGCACCGTGATCGCGCAGGCCACCCCATGGAAATGATCGGTGAGGTCGACGCGCCCGATGACGAAGCCCTCTTTGATCCAGAACCTGCACAGGCTGCCCCAGAGGCGTTCGGCCTGGCGCCCGAGGTGCACGTCGTGCCCGAGGCCCCAGCCAGTTTCCTCAACAGTCGCACGAAGGAGTTCACGATTCGGGATGTGCACGGCGCGGCCATTTTCAGCATGTCTGCAAGGTGCTTGAACAAACCTTTCATCGAGGACGGCCCGACTGTTTGGTGGGAGTTGCGAGGTTTCTTCTATCGGCTCGGTTTTTTCCCCGAAAAGTTGCGATCTGGCGACTTATCTGCGCAAGCAGCAGAACAAAGCTCGAATTGACGCCGAATTGGGCTTGTACGAGGTTCCGCCAGACACCCACTTCCGGAGATCCCAGAAGCAAGTCAGAGCACTGGGCGAGGGCGCTTGCGATGTCTTAGGCCATGATGTGGAGATCATGGGAAGCACCGCGTACATGCTTGCTTTCATGTTGTCCTTCATGGACGCGAAGTTGGGCAGGAGAACTAAGGAGAACTGTGCCGAGCATTTCCGCCATTTTGCCGACATTGGTTCCGTGACCCCTCCTGTCTTGGGTCTTTGCGGCGAAAACTTGCCGGCGTGTTGCCACGGTGGCGGCCAGTGCAGGCATGTCCAGCACGTCGTCCAGCAGCTCAAGGCAACCCGTGGGAACGATAATTGGAAAGACGTCTCGGCATTTTTCCAGGTTGCGCGGTCGAAGCGTTATGAAGACTGTCTTGCGGTGGAGACCTGGAGGTACCAGGTGTTTTGGCAGCTCGTCGAGCTCATCGACGCTTGCGCGGACGTCGGAGGACGGCCTGCAGGACAAAGGGGAGCGCCTTTGCTTGAGGGCCGCGGCCGCTGCCGTCGGCTGACTGGGGTGTGGCTGAACTCTACAGGGCCGTGTCTTGGCGTGTTGAAGGGGTCTCATGGCAAGGAGCTTGGCGACGCGCCTCGGTGTGCTCACGACCTCAGGCGCGATGCAATCCAGTTGGGCAAGTACCACGCCCACCAAGTATATAGGCTCGGAGACGCCACGCACATCACGCTGTGCATGGACTGCAGTGACAAGGCTGGGAAGGATATGCTATCTTTGCTTGCTTACGAGCCTGTCTCCAAGGAGTTGTTCTGGATGGTCCCCCAGGCATGCGGGGCGAAGTCTTCCACGGATCTGGGTTCGCAGTTGCGCTGCGCAGTGCAATGCGTAGTGTCACGCAGAGTCGCATTTCGACGTCGAATTGACCATATGTTTTTTGGTGTTGTTTCGCGGCCTCTCTGGCCCCCCGCGGTGGAGTATAGGAAACGGCGGGCGCGGATGCTCCGCCGCGAGGGGGCCCTCGGGGCTCCGGCGCCTACCGCGCCCTTGGGGCCTCCACGGCCCTCTGGGGGCTTCTTGGGGGGTCCCGGGCTTTCGGCTCTTCTCGAGCCCCCCTCGGGATTTCCAGGGCCCTGCTGGACCTCGCCTGGCGCCCTCTGGGAGCACTGCCGGCAGAGCATCTGGAACGGCCGCTGCCAATGCTCCACAACGGGGGTCGCTCCAGAGGCTTCTAGGGCGCCCCCCAGGTTTGTTTTGGAGCCCCCCGAGCCCGCTTGGAGCCCTCTCGGGGCCCTCCCTGGAGGCCCCTTGGGACGCTCCTGGGCCTTCTCGGTGCCCTTGGGATTCTTGGCCGCCTCCTTGGGCATCCGCGGTGGGGCCTCTGAGACGGCGGTTTCGAATGCTCTACTGGTGGGGGGGGGGGCTGGGGTGCATTTGGGCTTTTCCCCCCTCTCCCAAGGCTTGTCCTTGGGTTCCTGAGGTCCTCCCGGAGCCCGCTCGGGCCCCCTTGCCTTCCAGGCCCACCGCCCCCGCGTCGAGTTCCAGAGGATTCGCTTGCAGGGGGCGCGCGTGGCGCGCAGGAGTTTTACAGCCACGCCAAATAGGTGCATTGCAGTTTTTCCGGCTCTGGGCTCTGATTGACCCGGGTTTAGGAGCCGCCCGTGACCGCAGAAGGAACCCCGCGTATTGGCTGACCCGGGTTTGGGAGTCGAGGAAAAACTGCAATGCAGTTTTTTTTCGGAAAAAACTGCAGTGCAGTTTTTTTTTCTTGCGTCGCAGCTCCCGCAGGTGATGCCTGCGCTGAAGACGACGGTCCGGGGCCTCAAGGGGCGCCTGGCGGTCCGGCGGACCGCCCTGCAGGAGCGCGTGGCTGCGCGGCTGCGCTCGCTGAAAGAGGCGGCCGAGATCGAGAAAGTCAAGGGCAAGCGGAAGTCTGGCACCTTGACCCGTCGAGCTGCTTACCACATGGGCCGCGCTCTGGATAATCTTCGGCGCTTGGCGCATCCCCCCTCCGGCCGCCCAGGGAAGCCCTTGCGGGGGATATGTCGCCGACTTTCGGAGGTGTTCGGAAACCCTCTCAACGCCGTGCTTGGGCCGCCGCAAACGCGTGCAGAGCCAATCTGGCGTTTTCTCTTGGGGCTCTTTCGGGGCGCTCGGGGCCGCGCGGGAACTGCCCCTGCAGCTGTCGGCCCGCGATGGGGGGGCCCTCGACAGCTTTTCCCCTCCTGGAACTCGAGACGTTGCATCTTTCGGCCCTCTCGGGGCGAGCCCGAGGCGCCTGCCCCGTGCCTTTTTTTTTTTGTCTTCTCTTTTTTTTCTCTTTTTTCCTGGGAGCTCTTTCGGCTCTATCGAGAGGCCGCGATGGGCCGCGCTGGGCCCGTCAAGAGGTTTCGGAAATCTATCGGAAGGGCGGCCGTCGATGGGCGAGAATTCTTCAAATAGCACCGAAGTTCCCAATAATGCCCACTTTGCGATTTAGAAGAGTCCGGGTCGCCACAATGCCGTCTTGCTGCGGTTAGGGCCCCTCCTCTTGGAATCGCGTCAGAGGCCGACTTAGTCCAACGCGAGCTCTAGCGCGCCGTGGCCGAGGCCGCGCAAGGGCGTCTGGGGCCACGTAGGAACCACAAGAATTTATTTCGGAATTTGGCGCGTCAGGCGCGCGGGGGGGACGGGGGCCGACCGCGCCTCGGGGAAGGGGCGGGGGGGTGCGGGCGCCCCCACCCCCCGGGGAGGGCGACGAGAGTTCGACCCTAGAAGTCGGCAAGCCATTTTCGCCCGGAGGGCTGGTTGGATTCCTTGATGCATGCTGGGAGTAGCCTCGCCAAGTTCCATAACCGCTCCCAGTGCGTCCCAGTCTTGAAGGCGTCTGAGCAGAGGTACACGAAACCTTCCAAGACCCCCTCGCCATGTGATCTGCCTGATGGGGTATCGTGGAGACGCTCTTGCGTGTGGGATCGGGAGACCAAGAGGGCCCGATTCGATGTCCCCGTGGGCGAGACAGCACGATCGCAGCCTTGTCTGACCATCGTTGCGGATGAAGGCCCGAAAGATGCGCCTCTGTATCATTGGCTCTCGGCGCACGGTTTCCGGTTTGTGTGGCTTATGGACCCCTTGCACAGATGCCCCAACGACATGCGCATGGCTGCCATTCACAGCGACAACTGGAATATGATTTTGGACACGTCTGCGGCGCTTAATTTTGATGCTGGGCCGTTCAAGTCGTCACAGAATTTCAACCGGGCGGTGGAGGCCGTCAAGGAGTACGCCGTCACGGCGTTCACCGACGAGGATCTCCTGATGAGTTATTTTGAAGACATGTGCAAACTCTCGGGTGACGTTCCCGTTGACTTCGGCACCCTCGAGCACGTGCAGCGCGTCATCGACCGGCTGCCTTTCGAAGCGTGCTTCGCGCGCATGGACGAACGCGTGAAGTGGTCGAGGTGGGGGTCCCATCAGCGTTGCATGCGTGAGTTCAAACCGCATCGATTGTTGAATCGGTTTGTTTTAGATGTCGTGGACATCCTCTGCTCCAGCACAGGGGCCGCAGCTGGACATGAAACCGTAAGCTGGTTGCCGTGTGCCCGCCCAGGTGAGTCAAAGACAGCTGTTTCGGGCTCGCCGAGCCCTGGCCAGGCCGCGGCGCCGTCCTTTTCCGCAGCTCCTTCTTCGAGTTCCAGCCCTGCCGCGGCCCCCGTGGCAGCGGGCTTGGCAGAGGGTGCTTTGACGGCGTCGCCCGAAACAGCGGGGGACGCTGCAGGTCCGCCCCGCAGGTTCGAACGCCCGAGCGGCTTGGAGGAGGTGCGGGAGGTTCTCGGGCACGCGGAGACTTGGGTGAAGGCTGACATTTGGACCACTTTCGCGGAGACCGTTTACAAGGCAGCTGCTGCCGAGTATTCTGGATTTTTGAATGACGAGGAGCATGTTTTGAAGTACTACGTGGCGTACGCGCGCGGTATATCCAGTTGCCTGCGGCAAGCGCCGCGCCCGTTGAAGCACCCCGCGGGGGTGCTTCCAAGGCAGTTGCTCCTCTGCCCGCGCAGGGGCAACGCCCCCATCATCGCGCGGGTTTCCGCCGCGCGTTTGGCGAACATCCGAGCGTGGGGAAACGAGCACACAAAGGAACCGCAACTAGCGATGCTGCACGACGGCAGGGCCCCCCTGGAGGGCCGAGAAGCATCGAGCCCTGGACAAGTGTAAAAACGGTTTGGAGCCACGCGGGGGGGAACGGCGGGGGCGACATGGGAGAGGAGGCCAGGGAAAGGGGAAGCAATTGGGCGGTAACCAGAGGAGAACAATTCCGCCGAGCAGAAGGTCAGACAGGAATGAGGGGAGGGAGGGATGGAGGGTGGATCACAAACAATTGGGGCGAGGGCCGCCCCCCCCCGCAGATCCCCCCTCCCCCGCCGACTCGCAGCGACTGGCGACGGCAACGACGACGAAGAATATCCGGAAGGCGATCGCGAGGACAAGGACGGAGACGACCACCAGTGCGAGAAAGAGGGCGGCGTGCACCAGAGGGCCCAAGAGGGGTCCAAGAGAGTCTCAGAACGGCTTCCAAAAGGGAGCCCAGTGAGCATTTGGTGTAAGTCCGCCAGTCAGAGTTGGAAACGATCACTTCCAGTGCTCTCTTGGGCGCCTAATGCTGCCCCTGCGGGGGCCCGGGCGGGCCCCGCGAGGGCTCTCGGGGCCGCGCGAGGGCTCCAAGGATGGCCCAGTGAGCCGTTGGTCGAACTTTGCTTGGCGGAGTTCGCAGCAATCATCTGGCGCCCTGTTTTTGTCGGTCGGTGCCCCCAAGACGGCCTGGGAGAGCCCCGGGAGGGCCGCGCAGGAACCCCAGCACGGTTCCGAGCGGATTGCCAGTGAGCCCTGGTCCACCTCCCCCTGGCGGATTTGGAAACAATATCCCCCTGTTCTTTTTCAAGGGCCCTTGAGGATGTTTTCTCAGGTCTCTTGGGGCGGCCCCAAAAGGCCCAAGGAGGGCCGCTTCAGGGCCGCATGAGGGCTCCAGGGCCCCAGTGAACCCCTTGTCAAAGTAAAGTTCGCATGGCGGAGCTGGGGCTCGGATAATTTTTGGCAGCGTTCTTAGGTTTCGTTCGGAGCCTCAAACGCGTGTCTGAAGCTCCTGGAAGGCCCGCGAGCAAGCCCCAAGAAGGTTTCAAGAATGATCCCAGTCCATGGGCCACTGCCGCCTGGCGGAGTTAGAAGCGATAACTTCGAGTACCCTCTTGCGGGTCCTCTTGGGGCCCGAAGGGACTGCCATGTAGAGCCCCATGAGAGCCGCATGAGGGCCGTAAGAGAGCTGCAACGCTGTCCCAATTAGCCCCTGGTCAAATTCCGAATGGCGGAGTTGGAAGCCGATAGTTCCTGGCGGGTTCTTGCGGCCCGCCCGGGGCCGCCAGAGACGGGCTAAGGACGCCAGCAGGGTCCTAAAGCGAGCCTCAAGAGGGTTCCAAGAGCGCCCCCAGTGAGCCGATGGTCCAATTCCGCGTGGCGGAAGTAGAAGCGATAGCTTCAGTGCAAGTTGAGGCCTCTTGGGGAAATCCGGAGGCCCTCTGGGGCGCCTCTTGGTGCCCTCGCGCGGATCGCGTGCCGTGCGGAGTTCTCCTCTGGCGCCAGTTGGGAAGGTGACGAAGCGTTCAAGCGCCGATGTCGGCACAATTTGGGCGTGGGTTGCACCACCCAGGGATCTGGACCTACTGCCCCAGTGAAGAAGGGCATCGCATGCCGCCCTCGTCCGTTCTGGCACACCCCTCACGCAAATCGCGTGTCATGAGGATCTCTACCGGCAATCTCTGTGACCTCGCCCGTAGGGTTCTCGCTGCACCCCGCGGCACGCAATGCTTGAGGAGAGAACCGCGCTCAGCGCTACACGCAGCTGCATGGGGTTGGGCCCTTCGCAAGGATCATCTTCCTCATGTCGCTCGTTTTCCGAGTGACTTGCTGGGAGGCTTTTGGGGCCTCTCTTGCGGCATTGTGAAGGTTCCCAGTGCCCTTTCACAGCGTTTCGGGTCCTCCGCTGGATCGCCCAGCCGACCCGAGCGGCCACGTAGAACGTTGAGGCAGCTTCGTTCCCGTAGCAGGTCTTTTTGAGCCGATGTGGTGGCGATGCGAGAGCCGAAAGCCAACGCAGGGGGGGAGAGGTAGCTGCGTCTTTGGGGGCAACGGGAGTTTGCCGATCTGCTGACAACATGCCGGCATCCAATCGGGCAGCCAACAGCCGATCCAGCGCGCCTGGACGCGCCCAGGGCGTGGTGGCGGATACTTGGACAGGATTGGGAAGATGTGGGCATCTTTGCGAACCATGAGCACTCTATCCCAGGCAGGGTTGATGGTGTCTTTCGAGTTTCCGCACGAGAAGGCGTTGGCCATGGACGCCAACTCCGCGCTGCGGAAGCACGAGACCTGGAAGGCGCAGCACGCTTGGTCCACCGTCTTCCAAATTGTCCGGTGGCGCAGCCTGACTCATCTGAACTACGTGGACCTGCCGCCTGGAAGGTTCGCTGCTCTGCTGAGCTCTGCGCCCGCGGTTGTCAAAGATGCGTTGGCCTGGTGCGCTACCGCTTGGGATGCTATTCAGACTTTCGAGGCAAAGCGCCACGTCTACAAAGAATTCGCGGTGCTGTGGCGGGCGGTGCCCCAGTGCGAGTGGGTCGTTGTTCGGGACGTCTTGTGCTCGCTCAGCGAATTTGGGTTCCAGATCGTGACGCCCAAGGTGCAGGAGATTGTGCGATCCATGTTTCCCTGGGGAGCACGATCGGCAACGAGAAGGGTTGGCAGTACCTTGGGAGGCGTCTGGAAGAAGCCCCGAACAAGAGATTAGGAGTCCAAGCATGTTGGATGGTGCTGGCCACTTCGAACGTATGAACCGGAAGCACGTGTTGCCCGCCGATTGCGTAGAGGAGCCTTTGCCTGATATAGTTCGTGCTGGGTACGACGCGCTGAGTAGCCCGGTGTCCTTCGCAGTGCCGAAGCTGGAGCAGATTCAGGAAAAGGCGACCACGTGGCTACCAGTGACGGCGCTTGCCAAGAATGCGTTTCCCGCGGCGTTCTCATTGATGTTGGATGTGCACGGGACGGGCAACATGGACAAGCTTCCTACGTGTTGGCACGCCTACTTCCCCGTGCGGTCTGATGTCGTCCGTCACGTGAGCAGCGGCGCCACCTATGTGGTCCTCGACACGTGTCGTTTCGCCTTCCTCGGCGTTGCTTGCGAGTTGAAGCGCTCGGCGGGTCGGCCTGCGCGCTGCCGCATTCGTTCCGAGGAAGTAGCGTGCCGCCCGAGGTGGATCCGCATGGACGACTGCACGCAATGGGAGTGCTTCGAGACAGTGGCTTTGCCCCCAATTGCCCGCCTGGCCGAGGGCGCATCTCCAGAGATAGTCATCAACGCTGTGGGGCCGAGCGCCCTCACGCGTCGAGCCGCCCTCGTCGGGTTCAAGCATGTGCCAGCCATGTACATCAAAAAAATGGCGCTGCAATGGGGAGTTCAGATCCAAGGCAAGCGCCCCAAGGCGCTCATCGGGGCCGTGATCGCTTTGATTGCTTGCTTCGTGCCGAACGTCACGCAGCAGCAAATGGACGCTGCCTTGGAATCCCGCACGCACGTCGGAAGAAGCAAGTCCGTCCTCAGCGCTTCTTCTGAATTGGTCGACAGCACGTTGGACCCAAGCGACAAGGCTCTGCTCAGGGAGTCCGAGGAGATGTCGGCCAAGCAAGCCGGCGCCACAGAGCGCACGAAGGTTGCGATCGGACTTGGGTCTAAGTATTTAGAGTCCCTCGGCCTTCAGGCGAAGAAGGCCACTAAGGCCAAGCCAGCCCAGCAGCGAAAAGTTGTCAAGCATCAGGTGGTTTGGGCCAAGGTAGCAGACGTGAAAGCCGCGCAGGCTTTGATGCCCCAGGTTGCTGGGGCTTGCATCCAGTGCGTTGTGCCCAAGAGGTGTTGGACAGCTTACTACCCGAATTGTGCGCCAGCCAGCCGCACGAGAACTTGAGGGCTTCGGTTCTCGAAAACAGCGTGCATGAAACACTGCATCAAGTGGGCGTGGGGCCAGCACAGGAAGCAGGGGAACCCACCTTGCCCATTTAAATTTTAGTTACGGGGGGGCGCCGCCAGTGCGCAGCACTGGTGCATGTAAGACCGCATCGGCCGCATGCGAAATTATTTTCTTGTTATGCCCCGTCTGGAATCAATCCCATCATCGCCACTGCCGTTGTTGCTGCTCGTTGTGCCGTGATTGTGCGGACCAGCCGCGCGCGAGCGCACGGCAGCACCTTGACGCAATGCGGGGGAGCGCGGTCCGCGCCCATGACGGTGGCAACCCGCGCGCAGCGCGAAGATAATCGGTGCTTTGCGACGTCGCGCAGGCCCATCCAGAGACGATCTTACGATGGGGTATCTTGAGCACGGCCGCGGGTACAATCGCGGACAAAGGAAGGGCGGCACCCGTTCGGCCGAGTTCAGGATCAGCCCAAACGCAGCGTAACAGTTATATTTTTGCCGATCGATTCAGAGGTTGGGGGGGGGCCGTGGGGTTTCTACTGGGGCCCCCTGGGGGCTCTCATGCGGGTCATTGGACCTTCGTGGGGATGCACGTTGGCCCGCGCGCGGCTTGGCGCCAGGCCGTTGTGAAAGCTACCGGCAAAAACGAACTCTCTCGACGCTGCTGGCGTTCCAGCGGGCCCCCGAAACTATTTTCGCAGGGCCTTCTTCGAGGGCGTTGCGTGGCCCTCGCGGGCGGGGTGGGAGCTCACCTGCGGTTTGTCTTGGCGCCGTTTTTTGTTGCCTCTCGTTGGCGACGTTGGCGCGACCTTGCGGCGCGAAGAATTCGCCAGACGTGGTTGTGGTTGCGGCGCCAGAATTGACAGGTTCCCGGCTTGACCACACCATATGTTCCGGGGTATTCCATTGGAATTTTTCAACCACCAGGGCCGAGTTAATGCCGCATTACGTTTTGTTCGGGGCCATGTTGGAAGACATCTTGGTCCTGCCATGGCCGATGTTGTGCCCTGCTGGAGGCTAGATTGGGCGTCCCAGGGACATCCTGGAGCAATTTCGAGGGCCATCCTGGACCGCGCGGTGAGTCGCGGCCATTCCCACCAAGTGCTCTCGGGAGCGTGTAGTTCGACAGGCCACCCACCCCGTCACGTCCAAGCGGGAAACGAGGGCTGAACAAACATACGCCCCCTGGACCACTTGACCCCGGACGGCGGCGGCGGCGCCGCCGCCCGAATCGGCGGGGGCATGTTCCATTGAGTCTTCCTTCCTCCTCCTCCTCCTCGCCCTCCTACCCGCCTGCTTTGTCCGTCAACACCCCCGCCGCTGCCGCTGGACCTCCCCTTCTGTCCCTGCTTTTCTTTCTTCCCCTTGCCCCCCCCTCCGCGGCAATTTTGGCTTAAGCCCCACGGGCGGCCCAGCGCCCCAAGGCGCAAACCTGGGCGGGTCAACGGCCCAAACCCGTGCTGATGTTGTCTCCTTCGGGCTTGCCCTCTCCTGTCCATTCGTTGGGCATGGAAGGCATGGCCGCGCACGGGTGGTCAACCATCGGCGTTTTTTGGGTTGTGCATGCCCTGCCCCAGCTGCGGGGGCGGATATATGGGCAGTTATTGCGCGCGCCGTTGCCTTCCGTCTTCAGGGCCAAATCTTCGTGGTAATATGTGTGAGTTTTAGTGCAGGTATGCGGCGTTCGATGCGGAGGTCGGGAGAGATGTCACAACTGGCGCCACACGGCAACGCAGGACATTTGCTTGGGGAAGGGGAAGTAACGAACTATCCCATTACAAAGCGAAATCCTTCACGCGCTGGGTCCGTGAGCCCACATTGGGCCCAGTGGTTTGGGGGGCACCGTTCTAGGAGAACGAGAGTTCACCGAGGCGCCGTGATCGTCTTTTTGGACCGCGGCCTCTGGGGGCCAGTTGCACTGTGCAAAGGTGCGTCGTCATCGATACCTGCAGCAGGCCACCTCGGGTCGAGGAATACCCCCTGGGGTCAATGAGTTCCCGCCGCGCGTGGCGACTTTGTTCGAGTGGCCAACCGCGAACCCCCTGCGTCAGGGCAGATTTTTTCTAGTCACGGGCGTTCTTGTTGAATTGCCGGTCGGCGGTCGATTTTGGAAACTGCTTATCTTGATTGACCCGGGTCTGCATTGACCCGGGTCAGAAGCTTCCCGACGCCCGCGGGCGCGCAACCGCAACCGCAACTGGGCGACACATTTCAAAGCGCCCGCGGGAGCGCGCAACCGCAACCGCAACCGCAACCGGGCGACACATTTCAAGCGCCCGCGGGCGCAACCGCGACCGGGCGACAAATTTCAACCCGCCCGCGGGAGGGCGCAACCGCAACCGCAACCGCAACCGGGCGACACATTTCAAAGCGCCCGCGGGCGCGCAACCGCAACCGCAAGCGGGCGACACATTTCAAAGGGCGCCCGCGGGAGCGCGCAACCGCAACCGCAACCGCAACCGGGGCGACACATTTCAAAGCGCCCGCGGGAGCGCGCGCAACCGCAACCGCAACCGCAACCGGCATTTTCAAAGCGCCCGCGGGAGCGCGCAACCGCAAGCGCAACCGGGCGACACATTTCAAAGCGGCGGGAGCGCGCAACCGCAACCGCAACCGGGCGACACATTTCAAAGCGCCCGCGGGAGCGCGCGCAACCGCAACCGCAACCGGGCGACACATTTCAAAGCGCCCGCGGGCGCGCAACCGCAACCGCAACCGGGCGACACATTTCAAAGCGCCCGCGGGAGCGCGCAACCGCAACCGCAACCGGGCGACACATTTCAAAGCGCCCGCGGGAGCGCGCAACCGCAACCGCAACCGCAACCGGGCGACACATTTCAAAGCGCCCGCGGGCGCGCAACCGCAACCGCAACCGGGCGACACATTTCAAAGCGCCCGCGGGAGCGCGCAACCGCAACCGCAACCAGGCGACACATGTCAAAGCGCCCGCGGGCGCGCAACCGCAACCGCAACCGCAACCGGGCGACACATTTCAAAACGCCCGCGGGCGCGCAACCGCAACCGCAACCCGGCGACACATTTCAAAGCGCCCGCGGGAGCGCGCAGCCGCAACCGCAACCGCAACCGGGCGACACATTTCAAAGCGCCCGCGGGAGCAACCGCAACCGCGACCGGGCGACAAATTTCAACCCGCCCGCGGGAGGGCGCAACCGCAGCCGCAACCGCAACCGGGCGACACATTTCAAAGCGCCCGCGGGCGCAACCGCAACCGCAAGCGGGCGACGCATTTCACCCCGCCCGCGGGAGGGCGCAACCGCAACCGCAACCGCAACCGGGCGACATATTTCAACCCGCCCGCGGGAGGGCGCAACCGCAACCGCAAGCGGGCGACACATTTCAAAGCGCCCGCGGGAGGGCGCACCCGCAGGGTTTCAAGGGGGTCGATTGCGCGTGCACTTGTGCGTAAGCTGCCCGCGGAAGGTGGCGCGTAGGCGCCTTAGTGCGAGGACGAGGATGGCGAGGATGAAGGAAGTGCAGGGGGAGGAGGAGGAGGATGGTGAGGAGGGGGAGGAGGACAATGAGGAGGAGGAGACGGATGCCGAGGAGGAGGCGGAGGAGGAGGAGGAGGAGGAGGAGGAGGAGGACAATGAGGGGGTGGAAATGGATGCCGAGGAGGAGGGGGACGACGACGACGACGACGACGACGACCAGGACGACGACGACGACGACGAGGGCGATGAGGAAGTCTGAGCAACAGCAGGGGGATGGGCTGGGGGGGGGCAGGGGGCGGGGGACGACAAGGAGAAGAAGGGGGAGCCACTGGCGGAGGGCCCGACGACGAGCCCCCGCGTGGCCGGCGGTTCCCCCTGGGACATTGCAGCGGGGAATCCCCATTCCACGCTGCTACCTTTGATTGTTTGCACGTCCCCGTTCCCGGTCAGATTTTCGGGGTGTCTCGAGCGTTTCGCTCGTTTGGTGATGACGACCCCTGACTTTGGAGAGCCTCGCGATCACCGCGATACAGAATGCATTACGGTTTGGCACCCTCGGGAGGAGCTACCAAGTAGTGTTGCGCTTGCCCGTTCGCGCCCAGGTTGTGGGGATGTCTGGAACGGGTCGCTGGTTTTGGTACACCCGATTCCTGTCCAGTCAGAGCCCCATGATCACCGTGATGTGGCGGGCATCCACTTGGCCATCCCAGGGGGGAACCGCCTGGGGGTGTTACACTTGCCCGGTCGCGCCAGGTCGTGGGGAAGTCGGAGGTGAAACATTGGCTTGGGAGCCCCTAGCTCCTCTCCTTCTTCCAGGACTTCAAGTTCATCCCGATGTGGCAGGCAGAGAATTGGGGCGCTCCAAGAAGAAGCCGCCAGACACCTTTCAGTCGTCAGAGGCCAAGATTCCCAGGCGGACAGTCAGATCCGGACGTGCCAATACATGATATGCGCAGATGGGGAGCTCTGCGCTTAGTGAAGTTCTGTTTGGCCATGTATATATATACACAGGTGTATATATATATATATATATGTAGCACCGCCGACGGGCGATCATAACCTACCCCCCCTTTCCCCCCGAGCGTTTGTTTGATCCCCGACCAATTTGATTGAACTGTGGAGAAAAAACGAAGGCTGAACGTTATCATCCACGGAAAAGTTGCAGGGATCAATGTTGCTATCATATCCTGTTGACCAGCAGCATCATCAAAAACGCTGAACATGGCCATTGTGGTCTCACCACACTAGCTCCCGCAATCACGAGCGTGTGGCAGGGCTGTGGGATTCTCACCAGTTCAGTGTGCCCACGTTACGAATGCGCGGCAGAGCCATGGGATTCTCATTTTCTGAGCCGTCCCCGAGTCAGGAACGCGTGGCAGGGCCATAGGGACCGATCGTGCTTTGATTGTGCATGCGTTTTTCGATCAGGCAGAGCACTGGATCCGAGCACAATATCTGACCACCACCACCAAGATCGATAATAATATACGATGCGATGTGGTGCAGTTGTGCTCTTGGGGAAAAGCCCGCAGCCCCTCCCCCCCCCCCCCCCGCCGCCAACGGCAAGAGGGCTGCCCCCTTTGCCTCAAGGACCGAAACAGAATTCATCGGAGCCCGCGCGGTGGTGGTGTATATAATTTTGGTTACCAAGAGGAGCATTCTTTATACACCACCGCCAAGAAGTGCTCTTTCTGCTTCAGGAACTCCCCATGCCACGGCGCCTGCGAGCTGCGCCGCGATCCTTTTCGCCGTCGCGTCGCAGCGTCGTCTGGCACGACCCTGCCCCTAACCCTTTCTGAGGAGAATTATTGTTGCGGGCGGTGGTGGCGTATGCAAGTTGGCCTCGCACTGGAGCTTGTTCAGTGGTATTTTTTAGCACGGCCCTCGCGCGCTTCGTGGCTCTTCCTCCTCCTCCCCATGCTCAACAGTGCGTGCCATGGAACAGGCCATCAAGTGGTGGAGCCGCTTCCGAGCCGCCACGGACGAGGGCGCCATCGAGGTTTTGGAAGCGGGTCTACGGGGCGCCGCGGTTCATCGTGACCGATGGCGAGAAGTGGTTCTCGGTGGGCGAATTACTTGCGGCGGCTGAATGAGAAGGAACGGAGGTGAAGGTGACAAGCGCTACCTCACCATGGCAGGCAGGTGAGACAGAAAGAGTGTGCGTGGGGGGGGGGGGGGCCTGGAAGGTGACCCTAGACCCTCTACCGCGCCAGGCAGAATTCAACGCCAACAACTAGGGCGACTTCTACGAGCTCGTCGACTCTATTAACGTAGCCACGGGCGACAGCGTGCGCAGGGGGGGGGCCACACCATGCTAACGAGTTGTTGGGCGACCTTTTCGATTTCTTGAAAAGATACTCGAGGAGGGTTCATCGAGATTGGCTACAGTTTCGAGAGCCCTCAACGGCAACGCCGAGTCGGCAAGGAGCCTCGGGATGCGCGAGGCAGCCATGGCCGCCAACATCGAGGCGGAGTGCTCGGAGAAGCGGTGCCGAGCTCTCAACAGGAGAACACTGCCAACACGAGGGGCCGCGATGCAACCTGGAGATCGATGTTATTCTTTGGGGAGCAGCGCGGACAAGTTCCCAGCGAGCTCCCGGCATGGGCTTGCCCGTGTAATTCGGGCGGAGCTGCCCAACATCATCGGGTGTTCTTCCCAAGGCCGCCCTCTCAAGTGCTCGCCAGAACAGCAATGCAAACGGGGGGGGGGGGGGGGTTACGGCCTGGGAGCAGGTTGACAGCGCGATGAAGGAGGAGTTGAGCAAGATCCGAAGCATGCGCAAGTGCGATGTTCTCACGAGGCAGGAAGAATCACCTGAAGAATCTCAGCTACCGCGAGACGCGTCGCCCGAGCCTGCAGGCGGCGATCCGGCTCTTACGCCATGGGGGCCGCCAATCAAGGATATCGAGAAGTCTGCAGGGGCCAACCCCGATCTCACCGCCATGAAGAGCCGGCGCTACGACCACCTCGGCGATGCGCCGATCTCCACCGAGCGGAAGGAGGACTTCCCGACCTCGGCCATACCAGCGTCAGAACGCATCGCTACTTTTGAAGGGAAGATCCAGAAGGAAGCAGCAGCACCGCCAACGAAGAAGATCAAAAAGATCAAGGGCACATCGATCAAGAGCGCGCCCCCCCCCCCCCCCTCCCTGTCACCAGCGCCAGCCAGAGGGTGAGGGTGAGGAAGGGGATCGCGGATACGCCCTGCTTGAACACCTACAAGTACCAGCCCTGCGTCGCAGCAGAGCGTCGAGAATGGAACAACATCAGGAACGCTAACGCGGTCAAAGTAATCCCCCCGGCCGAAGCGGCGAAGGGGAGACAAGATCCTGAGCTGGCTTCTCGCATCACGGGCTCAAGGCGGGCGCTCGCGGACAAGCGCGGCGGCCCAGAGGAGGCTGACGCGAGCATGAGGCAGCTGCTGTCCCTGACCGACGGGACCTGAGGATGGCGAAGGCACGCTGGACCGTGCGGGGCCATGCCGATCCCGATCTCTTGTAACTCGAGACCTACGGCCCTGTCGTCGGGAAGGACTCGGTGTTTCTCATCCTGCAGATTTTGTGCACCAGCAAGTGGACTCTCCAGCTGGCCGACATTACTTCCATTTTTACAGCATGCGATCCCACCGACCGGTCTCCAGGCGTCTTGCACGTGGAACTACCTCGGACGGGGATGCCCGACGTGGGGGAAGGCTCACTGGTGGAGTAACCCCAGGCAGTCTACGGGCTCGGAGTCGCCCCAGTGCAGCGGCTGACTGCCTTCACCAACTACGCCAAGGACATCGGCTTCAGGCGCTCCATCTCCGACGGCTGCGTCTTCTACCTTCGGGGTGATCAGGGACTACGTGGAGCGATGGGGCTGAAGGTGGGCGACGTCGCTGGGGTGGGCGACGCAAAGTTCGACGAGGCTTGCGAGACGTTACGGAACAGGTTTCTTCTCGGAGCTTGGAAGTTCAAGAAGGGCAAGTACACGGGCAAGGAGTTGTCACAAAATGAGGACAACACGGAGATCACCATTTCCCAGCAACGCAGCTCGTCCGAGATCCAGCTGATCAACATCTGCATTGAGCGCCGCCGAGATCCTCAAGCTGCAGTGGCACCGGAGGACATTTATCAAGCAAGAAGTTCGCGCGGGCCCTTTTCTTGGCAGGGGGTCGGCCCGACTTGTCAGGGCCAGTGTCCCTACTCCAGGGAAAGATGCCCAACCTTGTGATCGACGACCTACTGGAGGCGAACCGCATCGGAAGAATGACCAGGGAGTTCAGCGAAGTCGCCCTCAAGATCAAGCAGACTCCCTACCACGAGCTAGAGCCACACTTTGAAGAGGAAGTGTGCTCATCAGTTTGGAGCGGAGACTCTGGCTATCTCCGAAGGCCTGGCCTTGGCGGAGTTCATCGGGACCATGCTGCTCGAGGTCGTCGATCCCGAGTTCGACCTCATGAGGCCCTACATGCTAGCGGGGCGCTTTCCAGTCATCAGTGTTATTGATTCGAGAGGGGACTACGACCACGTTACCAACCCCAAGGCTGGACTTGCCGAGGACAAGCGAGCGCTGATCGACGTTGCCATAGTTCGAGTTGCTATGCAACAACCTGAATTTCATCTTCGGCGGTTCGAGGGTACGAGCCAGCTCGCGGACCCACTAACCAAGCGGAATTGCGAGATCACTCTACTACGATATGCGCTGGAGCTCGGGGAGCAGGCCATCGCGCGCCTGACGGCGTCGCACCCAGGCGCAGGGAGTTGGAGCGCAGCCTGAAGAATATGAAGAATCAGGCGAGGTACTCGTGTCACGCAACATGCTGTTTCTCTGGCCTAGACCTCAGGGTTACGAGTTTGATGCCCATCACGTCGAGCCTCAGGCCGATCGGTGGATTCGCGAGGCGCAGGAGACCAGCAACCCCATCAGCAACGCTCTCAAGGACACCCAGAGCGACCCGAAGGGGGACCCGATGCATGGCGGGAGAAGCCCACCGAAGTTCAACAAGAAAGGCAGGTTCTGAGCAGTAGACTACCGCCAGTGTGAATCTAGAGGCGTTTCGAGGCCCTCAGAAGCTCCAGAGGCCTTTTGGAGCTTAGCCCAGAACCTGTAGACCCTTTTTCCTGCAACCGTTTTGGTTCAGGGGAAGGGGGCCTGGCGGCCCCCTTTCTGGAGCGCAGTTCGATGCGCTGAAAAGGCTGCTCGCGATCTCGCCAGATCATCTTTGATGGATGCTATGCCCTCGGAGCTCGAGAGTCTGATCACAGCAGCGTTGGAGCCTCATGCGAGGACGATGAGTCATCGGTAAAGATGCAGATTCAGCTGCTATTGTTGAATTCGGTGTTTCATGTTCGACTTGCCCCCGCATGCTGTGCATTGGAGACCCTCTTGGAAATGTTGGGCTGCTTGAGGCTAGAGTGCGCAGCATCGCGCGGCTGGGGTTCCTCGGCGTCGGTTGCAAGGGGCTGAGGCTTCGGGGGCGCGAGCGCGCTGTAATTTGCAAGGGATCCTTGCCTCGGGGGCGCGAGTCTTGTGGAAGCCACAGAAAAGGGCATATGACCTCGGGGACGCAAGTATAGTATAATTCGCAACGGTCAGTGGCCTCGCAGACGCGACTACGGTGTAATGTACGAGGGTTTATGTGCCTGGGGGGCGCGAATCTTGTCTGACCTACACGTGTTATCTAATTTCGGGAGCGCGATCATTGCATATGTTACGGTGGGTCATGGTTTCGGGGACGCAAGCGCTGCATAATTCTTAAGGGCCCATTGCCCCGGGGCCACGAACACGGTGTAATTTTTTCGAGGATTTAGAATTCCAGGGGCGCCGTAATTCGCGCGGGTTTACGGCCTCGGGGGGCGCGGGCATTGCGTGATGCATGCATGATTATGGCCTCTTATGGGCGCGTTTATTGTGGAAGTCGCCAAAGTGTCTGGTTTCGGGAGCGCGACGATTGACTAAACGCGAGTATTGTATACTTCACTAGGGTTTATGTCCTCGGAGATGCAAATATTTGCAATTTACACCGGGAGCGCGAACGTAGCGTAATTTGCGAGGGATCGCGGCCTCGGTTGCGCGAGCCTCATGTATATTTATACGACCCAGGGCCCCAAACAAATTCTGAGAACCCTCCTGGGGGAGGCCCCCCCCCCTTGCGGACAGTAGCAATTTTCGGTAGGATGCAGGAACCAAGATTGCAACGCTGAAGCCTGGAAGCTGGAATCGGTGCACGGCGCTGGAAACTGAAACTGGCGCAGGGCGCTGCAACCCTCAGCCTCGCAGCCTGGTGGCCCCGCAAGGGGGCCAGCGGATTTGGCTCAAGCAATTTGAACCACGTGTAAGCCTACCCGGGTTCTGAGTAATACTCCTGGCCCGACTCGCCCACGTGCCCCGGTGGCCTCATGCCCGCGCGCGCAGAGTAGCAGCAGGGGCAATCCGGGTCACGATCGTGGTCATCGGCGCACGGTGGCGGCTGGAGCTGGGGCTTCGCGCCGCGTGGCAAGGAGTGGCAGTGTCGGGTGTGCCGGGCCTGGAACGCCTCCAAGAAATTGCGATTTGCGGAGTCGAGCGCGCGCGTAGCGGGGTGGCCCAGGATGCTGCGCATGTGCAAGGGGGGAGATCGTTCCCAGTCAGTGGTGACTACGACGACGACTCCCCCCCGTCGGCTGGGCAGTCCACGCGGGACCAGCTCGCGGCCATCACCAACAACCTGGCCGACGCTCAGAAGGAGGTTGCCAATCCCCCTCCCCCTGCGACGAGCGCGCCGCCGCCTGGCGACGTCAAGGAGCTGCGGGGGGCCAAACAGCTCGAGGCCACCTTGGCATCGGTCCCCGAATCCGAGGGCGAGTTCAGAGCCACCATCGAGGTTCGCATCCAGGACAATAAGAAAGAGCTGACTGCGGGCAAACATGTTGGCGCTCGCCTCGACCAGGCCCGGGCGGCCCTACTGCGCGCCCGAGGCCAGCAGCGGGGCGCGCCAGCCGCTATCGAAGCCGCCGTGGCACTGAAAGCCGCGGCCGACGCGGAGATCGCGAAGCATACCTCCGAGGCGCGCGAGCTGGAGGCCGGCTTCGCGGCGCCCCCGTGCGCCGAGACCGCAGCAGGTGCGGAAGCTGGTGGCGGGCATGATCGGCAAGCTCAGACAAGGCGCGCGCGCGGATCCTGCCCGCATCAAGTCGGCGACCGACCGCTGCAACAGGCTGGTCGACGGTTTCGCGGCGACGCTGGCCGAGGCAAGCAAGCACAGGCAGCGCGCGGACGCGCTCGCTGCAGACGCAGAGAGGGGCGCCCCCGCCGCGCTGCGGTGCGGAAAGCAGCCCCTCGGCTTCCCTGCGGCAGCGGTGTTCTTGCGGACCGCCGGCAAGCAGGTCGCCAAGACCAAACGCCCCCCGTCCTATTCAAGGCGGGGGCCGAGAGGTCCATCAGCAAAACCGACTCGCAGCCCTTCCGACAGGGGGCGACTGCGAGGGGCCTGGCCGCGGGGCGAGTGCAGTGCATCCACGTGCGCGCCCTTCTCGAGCTCCGAGCGTGGATCGGTGCCCGAACGAGTTCATGACCATGCAGCTGCAGCTGTGTGTTCGGCGCAGCTGCGCCCCAGGCGCAGCTTTGGGTGGGCCTGTCCACGGGAAGGAGGCCCGCTGAGCCCCCAATCCTCCTCTTCCTCTTCCACTTTTTCTCCTGCGCCGTGCGCGCCAAGCCCTTCGGCGGCGCCGGGGAAAGTTGCGCGGCAAAGTGGCGATGGCGCGAACGCTGGTCGTAGCCAGGCAACTGTAGTGGGCGCACTTGGCTCCGACACCCTGGTCGTTGAACGGGCGACGCCCAGGCGCTGCGGCCTTCGGGGGTCGACGCTGCCATCGCCCAGGTGGCGGGCGTCTCTCTCTCGGGCAAGGTTTCTGTTCTTGAAAGGCAGTTGGAGAGCGCAGGAATCGACGTCGACAGCATTCAGGAGGGCCGCGCCTGCCGCGGAGAGATTGGCAGCGGCGCCCAAGATTGGCGCCGCCGACGATGACGCCGACTATTGACGCGAGATCTGGCTCCGCAAGGTGGCCAAATTCAAGCTCCAGGCTCGCGAGCTGTTGTCCCCGAGGTTATTATGCTGGCTTGTTGCGTCTCATCCTCGCGCTGGCCGCGCCCTCGTCGTGGCGGGGCGCGCCCCGCGCAGCTCCTGTCCCGCCGCGAAGCGCGACGGCCTCTGGGACCTGGTGCCCCAGAAGGTCGACGTGCAAACAGCCGAGCACCGCCAGGTGCAGAGTTTCGCGCCGCTGGATGCTTACGCTCGTTGCCCCGAGGCGCCCCCGCACACCGGCGCCCACGGCGCTGGCGCTGAGCGCGACAGGGGCGCGGCGATGCACGCCTTCCTGGACCATTGCGGGTTCCGCGCTGACAATGGCTTCCATCCGCGCGGATGTGCGCGGAGGTCTGGGCGCGGCAAGACTTCGTCGCATTGGGTGCGCATGCGCCGATGCCGCCCGACCTCCGCGCGAAGTGCGAGCCTGCGCGCCCCCGGATAATCGCGGCGCCCCCCTCGCCGCCCGCGAGGGCCATCGCTGCGCAGTTGCCGCCCGCGCGTTGGAAAAATTGCAGCGACAGCCTGCGGGGTGCAAAGATTTCCGCTTGAACGAGTGGGGACTTCCCGACGCCGGCCGCGTCGCGTCTGTCTGCGAGCAGCTTCGCGCTTCGCTGGCGCCGGCCCCCGCTACAGACCACCATCGATGAGAAGGTTGAACGCTTCGTCGAGGCCGCGCGGCGGGCCGCCCGTCGAGGCTCGGGCCCCGCGCGAGACTGTCCTCGGGAGACTTCGCGGCCCGACCTGGGGAACGATCGAAGCGCTGTAGTTTTGCCGCTCTGTCGGCTTTCTCGCGGCGCGGCGTCGCAATTGCGCTCGCCTCGCTCAGGCGCGGCACGCGTGGAAGGGGCCTCTGCCGGCGCCCGCCTCCAACTTGGCGCCCCTGCCCCAGATCTCGGGCGGGGGGCGGTCGGCGTCCCGCGCCGCGCTCGGAGACGCTGCTGAAGCTGGAACAAAGTCAGGGCCGTCACGCAGAGACTTGGCACGCAGCTCGGCTTCGCCATCCGCCGCCACCTGGTCGACTTTCGAGCGAGGGGCGCGCCGCCGAGGCTCAGCGATGCGCCCGCGTGCGCGATTGGAGGGGTCGTTTCGGCATTTGGAGGTCCTTCAGCGGCAAGTCCACGGCCGCGGCGCCCCCCCCCCGCCCTCGACAGGAAAGCCGTTTCCACGGCGAGGAGGAAAGGCAGATGCGATGGCTCGAGCACTTCCAGGACGTCATCAAAGGCGCCCGCGTCACCGCTGCAGACCTCCGGGCGCTTCCGCACGGCGCGCCGCTCCCGGGCGACGTATCCACTACTGCGGGTGACGCGCGCGGCACGCGGCGCCTGCTCGGCGCAAACAGAGGCGCGGGGCGCGACGGTCTGCCCGCCGAATTCTAGCAAGCGACCGCTGCCTCTGCGGCCCCGGTCGCGACATGGCCGCGCAATGAAGCGCTTTGGGCCGAAGTCTGGCCGGCGGCGCGGACTGGCGGCAGGCCCGGCCGCGCCAACTGCGACGACTACTGGGGCACTATCACAGAACATCACCTTGGCGAAGGCTTGAATCAACATCTATCGCGGCGTGTTTTCCCCCAGCACGCGGCTTACCAGTCTGGCGCTCAACGCGGGGCCGAGGCCGGCCGAAGCATTGATTTCGCGTCGCATGTGGTCGTCGAGATCTTGGCCCATGCTGGTCAGACCTCCACGCGCGCGTTTATCGCGCCCCTCGATCTCGCGAAAGCCTTCGACCGCATCATCCTCGAGATTGGATGGCCGGCCGGCGCGTCCGACTGGGAGGCCCATTTCATGGGCCTCGGCTTGAGCCGCGACCGGGCGCAGTGGATTGCAGCGTTCGTGTCCGCGCGCGGCCCGCTCCTCGGGAAGCGGGGGGTCGCGCCGACAGCGATCCGCGCTCAAAAAAATATGCGCGCGCAGTCCCGCTGTAGCGTGGGCGGCTTGGGAGCGGCCATCGCGGTGCGAGTGGGCAGGCAGGCGGGGCTGTAAGTACGGCGCCTGTCTCTTCAATTTGATCTTCAGCGTTGCTCTCCAGATGATTCGCGACCTCGTCGTTGAAGCCGGATTTGCCCTCCACTTCCCGTAAGATAGTGCGTTTGCGCGGGCCGAGCCCAGGCCTGCAGATGGCGCGCCCGCGCAGGATGTGGTCGACGACGCGATTGAAATGCTGTTGGCTGTGTCGATGTGTTTGGGGGTTTTGTTAGTCGCCTGCTACCGTGTGCTGAACAGCAATAAATTGGCAGCAAGGGAAAACCGAAGCGTTTTTTGAAGTGCAGGGGGCATGGGGCTGCGAAGCGCACCCGGGCCAGGCGGCGAGCGCCAGGGGGGCCTCTGAGCATCCAGCTTCCCAGCGCCGATGACGTTTTGCACGTTGCCCTTTCTATAAGCATCTAGGTTGCGAGCTTGCGCTGTCGGGTTCGTTGATTCCCTTTCGCAGGGTCGCCGCGAGAAGGCCCCGGCAGCGCGCGCGCCGCATGCGATATTTTATTTTTGGCCCCAGCTGGTCGATTGCAGCTTGGAACGTTGGATGTTCGCGACCCTTCTGATGTCCAAATAGTTGTTCATTTGCGCAGATTTGCACCCGTTGTTCTATTTCTTTCTCTCCTCAACGATGTGTGTATATATATATATACATATATGTGTATATATACATATATATATATATATATATATATATATATATATTCGAGGCTACTGCAGGATGCTCGGAGCCCCTCGTTTCGGGCCGGGCGCCGGGAGTGACCCCGGCTTCCGCAGTGTGCACCGCATCCTTTCCATCGATTGCGTGCTGACGCATGCCAGATTTGCCTACTTAAGCCGCCTTGTCCGCGCTCGCCTTCCGTCGCTGTCAGCTGTATTCTGGCAGATGCCAGGGCGCAACGGCGCGCCCCAGTTTTTCGCGCGGTTCCGGCTGGTGATCCAGGAACAAAGGCGACTCCACCAGAGCGTCGCCTTGTGTTCTAATCAGCCCGATCCCGCAAAGGATCCAGAACCGTGTCGCCAGCTCATGTGTGACGAGCCGCTCATATGGAAGCAAGCTGAATACCTCCTCCATTATGAGGGTTCGATGTGTGCCGAAGCTCTACACCAGCGCGTGGATACCATCTGTAGACCGTTCGCCTGGTCGGATTGCTCGGCGGCGTTTGCCTCGGAACGCCAGTTGGCCCAAGAACCCGTTTCTTTATTGCTTTGGGCATGACGGGCGTCATGGCCCCCGCTCCCCCCCCCCTATGACGTAACGCTCCCCCCCCAGTGCGCTCCGGGCACTGCCGCCGTGCGCATTGGGATCCGCGTAGGTGTCCGCGTAGGAGTCCGCATAGGTGTCTGGTCCGCAGGCGTCGTCGTCGTCGTCTTCGTCGTCGTCCGTCGTCGTCGCTCGTGGTTCGTCGCTCGTCGCTCATCGTCGTCGTGCGCGCGGACGCGGCCGGAGCCTGTTTGTAAGTCCAGGCCGATGACGGCAATCATCTGGGGGGGAGGGGGTCGATGACGTCACGTTTCGCGCCGGCGGCTCCTGGGAATGCTTAGGAATGACGGAGGACGGGTAGCACGAACATGTAGGTGGCGATATGCACCACAACGCCTGTGTACATCACACTGCCCGCGTGCACCACAGTGCCTGTGTACACCACGCCGCCGATGTACACCACAGCAGCCGCGTGCAACACAGCGTCAGTTTGTGCCACCGTGCCTGCGGGCACAGCAGCTCCTGTGTACACCACAGCGCCTCCGTACACCATATCAGCCGTGCGCAACACACCACAATGCCTGCGTGCATTGCAGTGCCTGTGTACGCCACGGCGCCTGTGTGCAACGCATCAGCCGTGTGCAACACAGCACCATTTATGTGTATAGAATTTCAGAAGGATTCCTTATGACAAAATGGACCGCGTGTGGATTCCAGAGAAAACAATGGACAACAAATCCTCTTGGAGGCGCCGCTGGGATCTACGAGTCCCCCCGAGTCCGCCCGCATCACCCTAACTCCCAGTTGCGTCCAGGAGGCTCCAGCTAAACTGGCCGTCGGAGAACCAAGTGGACCGATTCAATCGACCATTCTGCGGTGCACGCTGAGACGCGCACGTGCGTTGCAACGCCAAGCCGCACGACAGGGGGTAAGAAGGATGAAAAGGAAGAGAAGGAGGAGGAGGAGGAAGAGGAGGAGGAGGAGGAGGAACAGGAGAGGAGGAGGTGGAGGAGGGAGGAGGGAAAAACGTCGCATTCGATTATCTGAACTTTCCTGGCGTGGCGTTTAGTTGTCCGCAGCAGATCCTGACGTACATGCTCCATCGACCTGTCCTATGCACGCAGGCGCTGTGGTGTACACCAGCGCTGCGTTGCACGCGGATGCTGTGGTGTAGACAGGCGCTGTGGCGTGCACAGGCGCTGCGGTGCACGCAAGCACTGTTGTGTACACAGGCGTTGTGTTGCAAATGGCTGCTGCGGTGTATGTACACCAGCGCTGTAGTGCTCCCAAGTATTGTGGTTTCCACGGGCGGTGCGTTGCACACGGCTGTTGCGGTGTACGCAGGCGTTGTGGTGCACACGCGCGGTGTGGTGCACGCGAGCGTTGTGGTGCACACAGGCGCAATGGGCAGTGTACACAGGCGCAATGGGTCGCTCGTCGTTCGTCGCTCGTCGCGTCGTGCGCGCGGGCGCGGCTGTGGTGCCGGAGCCACACGGCGGGGGGGGGGCGTCACGTCATACCCCCCCCTGCCCTCCCCCCCTCCCCCATGACGCCCGTCATCGCCGAACATAAAGAAACGCGCTCCAACGTTGACGCATCGAGCGCGGCGTGCGATGCGAGCCGCGTTTCTTCGCACCATCGTCGGCTACGTGCGCGGTGCGTGGCACGACCTTCGGCGCTCGCCTCGGTCTCGTCGCCCACTTGTCCGATAGAATGTGGACGAAGTGTTGGCGCGCCACACTGCAGGGATATGCGAAGCACCCGAGTCTCAGCAGCAATGTCTGTGCCGAGCTGGGCGCGAAAAACCGGGCTGAGCGAACTGCTGCCCAGCCCGTCGGCCATTGCCACGCTCGTGCAAAAAAAGAGGCGGCACGAGGCGAGACGGCTTTGCGGTGAAGCGGCCCTCCCTCGTAGCCACCGCTGCGTTGTATACGTCCGAATCCGCGCGTGCTGCATTGCGACGTTCGAGCAACTCTGTGCAAATGCATTTCTATAAGTAGAGAGAGAGAGAGAGAGATAGGAAGAGACAACGAGAATAAGAGAGAGAGAGAGAGAGACAAGGAGAGATTCGGTGTTGGCGGGCTGCTGTCATCCTCTGGGATCATCGAAGCATGTTCCGGATTGAACAGACATGTTTCCGAAAAGGGGCCAACTCACGAGATCGGATGTCAGTGTTTTGGGGCTGCTGAGTTCACGGTGGATCCAGAACAAGTTGCTTGTGTTTACTTGCTCGTCCCTGGGGGCCTGCTGGGGGGCCCTCTTCGCCGCCGACGGCTCCGCCTCTCCAAGAGAGGATTGGAGGGGAAATGTTTGAGTGGCTCAAGGCTGGCTGGCAAGGCCTAGCTTGCGGTTGAAGAAGTACCTATCCGCATTTGAATCGGTTTCCTTTTACTATCATATCCCAATTGACTTTAGGTGCCTTCCTATTTCGAGTGTCGATCGGTGCTCCCTCTTCCCTTCGCTTCGGGGGGCGGGCGCAAACCCAATGTACTTTCAACGCCTTCTTAGCTGCCGTTTCTACCCACTTCTTCCGTCTGACGTGTGTTTCTGGGGACGGCCCGTACGTTTTTTGATCCAGGGCCAGTTTCCTCCTGATGTTCCTGTCCCAGCCCTTGCATCCCAATCCTCTTGGGGTTCGCTCCAGCCCCAGTCAGTTGTTGTCCAGCCCCGCCCACATCCACGCTTTCCTGCGGAATCTGAAGCTCCGTTCTTTCCCCCAGCTTTCTGCTGTGTTTGCTCCAGAAAGGGCCGCACGGCCAGAAGGTGGCCGCCAGCGGGGGGCGGCGGCGGTGCGCCTTCCCCTCCCTTGGTCCGGCGTTTCCCGCCCAGGACAGGCCCGATAGGGGCTCCTCTTTCGGGGGCGGCCAAGAGGGGGGTGATGACTAGGGGGGTCGGTGGCAGGTCGTGGGACCCTTGCGCGTCCTCTCAATCCCGTATTCAGAGTGCACTAGCCTGCGCTGATTAGCATCTGGTAGTCGATGGGAAAGCTCCGATTTAACATCGATTAGATTCGATTTAGCGTCGATGAGCGTGAACTAGCGTGGATGAGCGTCGGCTAGCGTCGGTCAGCGTTGATTCACACGAGCCAGCAAGACGGCATGGGAGGCTCCCATGAGTTGCCACTGGAGGGGGAGGGGGAATCATGGGCGGGGTTGTGATATCTCCGCGGCTTCTATGGCGCCCATTCTTGCTTCCACATGTCCTCGGGTTCCCCCCCTGTCCGCGCACATTCCTCGGGCAATGAGTTGCGAACTCTCCTCTTGGACGCCCCCGTCTTGGACGCGCCCGATATTGGAGGGAGGGGGGGCTCTTTCCACGATGGCCCCTGCGCTGGGAGCCCCGGCCCCCCTTCTTCGATGGAAAGCGCCTCGGAGGCAACGTCAGGGGGGATCCGGGGCCAGCAGCTGTGCCTCGCCGAGGGCGTTCCAGGGGTGCCTGGATCGTCCCGATCGGCCGCCGAACAGCAGAGGTATGACCCGAAAGCCAGAGCTAGATCTAAGAAACGGCCCGGACCGGAACCCGGAGCCCCTCGTGAGCCCAAAGTGGTCCTTTGTTCAGCGTCTTCGCCGTCGACGAGAATTGGCGGGTGGAGGGGGGGGCAGGCCTCCTCCTCCTCCGCCTCCTCCTTCTGGGTGGCGGCCACCTATGTCTCGGACATATTTTGCACAAGCTCCGCAGGTATCCCATGAGGACCGAAGTGAGGGAAACGTTTTCCAGTCACTTGAAGACCGAGCTATGTTTGCACCCCCCGTGGGGCGGACAAACCGTGCCCCCTTTGGGAACGCAAATTGGGGCTTGAATTCGGTTTGATGCATTCTGTCGGCACCAATGTTGCTACAACATCATGGGGCTCACATTTACACACTGCTGTCACACATCATGCTTGGGTCCATCATTCGTCGTCCCTTCATGATGGGGGGCGTCTGACCCACATGCGATGACCCCCCCGGTCACGGTGCTACGAGGCAGAGATGGTTGCAACAGGATATGCGCTACACGCACATCACCCACAATTACCAGGTGACAACATCGAGCACCTATTTCAAGGGGTGGGAGAGCCCAAGTGCCCCATCCGATTCACAAGGGTTATTCCTACCCTTCAGGGCGTCAGCACTACACTTCAATCCTGTCCTCATCCCTCGTCCTTCTCGTACTCCTCAGCCCCGTGCCCTCTCGTCCTCTTTCCGTCCCCCTCGCCCCGCCCAGAGACCTCCGCAAGTGGCCGGAGGAAGGCCTGGAGGGCGTGGGGGACGTCACGGCAGGTGCTCGTCACGGAAGGGGTCGGTCAGGCCGCGTCCGATTCTTCTCCCTTCGTCCTTACCCTGACCGCCACGTCTTCCTCAGCCTCGCCCGCCCGCCCACCTCCCCTGTGCCGCCTCTTGGCTTCGCCGCCCCCCCCGTCGGCGCCCCTTCGCCTGCCTGCCGCCGGTCCGCTGCCCGGCAGAGCGGCGGCGTGCCCGGCAGGTGCTCTGGTGGTGGCCGCCGTCCCCGCGGCGGTCGGCTCCGCGGCGGCGTCGGTGGGCGCCGCGTACTGTTGTCTGTTTCCCAACATTCCCGTGCGTTGGGTCCCGGTTCTGAATTCTCAGCGCCCCGCGTCTCACTCCCCTCCTCATCTCTTCATCCTCACTCCTCCCTCCACTTTCTCACCCTTCCTTCGTCCTCCTCATCCATATCGTCCTCCCCATCATCATCATCATCATCATCATCATCATCATCATCATCATCATTATCATCATCATCATCATCATCATCATCATCATCATCATCATCATCATCATCATCATCATCATCGTTACCATCCTCATCATTATCACCATCAGGTTCATCATCGTCGTCATCATCATTGTCATCGTAATCGTCATCATCAGCATCACCACCACCACTACCACCACCACTACCATCACCACATCACCACCATCATCACATTATCATCATCGGCAGCACAACAGCATCATCCTCAGCATCGTCATCGTTTCGATCTACACGCTTTGTGGCTCCACAGCGAGCTCCACCGACGGCCCCAGTGGCTTCGTCTGCATGGTGATTCGCCCCATTTCGGCGCACCACTCACACGTTTCGCGGCCCCATAGGGAGCTTTGCCGAAGGCCTTGGTAGCATCGTCTGCACGGTGACTCGCCCTCTTTCGGCTCACCCCTCACACGTTTCGTGACCCCATAGGTAGCTCCGAATGCCCCAATGTTTGCGTCCGTATGATGACTCGCTTCCTTTCGGCGCATCCCTTACACTCTGCGTGCCCCCACAGTGAGTTCCACCAAAGGCCCCGGTGGCTGCGTCCGCATGGAGACTCGCCCCATTTCGGCACACTTTTCATCCTTCCTCTTCGTCCTCCTCTTCTTCGCCCCCGGGCCCGAGTCGGTAGCGATTGTGTTTGTTCGCTTCTCTCGGCTCTGCGTCTGGTTTGCGTGTTGTGCATTATATGAGTGGCTGGCCGGCCATCGGGGATTGCGCACGCAACACGTTTGTCCAGTCTCACTTTGTGGATTTATGCTTTTTGGCAATCTGGGCCATAGGCCAGGGGTGGTATCATTGAAATCGCGCGTATCTTCGCGACTCGTCAGTTGGGAGAAGTGACAAGGGGGAAGTGCGAGGGGGTTGGCAGGACCCGCCCCAGATGACAAAGCGCGCGTAGCGTCGCGATCGTCTTGCCAGAAAGAGTAACAAGGGGGGTGTGGGGGCGGGTAGGCAGCCCGGGCGTCAGATGACGGAAAGCGCGCGTAGCATGGGGGGATATTTCGGGTGCAGTTTTTAAGCCACGGTGGGGGTGAGGATATTTCGGGGGGGCAGTTTATCAAGGCACGGGGGGTGAGGATGATTCGGGGCAGCGTTTTAAGCCTGCTGGTGAGGATATTTCAGGGGGACCGTTTGAAGCCAGCGGGCGATGATGTTTGGGGGGGCAGTTGAAGCCAGCAGGATGCTTTGCATTACATTGCGTCGCTTTGCTTTGCATTGCTTTGCCTTGCATTGCATTGCGTCGGAGGAGGGAGAGTGACGGGGAGGAGGGGGAGGTAGGCGGAGGAGGAGGACGACGACGACGAGGAGGGAAGAGGAGGCGGGGGACGAGTTAAGCCACGGAGAGGTGAGGATATTTCGGGGGGAGGCACGCGGGGGTGAGGATGTTGCGGGGTAGTGTTTTAAGCCAGCGGGCGATGAAATTTCGGGGGCAGTTGAAGCCAGCAGGTTGCTTTGCATTGCTTTACATTGCGTCGCTTTGCTTTGCATTGCATTGCATTGCTTTGCATGACTTTGCATTGCTTCGCATTGCTTCGGAGGAGGGGGAGTGACGGGGAGGAAGGGGAGGTAGGCGTAGAAGGAGGAGGAGGAGGACGACGACGACGAGGAGGAGGGAGGAGGAGGCGGGGGACGAGGAAGGAGAAGGAGAGGGAGGAGGCGGCGGCATGAGGAGCCGGAGGCGTCAGACGGCCGGGGGGTACGGAGAGATGAGAGGGATGGCGGAGGATCAATGAGGGGGAGGAGGAGGAGGAGGAGGAGGAGGAGGAGGAGGAGGAGGCAGACTGGGGGACGAGGAGGGAGGAGCTGAGAGAAGTTGTGTTCGATGCGGGCATCCAAACGCCGCGCGATGCAGTACTGGGTTTTCGCTTGGCTGCCCCAGCCGATGACTACGCATCCAGCGCGGTGCTGCGCCCGTATTGACCACGGAGCCCCGAACTCTGCGTTGCGTGCAATTCAGTAGGTCCTGCTTGGGTAGATCTTCAATTGTTTTTGTTTGGGGGGGAAGTCGGGCTTCATAGGTCCTGTTCTGCTTCCGACTTCTGGTTTCCGACTCCAGGCCTCTGGTTTTCAATGTGTGGTTTCCGTTTTTTGTTTCCGTTTTCTTGTTTCGGGTGTCCGTTTTCCAGTTTCCGGTTTTTGGTTTCCGTTCTCCGGCTTACGCTTTCCGGTTTCTGGTTTGTGGTTTCGGATTTCCGGTTTCCGCTTTTTTGGGGGGGTTACGGTTTTTGCTCAAGAAGCTCCCGCGTTTTCCGTATTCTGTTTTTCTGGTTTCCAGTTGGGCTTTCGTCCGGGGATCCTTCCGTTTTAATTTTTCCGCTCTCCGTTTTCTGGTTTCCGATCCCGTTCTCTTCCTGGGGAGTCTCCTTCTTGCCTTTTACCGTCTTCCGGTTTCCGATTTCCGTTCTCAGTTTTTGAGCGGGCGGGTTCACGCCATTCATTTTTTGGTTTTCGTTTTCCGTCTTCGGCTTTCCGTTTCCGGTTCCAGTGTCAGCCTTCTTTCCCGGCCGGCGGAACCATCTCCGGAAGTGATTTCTTTTTCGTGTTTCGCGGCCCTTTCCCCAGCCCAGCCTATGTGGAAGGGGGTCCCAGAGGGCCTCTGGAGACTTCTTTGCTTCGCTTCTCGTCCTCGGACTCCGATCCTCGATGCTCGAACCTCGATCCTCCATCTTCGATCCTCGAACTCGATCTTCCTCCTCCCCCCCTCCTCCTCTCTCATCCTCCCCCCTCTATTCAGCGGCTGTCCTGGGGGACCCCTCGCGTGATAGTTGGTCGTCTGGGACGTCTGCGGAAAGGAAGGCACCCCACTACAGGTACGCCCTCTGAGTCGTTCGCCGTAATCGCCGTGCCACTGTGCTGGGATGGTACAGTGGCCTTACCGCGGGCAGTGTTGCCTTACGTTCTGGGTTCGTCTTGTCACTAATTCGTCTGATCGTTGTTCTCCCCGCCGTTTCTCCTCCTTGACTCCTCGCAACCATATGACGTCTCGATTTTGTCAGAGCGTGCTGTTTGCGTTGTACCAACCTTGACCGAAGTGACCGCCGCGTCTGACCGCTCGTGCTGAGAGAAAGGAGAGCACACAGGTGGGCACAACATGCGCGTACGAGTCTGTGAAGGACGAAAAGAGGCGGGAAAGTGGAGAAGCCCGCACGGGCGTAGGGAGCCACACGACGGCAAGAATGCCCAGCCCCCGCACCACTTCAGCTCAGAGCTCCTCCTCCGCAGCACGTCAACGCGTGTCTTTCCGTTGGCCAGACTTTACGCACCGAGGCTCCCAGCGTTCTGCACAGCGCGCCTCCTCCTCCTCCCGCGGCCCATCCCCTGGCGCTCAGTCGGCGGCGCCCGCCGCACAGCCAGGCGAGGGGCCAGCGGAGGACCCCCGCGGGGGGGGGAGGGGGCACCGATAGGGGGTTCGGCTTCGGAGTGGGGAGGCTCAAGGCGGCGGGGATCATTCTGGTCGGGCAACGGCAGTGGGGGATAGGCCCAGGATGGAAGTATCGACGATGGGCCCCCAATTGCTCATGCATCGCCGCGAGGGGCTTGATAGCCCACCCCGCCCCAGTGTTCCATTGATCGTTTGTCGAATCTGGAGGGCAAGAAGCACGTTACGCAACGCGAGGTGAACCAACGAGCGCAGCATTCTTCGGGTGCTCTCCCGTGCGTTTGCCAACCCGATCTATCAATGCGAATTCGTTATGCGTTCTTTCCTGGACGCAGGAAATCGCTTTCGGGGCCGACTCGTGCGGCCCGGCCAGTCCGCGTGCCGACTCATCAGAGTGATCTGGAGGCCAACGAAGGCGCATCCTGCTGCGCGTTCTTCGGCGTCTGCGTCGGCCGCGCGGGACGGCGACGGCGGGGGCGGCTGCGGCCGCCCAGTTCTGCGATGAGTGGCTCAACGCTCGGGTCGGACGAAAGGAGGGGTAATTAGGAGGTGAGGGAGAACTCTGCCGCATGCAGTTGGTGTCGGCCCCGCCGCAGGGCGCTTTTCTCGATGCGTTGGCGCTTCTGGCGTCAGGAGGCGCTGGGAAATTCAGCTCATTACGTCGGCTGATTCGCTTTCCCCCCTATATGACAACCTTGTTTGTCTGGTCCGAAACGCCTGCACCGCTTGGGCAGTGTACCATGGTTACCGCCCACTTTGGACGAGACGTCAAAATGGCACGGGAAGGCAGCGGCCTTTGGTCCCCGAGCTCGCGCCCTTGAAGGTCCGTATAAGGAATGTCATTCTGGACAAAGAATTCTGCAGTTGTAGAAGCGGGTTTAGGTTTCGTGTCATCTTCTCTGTTGTTGGAGTCATGCACTATTTCTGTTCAAGCGAATCTGCTCGTGAGCGGACGGGTTTTCGAGCAGGTGTACGGTATTCGGCCAGAATCACGAGGGTCTTCTTGTTCGGGTGTTCGAGTGGGAAGTAGCGGGACCTGCGATTCAGTTCAAAAGTGGCCGACAGGATTCCGTAGAGCGCAAATGTTCCATGCTTGTGCTTGGACCGATTGCAGCCACTTGCGCTGAGACCTCGACGTTGCGTGCGACGGCAGGTTTTGTGCAGCGAAGGCGCGCGAGTGCACAGCGCCTTCGGCATCTCGCGGCCCCAAATCGGCGAACTTCTCACGCCCAGACGGTTATGTCCTCCCGAGTCGTTTCTTGCTTGTGCTTGGTCCTGAACATGGTTTCTTGAGGCCCGAGTAGCGACAAGTTTGTCGTCCTGATCTTTGCTCCAGCCGCCAGGTGTCTACACCTCCCAGAGCTGCGTCCATTCGTTCCGATTCGATATAGATTCTAGTTGGCTCGATCCGATTTGCTTCTAATCATCCAGCGATCCGATGCGGGCCGCTGTTCATATGGGCGTTGCTGTGCACCCTGGAGCAGCCGATTGGATTTCGACTCCGTGCCGATGCATCCCGATCCGACGCATATCCCGCTTCGATCCGATGTTGACAGACTTTGCAGACCAGCATCGTTAGACGATAGGCAATTTTTTATCCCAACTGGGTAAATGTCTTTCCCGCTGGCTGGCCTACCTCCCGAGGATCTGGGCAATCTGGCTGTGTGGCGCTTCGCTCGGGCGTCGTAGCCCCGCCCTTAGCCGTTCCCACGAAGATCTCCCAAGAGTTGCTCTTGAGGGAGAGGCCAGGTGATGCTGAGCAGAGCCGCGGGCACTCAAGGCTGAACGCCGCTGGCGATCGGAAAGCCGCTGGTCGTTGAAGGATGAACGATCCACGCGGTGTCAGAAGCCAATGCCAGGGTCGCCACGAACCGAACCTGCCGTGCACCCAGGACTCTGAAACAAGGACCGTCGTTTGTCTCTTCCGCTCCTCTCGCCTTTCCCACTCCTCCTCCGCCGTTGGCGTCTCCTCCGCCCCTCGGGGGCTGTACCTAACGGCGGGTTGGTGAACGGTGCGCTCCTTGCTTCCGCTTGCGGAAGTTGGGGCGTGCGCCGATCGGCTCTCGTTGCTTGGCATTGCCCCTTGCTCGCCCTTGTGCCCCTCGGGGCCTCCCCCGTCGTTGCTGCTTGCTGATGGATCGACACGCGCCAGATCGGCACTGACGGCGCCACCCTGATAAGGATCATATTTCGTTTCTCTGCTTTACAGGGTTTTGCTGGTGGCGGGAGCGGCGAAGCGTCGTGGCGCCCCTCGGGAGGCCGAACAAGGACGTAGCGGCACCCAGTAGGAGTCCCAGGGGGGCGTTCCTGCCCAGTCTTGACGCTTCGCTGGGCTCACGAGGGGTGATGGTCTTCAGGCCGTTCCTCGGATCTAAGTCGGGGGGAACATAATCGTGGTCGAGGCTCGCCGTGGCCCGAGAGTCCATTTCGCTCCCCATTCGGCGTTCCTTCTGGTAGCACGATGGCTGGGGGGAGGCATCGATACATCGCCGATCTGGACTCGGCGACACATCGCCAACAGATCGGCGATAGGTTCTCGATGGCCCAGTCGAAGCCTGCTGCAGCAGATCCAACGATGCTGCGCAGAGGGAGTCCGAGCAGCAAGGGGCCGGAGAGACTCTTCGCCGCGGAGCCCCGAGGAGCATCCCGGCGGCGCGGCGGAGGCGGAGGAGGCGCTGGCGGACTGCCGCCGGGAGCTGGCCGAGTGCAGGGGCGGCGAGCAGGCTCCCTCTCGTTAGGCGTTCGTTTTGGTGACCCTTCTCGGAGGCCGAAAGGTTTGCACCACGACCAGTATCGGCGGCTGCCTCCACCGAGAGAAGATAGTGCTGATCTCGGCGATGGTGGTAATCCTCGGCACCAGAATCCATGATCTTCATCCCTTTGGTGTTGGTGCCGGTTTCCACGCCCCTATCTGCCGACAGGGGGAGATTCGGCCGGGCGAAGCTCGGCCAGGCTGAAATCGGCCAGCTGAGGCTTCGGCCTGGCCGAGTTCGGCCTGGCCGATGTCGGTCGGCGGAGTTCAGCCTGGCCGAGTTCAGCTTGGCCCAGTTTTTCTTGGCCGAGTTTGGATGCTGCCCTGTCTGGGGGTCTGGCCAGCAGAAAAAGGGGAGCAAGGGACCCCCTCGTCGCCGCGGCTGGACGCGGTTCGGATAACTTGTCAGTTTCGACCCCGGGAGGGGTCTCGGGATGGATTGTGAGTGAATTTGCCTTCATCCCCCCTCTTGGGCTAATTATCTTCCCATCCCAAACACCATTCACAACGACGAGCTTGCTTAGAAAAAAAATGCCGCGGTGGTCAAGGATGTTCGTGAGTTTGCGAATCTCGCCGTAGCTGTGATCGGCGACCCGAAGTGAGAGGAGGTACAGGGCGGGGTGTCAGACGTTACCCCCCAGACCAGCCAGAAGTTTTGGACCCCGTGGATCAACATTACCTACAAGGTGCACTTCCGTCGCGTCCTGCGTGGCCCGAAGTCAACGGAGCCGGAGCACACCGGCTTCGATCACGACGCCAAGGGACACATCCTCAAGTTCGTGTTCAAGCCGAGCTACACGTTGCCAGGGGAGCAGCAGGTTCCCTTTCATTCTGTGGAGGGCATTCTGGGTTGCGATAATTACACAGGGCAAGGTGCCTTGGACCCTGAGTCTCCAGTGCGTGGGCAGCCTGGGGTACACCTTCCCCGAGGCCATGACAGTGGACTAGGCCTTGACGTATGTTGATGCCGATCAACACGTCTACGACCATCCCCCTCCAATCAATATCGGAGCGCGCCCGAACTGGGCCAGACGACGAGCGGGATGGCGGATGCCTTCGCGTGTTGTCGACGCCAATCGGCGAAGCGCCACGCTCAACGCGGGCGCGTTCATTGTCTCGCCGGAGAGCGATGGCGGCAGGTGCAAAGCCTTCAAAAACTCGGGAGAGACGACAGAGGCGGCGCGCGCATTCGAGGACAGCGACGCCATCCCAACGCGCCACACCTTCAATTCGCCAGGTGGCGGCTCCTTCCTCGCAGATTGGGGCGGACGACGGCTTCCTGGCCATGGGCTCCGGCACGGGCGATCGGCGGCAGCGTTGCTGCAGCCATACTTCTCGCACCTCTAGGGTCGCCCTACGTCAGTATTTCGCAGCGCCCACCAGACGATTGCGAAAGGGCTGCAGAGGTTCCACCTGAAGGTCTCCAGGGGCGACAGCTTCGAGGTCGATTCCAAGCCAGTCATCGATCCTGACCCGTTCGGCTCGCGCGCCCCCGATGGGCCCGGCGATCGGGGGCCATCACATGTGGCCCCGTGGAAAAGTCAAGAGGAAGCGAGTTGAAGGGCCTGTGGCCGTGCGCCCGAGGAGGCCAAGCGGGCGCCGCGAGAAACCAGACGACGAGCACCCAGAGCTCGAGTTGGGGACTTTGTGCGAGCCGTGCCGCATCGACCCCGCAGAGGACCAGCTCGCGGTCTACCGCGAGAGGGCTTCCCTCGATCGGGGGGGGCGCCGGCAGACGCGACAGCCGACGCGCGCCGGGCGCGTCGCGTACAGGAGGACTTCATGATGCATTGGCGTGCCAACCAGGCAATGAAGGAGCAAGAGGAGGTTCTGAAGGAAGATTAGGAGGCGCCTCGCGACCGCGTCGCGGGCGCCCCCCCGAGCACCGGGCGCCCGCGGAAAGGGGCCAGGGCCAGGGGCGCAAGCCAGCTGTGGAAGGCGCCCAAAGACGAGCTTATCCACGCGGAGACCACGGCTCTCCGCAGGTTGGGAGCATTGCGCGGGCGAGACACGAAGGGCTGCCCAGGCCAAGCGGGGCCCTTGCGTAGCTGCCGCGCGGGCCAGAAGGTGCGTTTCAAGTTTCACGAAGGTCCACCTCCACGGCAAAGGAGACCCGCGCGGAGCTCCACTGCACCAGCCCTCGCCCATGGCCAATTTTTCCCCACGCTGTCGAGGGGGAAACTAGCGCGTATTGGCATCCGTTCAGCAGTCTCGCGCTCAGCAGGTTCACCTGTGCCCTCGTCTGGAATGCTACTGCACGACCTGCGGCGAGGTGTCGCAGGATGCCGCGATCCCACCGCCCATCGCGTGCCAGTTCTGCGAGACGAAGACCACGCCGCACCCGGATATGCGCACTCTTCGTCAGCGGGCGCATAGCTGGCTACTGAGCGGACGCCCAAATGCATAACGCACGCCTCGAAGCCACATGCGAAAGAGATGTTTGCAAGTGGTGCGATGACCAGATTGCGGACCGGGGATCAGAGTGCTCAGACGACTCGGACGAGCGCGCAGATACGGACGCCGACAAGATGCAGGACGAAGAGCATGAGGATTTCCGAAGGGATCTCGGGGCTGGCATGAACGGCGAAGAAGCAGAGGAGCCTCGCGGCTTTGCCGCGAGTCCCTCAGCCCAGCCCCCTGACGCTCCGAGTCCTAATTGGGGCTACCCACTTGCCCAGGCATCCGAGACCGAAGGCGTCAAAGAGCAGGAGCCAGAACTGGGGGCTGATGAGGGAAGTGCCAGCAGTGCCAGCGCATCCCCGGCCTGCTCCACGCTGCGCCGAGGGCCCGAGGCAGGGCCCATCTTCCTTGCGCCGGCTCTGATCCCCTTGAATGTCCTCTCCAACAGGCCCCCGCAAGCCTTTGAGTCGAAATGCTGCGGCTTGCAGCGGCCCCAACGCCCTTGAAGGACGTCAAATTGTACATGGGCGCGTCGCAGCGGCTGTTGGGTGAGCAGGGGGATGCGGCTTGCAACGACTTGGGGCGCGCCGAGCAAGGCGCGCGGGGGCAAAGGCCCTTAGGCTTCAGTTCCGAACGTCGCGAGGAAGCTGGAAGAAGCGAGCGACTCCAGTCCGGCGTCGCACTTGCGCAGGGGCATGCATGAGGACCTCCAGACCAGACAGCTGGGGGCCGCGAGGGATTTCATCGGCGACGCGTTGTGGGAATCATTTAGAACACTATCGCCCCTGCAGCGCGGCGTGGCCACGCGTTTCCTCAGCGTGCGTTGCAATGCCATCGAGCCCCGCAAGTCACCTGACAAGCCCCGTGAACTGGCGCCGTGGCACCTGCGCGACAACCTTGCCACATGCGTGCGGTGTAGCGACGTCGGGGGTGAGGAAGCCGAACGACTGGCATGGCCCATCGCCAACCTGGCGATGCACAGCGCGGCGTATGCACCCAGTTCGGGCAGCTGGGTGGAAGCAGAGGCCATCGCGGGCATGATCGAGGGTGAGGCCTACGACAGGGTACGGGCGCGCTTCTTGCACGCCTCAGCTACGCCCTCTGCGCGCAACGTTCAAGCGCTGGGTGTCGAGATGACGCGGGGCGAGGAAGGCGCCGCCGCAAAGCCACCCAACGGGGGCCAGGGCCCCGAGCGCGCGCGGCCGTCCGCCGACTGCGTCGCCAGCGGCGGCGAAGTCGAGACGCCCGCGACCAAGCCCGCGTTGTTCCGAGCTTGCAGCGGCACTTTGGGCGATTGCGCCTGAGCGGATCTGACGCGCCGCTTGGCGCCGCTTGCACGACGTCGCCGCCGCGACCCAGTCGATCGCTAGGCAGGTCATGGCTCTGGAGAAGGACCTCGGTGGGACGCGCCAGCACAAGTGCCTCAACTCCCTTCCCACTCAGAGACCCAACTGCCCAACTTTCAACAACTGCGTCGTCGAAGCGGGGGGGGGGGGCGCCAGCAGGGCGGCGGCCGTGGCCCGCCAGGGCAAGGGGGGCAGGCGCGGTCACCCTGGAGGGCTTGCCTGCGTCGCGAGGCTCGTGCATCTGACGCTCGCGCCCCGGATCTTCGACGCGGTTGCGCTCTGGATTGTCCCGGGCAGTCTTTTGCCGCGGAGTTTTTTCAGTCCGAGCTGGAGCGACTTGCCCCAGATCTTTCGAGTCCGCGAGGCAGGCGTCGCGGCCCCGGCAGCCGCGGGGCCCCGGTCTATGACCAGCGGTTCCACGGCGCAAAGATCGAGCCAAAGCAGGGGTCAGGACGCCTCGATCAGAGCAGCGCCACGGCGCAAATATCGCGCCAGTTTTCCATCTGATCGTTGGCGACGACGACGACGACGACGTCCTCGCACCAGCACGCTTCAAAGCGAAGTTGCCTCTGCCAAAGCCGTGGGGCGATGGCTTCCTCTTCTATTGCGGAGCATGTAGTCATCGCTAGGGAGCGCCCCGCTGTCTTCGCTGCCGGGCGCCCTCTTCGCCCAAGAGATCGAGGTGCCCAGCCCGACGGCCCCGGCGCATCGGCTGCCCGACGTCGGCACTGGGGTCGGCCAGGCGCCCCCCGACTACGCCCCCAGCCCTGCGCCGAAGGCCGCGAGGGCGGCCCTGCAGGGTCGGGCCGCGGACAGGGGGGCCAGGAAGACAAGCGACAAAGGGAGCCAGGCCGATGCATGCGGAGCTATGTTCTGCCGCAACCTGTTCCTGCAGGGCAAGACGGCGTGCTGGGCCAACATCGCGTCCGCCTTCGCCTGGCGCCCGACGTCTCCAGGCGATCTTGCGCCGCTCGACCAGAACGCATTCAGACGGGAAGGCGCGACCGCTGGGGGGGCGCCGGGCCAAGTGCCAGGCGCGCGCCGGCGCGCCAGCCACAGGGCAGAACGCCGCCGTGCAAGCCAGGGCCCGGTGGCCGCGCATAAGAGGGAGGCTGGCATTCCAGCGGCAAGATAACTCCCCCCTCGAGCCCTTTGATCGGGATTACTCGCGACCAGAAGATTGCAATGCAGATGGGCCCTTGACCGCCTGGGGGCATAGTAGCTCACCAACTGCTGCGCCCCTGAGTATTCCCCAGCGCTCGCGGATCTGCCGGCGGAGATGGAGAACGCGCTGGAACAGCATTGGGGACTGCCGACGCTACGGCGACTGAGGAAGGGGCGCCGGCATCTGCTGGCAGCGTCGGCAGCGCCGGTGCTTCTGGCGCCCGCGGCAAGCGTGGAGGGCGGGAAGCGCCCATCCGTGGCCCGGCCCCCGGGCCGCAGGCCGACGGCGCGCGCGTCCACCAGGGGCAAAGGGCAGGGAGGCAACGGAGATGACGGGGCGAAGCTTCGCGGGCAAAATCGTCCGGCTGTCGCGCGTCGCCGAGATGCGGGGCCGACGCTCCTGGAGCTCCACCCCGGGCGATCGACGTCGGCAACAGCATCGTCATGTTCCGCCCCAAACCCCACGACGAGGAGGTGCCGGTGCACGAACATCAGGACGAGGGCTGCGTTATAATCAGTTGAGCGGAAGATCGGGGCAAATCGGAACCAGAGATTCTGGGAGAGTTCCAAAGAAAAATAGAACGCCGAATTGTGGAGCGCAGCGCGCGCATTCGCAGAAGTTCCCCAAGGACTTTTCGAGGGCTTGAGGAGCCCAAGTAACACATGGGCGCTCGATTAAATTGTTGAGGGCGGGCAGAAAAGCTGGTGTGCACGAGCATTGGGAGCGGGTGCGCGGCTTGCACGGGGGGCGCAGTAGGTTTGCGTTTCAGGGACTTCGGCGCTGGCCGATGCGTTGATGGGGGGCCCGAGAGTGCGTCACACATATTACGCCTGTGGCGCCATGGAGGCCGCATGTGCGGTTGCAGTGGGGCGGTCGCCCCGCCGAGCGCACCGTGGCGACAGCTCTCTTGGGCGCCCGCCCGCCGCCGTGGACGTAGCGGACCCAGCTAGTCTCGCGGTCGGCGCGCGGCGGGTCGGCAGCCGCGACGCCGGCGGCCTGAAAATGCTTCGAAAGTGTTTCTCCGCGAGCCCGGGGCTATTGTACGTTGTCGGTGGCACGCGCAGCTCGGAGAAGAATCGCCTTGTCCGTCGGCGGCCAGTTGGCTGTCGTCGCGCAGAAGTACCGGCGGATGGCGCGGTCCACGCTCAGCGCAGAGACCGTGTCCATGAGCGTGGACTCGTCGAGGGGCAGGAGGAAGGACCTCGTGGTCGGGACCAGCGCGGCCCGCGATGTCCACGGCCCCCACCCTCGGCGCGCGAGGGCCTGCTGGGCGCCGCCGCAGGCCGATTTCCGAGAATCTCGGAGCCAGGAATCCGCGCGCGCCAAATTTCGCGGGCCGAAAAACTCTCAGAGAGTTTTGGCCAGCTCCGAGGTTTTGGGTTTATGGGAATGTTTCACGCGGGGTGTCTAGTTCAGAGATTTTCAGAGTTTCTCAGAGAAGTTCGGACGCGAGAATTTGGCGCGCCCGGGTTTCTGGTTCTGTGAATCTCTGAAAAGCGGTTCCTCAGGTTTTTCCGGATCTCCAGGCGTCCCACTGTCAGCCAGAGACGAGCGACTGGCTGGCGCCGCGCCCGATGCTTCCGGAGCTGCGAACTCGGTCCTCGATTCCCTGGGGCCCGCGGGCCCCTGGGCCAATCACGAGGTCGCCGAAGCCCCCGGGCGGTTGCGCGCGATTGTCTCCGAAACCGGAGTTGGGCATCCATGGTGGGCGCCCGCGCGTGCGCGCTAGGTGTCCGCGAGATTATTCGGTGGCGGATATTGCATGGTGCGGGGGCCTTCCAAAGACTTTCCGGGGTTTTCTCAGCGGTTATTTCGGCGCGCTTCGCGAACCCTGGGGCGGCGCGGGGAAGTCGCCAGGCCGCGCGCGGGCCCTTTTTCCAATGCCTTCTTGGGCATTATCGCGGTGTTGCGTGGCCGAAGAGGTCACTGAGTACTGCGCTTTTTGACATTTACAAGTGTTTTGCGTTGCGTTGGTTGCGTGATTGTTTTGGCGGTCCGCCTCTTTGGGGCATCTTTGGGGCCTCAAGTTTGTTTTGTTGACGCCGGGTCTTCGGGAGTGAAAGGCGGTTGGCGCTGAATTCCCTCGGGCGTGCGCGTGGCCAAATACGCGCCGTGGCCTCATCCGCGCCGGGGCGCATTTCTTCCCTCGCGAAGCCGATGGTGCCCAAGGCGTGGCAGGCCCGTTCGGCGGCGCCCCCGGTGATTTGAAAAACCGAGCATGATTTTTATCCCGGTCAAACTTTGCCCCGATCCTGGTTTCGTCTTATATAAGAAGACGCGCGCCTTCCGCGGCGCCGGGGCTCGCAGAGCCGAAGCTCCTCTCAAGGCTCAGGATGGGGCCCAGGCGGCGCAGCTGGAACAGAATCGATGGCGAAGAAAGGGCGCGCGCGCACGTGGATCCACGTTGGTTTCGAGAGCGCGCGTTTTTTTCTTGCGGGAGCGATCGTATCAGGCGGCCGTCGTCGCGGATTGGGGAGCTGCGCTCGCGCTCGCGGCTGGGCGCGCGCGCCTTCTGCGGGCCCCCGTGCAGGGGCGGGGGCCGCGACGATCAGCGGAGCGAGGACTGGCGCCGACGATGAGGGAATGGCAGGGGGAATATCAGAGCTGCGTCCGGAGTGCCCCCTGGACGGTTTGGAGCCGTGCTTCGAGCGTTCTGGCGTGGGCCGCGGCGCGGCGGCAGGCCGCGGTGGCCCGGCGAGCCGATCGTTGGGCGGCGTGCGCCAGCGCGCTCCTGTTCACGCGTGGCAAGCCGGCCTGTTTCGGCTCGTTCCCGATGGCCGCGTCAGGAGCGCCCCCCCCCCTGCCGCGGGCGCCGCGAGACGTCTTCGCGGCTGGCGCCGCGGGGGCCGAAGTGCCTTGGGGGGGAAGTCTGACTGCTGGTCCCAGGGCGCGCCGAACTCAGGCTGGCGCGCCCCGCTGCAGATTGGGGGCGTTAGCTGCGGGCTGACGCCCGCCCGCGCACGGGGTCCCCGCGCCGGGCCAGCCGCGGGGGTGTTCTTAGCTGTGCCGCCCCTCGCGCGCTCTTTTGCCGCGCCGCGATTGCCCTCCAACTGAGCGCTGGCGGCGCCAACTTATGGCAATGCATCATGATTGGCATTGTTGTTGCTCGTGGCTATGCATGTCCAGTTAAAAATGTTCGCGCGCGCGGGGCCGGTCCCCCTTCCCTCGGCCGGTTATGCCATGCGCGCGTCATATCGTACATGTGTTTGCCGGATACTCTTTATTTTGGGCCATTACTACTTAATGCGAGACCTACGTTGTCATTCCGGACAAGTGCCTTTCAAGCAGGTCGAGACAATATTTGAATCCATGATGAATCGGCTAAATGCTCGTCTAATAACTTTCAGAAGGCACGGGGTTCCGGAGCCTCCTGAGAAGCCCCACCCCCTCTCACTTCCCCCCCTCGCTCTCCGCCGATCCGGGGCGGCCGCTTCCAAGGTGGCTGGAGACGGCCGAAGATTCAGAGCCGCAAAGCATCACGGGTGGGGGCGGTCAAGCTTCTCCGCCGCGCTTCGGCCCAAGCCGGAGTTGCCCTGGGCCAGAACTACCCCGGAGAGCTATAGAGCGTCCAACCATTGCCGAATCATCGGGGCGATAGCGTTCAGGGATGAGTTGGTTCGCGCGTCGGGGTCCAAGCCAGAACTACCCCGGACTGGAGATGCCCCGGATATTTCGGGCGCCCCAGAAGATGGGTCGACGCGGTATCCGACGTGCCTCTGAGAGGCCCGAAAAGGTTCGCAAGGCGGTCCAAGTGCTTTCTGAGGAGGGCCCACGCCAGCTCAGCAGCGCCGCCCTCGCGCGGCGGCGCCACGGCGCGGCTGCGCGGCAGGCTGCCGCGCCGCCCGCGCGCAGCGGCGCAGCGGGCGCGGCGCCTCGGCGCGGCAGGTCGTTGGGCTGCCGCCCTTGGGCGGCGGCGGCGCGGCATGGCGCCGGGCTGCCCGCGCCGTCTCGGCGCGGTTGCGGCGCGGTCGCGGTCGCCCCAGCAGCGCGCAGCGCGAGCGATTGGTTCGCGCGGCCTGTCCCCAACAGACCTCGCCGCGCGGCGTCCGTCCTTGCGCCGTCCTGGGCCCCCCGGGGCCCCAGCCGTCCGACGGCGTCCTCGGAGAGCGGCCCGAGTCCTAGAGCCGCGCGGCCACCCCCGACCCCCGCGGACTCGCCGGATGGCGTGGCCATCGCACCGCCCCTGGATATCGCAGCAATAAGCAATGGCACAAACATGCACTGTTGGAGGTCCGCGCGGGTTTCTTGGATCGGCGTTGGAGTTCCTTGGGCGGCGCGCCCAGCGCCGCCCCATGGCGCGCTCCGCGCGCCAGGTCGGGTGCCCGTCGCCGATCTGAGACATTTGCGCGGACCTTGCCGTTTCTATGCCAAGTGTTTATCTCGTTCTTGTTAGTCCGATGTCTCAGGGGTTGGCCGCCGGGGGTCGCGGCGTTTCGATCCGCGCACTTGATGGCTCAAGCGAGCGCTCGGCTCTCGCGAGGAACCGAGTGGCCGATTGGTCGGGGGAGGGCTGCGTCTCTTACCTAGTGGCGTTCAGCCGCGCCCTCGCGCCCCGAGCGCTTGCTGTGAACTTGTGAGCTGGCGCGCCCTATCGCGTCGTCGGCGGCGGGCCGCCTCTTGGAGGGCATGATCGGCTTGACTGGCCTCGCCAGCGTCGCCGTCGCTGTCGACCCGCGCAGCGCCGAGGGCTTCGAGCCCACTCGCCATGGTGTCGGGGGTCGTCCAGCTTTGGGCATGGCTTTTGCAGTTGGGCAGCCTGCAGTGTCTGGGGGCGACGCCAGTCAGTGATCCCTTTTATGGCGTGCGTCCCTCTCCGCGCTGGCGTGCACTTCGAGCAGCTGTAGCGGCGTTGGACATGACTGGCGACCGCGAGGTCCTCGAGTGATCGGCGCCCTTGCCCATCAGGGATCGATCGCGGACAGGCGGCGCCCGCCCTCCCGCCGGCCGCCGTTTCTGCCGCGGCCGCCGCGCAGAGGGTCGCTACGGAGACGGCAAATTTCGCCTCCAAGGGGCCCGCGTCGTCATCGGCGCGGCGGACACCCTGAGGGTATCCGGACCTAAAATATAGGCCCCCCGCCCCATTCTTCCGCCCCCCTGTTCACCCGGACCTAAAACCTTGAACATCATAGGCCCCGGGCCTATCATCTCAAGTTAACATAATCTATAGCATTTTGGGCACGGGCCTAAAACATAGCCCCCCCCGGGCCTAAAATGCATTTTTGGTTTTAGGCCCCCCGGCCGAAAATCACTTTTGCGTTTTGGGCCCCCCGGCCTAAAATCATTTTTGCGTTTTAGGCCCCCCGGCCTAAAATCGCTCCTGCGTTTTAGGCCCGCCCATGATTGAAATGATTGCATCCACGTTTCGTCACCCCGCGGCGGAATGGCCCTCTCGCCTCGGCGCTTGCCACATACGCACCTCCCCATTCCACCTCCTCCCACCCCTTCCCCTCCCTCTCCCCCCCCATCCCCCTTATAGGCTCAAGCATGCCCAAAGCGTCCCAGAACAGAGACGTGGCCGCCATCTCTGCAGCAATATTATTATGTGACGCTGCACGTCGTCCGCCGATCGTCAAGGATCGATGGGGTATAATGTCATCCCGCCCCCCCATCCCCCCCTCCACCCTCCCTGTGATCCCTGTGGCTGCCTCCCTCCCTCCCTCTGACCCTCCCTCCCTGTGATCCTAGGTGATCCTGTCATTCCTGTGACCCTCCTTCCTGTGATCCCTGTGAACAGACGGATGGGATCACAGGGCCCTGATCCCATCCATCCGTTCCCCTCGCCCGCCCCCGCCCCCTCAGAAGTTCGACAAGTCGAACGCCCTGGAGCTGCAGAGAGCGTGCCAGGCCATCGCGCCCATCTTCAGGGCGCTGAAGCAGGTTTGGCGGCGCGCCCAAGGGGGGGTGCAGATGGGGCAAGTCTTCTGAGAAGGGCTTCGCCCTCCCGCCTTCTGAGCCCTGAGGGGTTTCAGAAGGCGGGAGTGCGAGCCCCTCATCCTCTTAGAAGGCCTGCCCCATCTGCACTCCCCCTTGGGCGCGCCGACAGGTGGACCCTAGGCTTTACTTCAACCCCGACGCCGTGGCGGCGGCGCTCAAGATCGTCGCGACAGAGATGGACTACAAGGCCATCTTATATAAAGACCCCTCTGCACATCCCCCCCTCGCCCCCCTCCCCCTTTCAGGGGGGAGGGGGTGGAGACGGATGTGCAGTGGGGGGCCGACCATTAAACCCTCCACAAGAAACCCAACCCTGAGACCCCAGGACGCCCATGGATTTCTGGCGTGGGAACGTCACGCTCTCCATCGCAAAACCATCGAAATCCAAGACACCCAGGGCAACCTGGAGGAAAGCAGGGTGCTTCTTGGCATGGGCCTCCACAGCGCGACGACGATTGATGGTGCCTCCCTCTAGTTGAACGCCCGTTGCCAACGGGACTTCGAGCAGCAGGTGTCTGGAAGGATCATCTACTTGCGCCAGGGCGCCCGTTTTTGGGGGGCAAGTCCGAGGGGGGGCAGGGATAGAGGGGGAGAGTGATGAGAGAGATGGATGGGGGATGGACCCTGCAAGGAGGGCCGTGCTGGGAGAAGGGAGGGAGGGGGAGGGAGAGAGGGGCGAAAGGAGTGAGGGAGGAAGTGATGGAGTGAGGAAGTGATTGAAAGAGTGAGTGAGGACGGAAGTGAGCGACGGGAGGGAGGGATCGAGATAGAGACAGTAGAGGTAAGAGTGAGAGAGAGAGAGAGAGAGAAGAGAGAAAAGAGAGAGAGAGAGAGAGAGAGAGAGAGAGAGGAATAGAGAGAGAGAGAGAGAGAGAACGGCAGATAAAGCAATGCAGACATAGAGAGAGCGAGCGAGCCCGTCCCACGCGTGCCCAGACCTTGACGAGAAGACAGAGGAGCGGACGAGCATGGGCGAACCAGATCCTGCAGGAAGAGGAGCGATGGGAAGGCAGAATAAGGCCATCGGCGCCACGTCTGGACTCGCCTCGAAATCTTCCCAACCAACCCCACCCAACCCAGAATCCCGCACACCGATTGTTGTTTGGGGAGGGTCTGGGACCTCAAATTTGAGGTCCCAGACCCCCCTCAAACAAGTCTGCGTGTGTGTGTGTGTGTGGGGGGGGGGGGGGGGGGGGGCGTAGGTCGGTTTTGCAGATCCGCGACAGGACGACGACAACAACTACGGCGAGGAGGCCGAGGAGTCAGAGAATCCAGACGAGTTCGTGCGAGATGAAGAAGTAGAAGCAGATGAGGCCGAGGAGGAGAACGACGAGCAGAACAACGAAGGTGAGGAGGAAGAGGAGGAGAAGAACGATGAGGAAAGCGAAGAGGAGCCTGAAGAGCCCATCCGCAAACGGCCAGCTGCAGCAGATAAGAAACGACCATCAGCAGCTGCAGCAACCTCAGATCAGATGAAACGACCAGCAGCTGCAGCACCACCAGATCAGATGAAACGACCAGCTGCAACGCCCGCTGCCGACGAGGAACTCCACCTCCTGCTCATCCTCACCCCCCCGTCCGCTCCCTCGCCACCCCTGTCCAACCGAGGATGAGTTCGAATGCGGCTACTGCAACATGACGCAAGCTCCGTATCGCGTGTGCCGCTACGGGAACCAGGAGCGAGAATATGGCGTGATCTTCGTGCCAGATGGCGCGTCTCAGTCGGACTCAGCCAAAGCAAGGTGGTGAGATATGAAAGGGATGAGGGGCCTCCCGAGGACCCAGGAGGAGGGAGGAGATGAGGATGATCGGTGGGAGAGGAAAGATGAGGAGCGGAAAGGAGGAGGAGGACGAGATGAGGTGAGGAGGTGACGAAAAGCGGAGATGAGGAGGATCGGGAGGAGATGAGAGAGGGGAGGAGACAGCGGACAGGACGAGGAGGGGACTTAAGGTATGGGGAGGATCGGCCAGCAGGTGGAGTGACAACACGGTGAAGGATGTGCCGCAGCTGCTGTGCAACGACGTGAAGACGGTCAAGGCTGGCGCTGCTGGTATCGTGTGGACACATCAGGAGGACGACGAGGTGAGACTCAAGGGCGTGCGGTGCAATGAGCGTGGTCATGACTTCATCAAGCTGTTGGACACAAAAAAAAAGCCGCCCACAGTGACGCAGGTGCAGGTCAAGTGGTTTGGCGGGGACTTCGACGCCGCGAAGCGGTACATCATCATGATCGGCAATCGTTATCTTGCTGACGGCTCTAACGTTGAAATCATATCGTTCTCAGCCCCCCCCCCGCGCCAAATTTGACCCCGAGGATGGCCAGGGAAATGAAGAAGAGCAAAGGGAAGAGGGCGAGGAGGTGCGAGGAGGCAGTTTGCGGAGAGGTGACCTGCCCCCCCCCCCCCCCAAGGCTGGACGAAGGAGCAGATCGAGAATCACAAGAAGGAGACGCTCGGCACCCAGATGGCGGCGGCCAAGGCCAAGGGCAAATCCAAGGGGAAATCGAAGGCGAAGGCGAAGGAGGAGAAGACGGAGGAGAAGAAGGAGTCGAAGGAGAAGGCAGTGACGAAGGACACGTCGACGGAGAAGGCTGGGGAACATGCATATCCACCGCCTGGGGAACCGATGCCCGTGGGCCGCAGGTCCACAGGAATATCGGTTTTCCAAGAGCTGGGTATGTATGAACCTCAACCTCGAAAAGGGTGCGTCCGAGTGGGATGAGGATGTCGACTCCGCGGGGACCCAGCCATGGGACGCCAGACCCTCGCCCGTGGACAACGACCCGAGCACGCCGCCGCCGAAGAAGGCGAAGATCGATGATGAAGGTTGAAGGGGGACATTATCATCTGGGATTGCAGTCCTCTGACACCATCCTCGAGGAGCTCCTCGAGGAGGGTGTCAGCGGATGTCAGGGGATGTCGGATGTCAGAGGATGGGGAAGATGGCTCGAGGATGTCGGGGAGAAGCATGCAGTAGGATCCTACTGCATGCTTCTCATTCTCCCCCTGCTCCTCCAGGTGCTGCGCCATCAAGAACATCGGCGGCGGCAACGGGCCCCGTGCACGAGATGTCCCCGATCATGCTGCCAGACGACGACGAGTGAGGCAGGCAAGCAGATGTTCGACAATCGGTGGATCGCACGGGCTAGCCTGAAAAAAAATGAGCGGTCCTTGCATCCTTGCTCCTCGGACCCTCTCAGATCCAGGATGAACGTGCAACCATGCAAAAGGTATCTTGCATCATTTGATTGCTCAACCGTGTAAGTTGTACCACAGTGCACCAGTAGAGGCTATAGATAAGAGGTCCGAGTAGATAGTGTCGATCGGGGGATCGCGCCGCATCGCCGATGCATCGCCGACGCATCGGCGATGCATCGGCGATGCATCGGCGGCGGCGTCGGTACATCGGCAACGTCCGCGTGGGAAACGCGGGCTCCACATCGAGCCGCATCGTCGATGCATCGGCGATGCGGCGCGATCCTCGACCCCATCTACTCGGACCTCATCTGGAGAGGCCTGGAACCCGCACATGCAACGCACTGTTTGGGGTCCGTATGCAGCTATATTGGCTGCAAGGGTTGAGCGTGTGTTCTCTCCCCCCCCCCTGCGCTGGCCAACGGTCAGACATGCAGCACCCACAGCAGCAGCAACAGCCGTGCGAGCATGATGGTGATGATGGCGGCTGCAGCTGGTACACGGGGAACGTGACGTTTCCGTCGGTTTGAGGGGCGACAAATTCAACCACCCAAACGCTCAACCCTTGCTGGCATATATAGTACACAATTAACCTCATAAGGGCTTCGGGGTCCAGCAGCCTGCTCACGCTGCACCGCGCCGTGGTGCCACGCCAGCGTCGATGGGGCCACCTCCAGCACCGCATGAGTCGCAAGGCATCATGGGAAATCTCCACTATCGGAGAAGGGGGATGCGAGGGGGAGGAAAGGGAATCAATGGAGGTAAATCGCAACATGCAGGCATGCATGTGGCAACCTACCCTTCAAGGCATCCAGAGCATAGATGACTTTGAGGCGAGGCTGGCGGAGAAGAACATCGCCCCTTGCGTTCCTGCGGACGCTCTAGCACCGATCGCTGCTGCTGACGACTCTTGCAGGGATGAGATGCTGGAGCAGGCGGCCGCCAACGGCTGGCAGTTCCCGATGAAAAGCAAGCTCGGCATGGCGTTCTATAGGGAAATCCCGAAGCTGGAGTTCCAGGCCATGAGTGACGCTGACAAGGCCGAGCGCAAGAAGAATTGGATCAAGCGCAAGTACGACACGCACAAGGCCCCCCCCATCCGAAATCAGTTTAAAGGGGGCACCACCCCATGTAATACCCCACCCTCGTACCCAGATCCCTATGGGATGTATGCAGATTATCCTGCAGGCGGTGCGCGAGCACGCGACACAGCACGACAAGTCGAAGAAAACCTGGGGGCGGATGCTGAACATCGACGCGATCATCAAAGAGGACTGTGGGCGGATGGGGATTGATGCTGAGGAGGATGAGGACAAGGACGAGGCCGAGGATGAGAAGGAGGAGGAAGAGGAATACCTACGAGGTGGAGGAGGGGGAGAAGGGAGGAGAGATGAGATCGCGTCATGGCCATTGCAGGAGGGCGGCCACCACTCGAGGCGGGTGATAGAGGGCGCCAAGAACTACTGCCACAACGCTGTGAAGTTGGGATGGTAACCTTCATCCTCCTCCTCCTCCTCCTCCTCCTCCTCCTCCTGTTCCTCCTCCTCCTCCTCCTCCTCCTCCTCCCCTTCCGCATTAGTATTGGCTTCGGGTTCCAGGTACGCTCGCAATGCTATGACTGGACGCATGGAATATTTGTACGTTCAGAGGGGCTTCGAAGAAGTGTTCAAGGAGCGGTGGATGCTCCGCGAGAGGGAGATCACTGAGGGCAGGGCGAGCCAGGCATAGCTTCCTCCGTTCCTCCTCGTCCCTCCTCCTCCTCACCGCTCATCCTGTCTGGCAGGCAGTGCCGAAGTCAACGGGCGCTCCTCCTGCAATTGCTGCCGCTCCTCCTGCACCAGCACCCGACGTGGCTGACGATGCCCCAGCCAAGACCAAGGCCATAGGAGATGGATAAGGAGGAGATGACAAGGAAGATGAGGAGGCAGAGGAGCAAACATGAGCATGAGGAGGATGAGGGTCGAGGATCGCAGCTGCAGCGTCCAGGCTCCAGGCAAGAGGGCGAAGCACGCGGAGGTTGCGCAGCCCAAGAAGAGGTCCAAGCAGCCCAAGCAGGAGATCGAGGAGGTCGAGCCCAAAGCTGCGGCCAAGACGTTCCATTATCACATCCACACCCCCCCCCCCTCTCCCTGGACATTTCTAGGGAGGTGTTGGGGGGGGGCTCTGTAGTCAGGCTCGCGGAGGCTTGCAAGATTACGGACGCGTTCTCGAAGGCTCTCAAGGGAGCCGAGGGCATAGTTGCGACTCGAGCTTCGAACGCTGACTGGGCGACGAGCGGAGGACAACAGAGGTCAACATGTCATGTTGACATATTTTGACCCCCTTGCATATTCGACCCTGGTCGGGGAACAGAGCCAATATAGGCTCCTCCTCCGTCTCCTTCTCCTCCGTCCGTTCCTCCGCCTCGCCTATAGCGACAAGCGGGAGGTCAGCATGGGTCAACCTAATGTTGACCCTTGTTGACCTTCCTCTTGCAGTTTCAACGTGAGTGTGAGACGCGGACGGGCACATCCTGCAGCCTGATCCTCCTAGGCTCATCCGCCCCCCCTTCATCCCCCTCATTCGCTCGAGCGACGAGCAGATAAAAAAAACAACTGTCAACATAGGTCAACATCACGTTGACCAATGTTGACCTTGAAGCGTGGGCCCATCCCAACAATAGGTCAACATCGTGTTGACCTATGTTGACCGCTATGGTGACACTGAAGCGTGGACCCAGGACAGCAGGTCAACATAGGTCAACATTATGCTGACCTGTGCCGACCGTGAAGCTTAATATGCACATCCCAACAAGAGGTCAACATAGGTCAACATACTGATCTGTGCTGACCTTGCAGCTAGGGCATACAAGAGGACGACAGGTCAACCTTATGTCCATCGTGTTGACCTATGTTGACCCTGAATCTTGGACCCATCCCAACAAGAGGGCAGCGTGCCAACATAGGTCAACATTATGTTGACCTGTGTTGAGCAAGTCTGTCCCTCTAGCGGCGCTCCTCCGATGTGGGCCCATCCCTCCAGGCGAGGGCCCTGAGCAAGGATGAGATGCAGCCCCTGGTTGATTCCATCAAGACGGCCAAGGACTTCCTCAAGGCGAACCCCTTTTGGGATGAGGTGACCTCCGTTGGCTGTTCGATGATGCAGGACTTCAGTGATCCCACCCCCCATCCCTATGGGCCCGACCCTTTCAATTCCTATAGGAGATCAAGCCCAACGAGTACAACAAGCACATGCCCCTTGCCATGCAGATGATCAAGCCCATTATGGATCGGGTGCGTTCGCTCGATCGTCGCGGTTACCCCATCCTCCTCCTCCTCCTCCTTCTCAGCCTCGCCCTTTGCCGCGGAGGATGATCTGTGGACGAAGCTGACCGCATGGAACGCCTTGGGATCCAAGTACCACGTGGATTATGTAACAATTCTGGCCAAAATGAGGGCGTCGCCGGTCGAGGCCATCCGCCTATTTCCTCAGCTCACTCCTGCTCCTCCTGCTCCTCCTCCTCCTCCTCCTCGGCTCCCTCCCCCAACGGTCACCAACGATGCTAGCGCGATCACGCAGAGCATGCATGCTGACTTGGACAAGGTCCGCAAACAGGCCACTTCCTCCCCAATGCCCCCTGGTTCACCAACATTCTCCGCCCCCTCCTCCTACAGCTCAAGCCCCGCATCATCACCGACAACAGCTGGGCCACGCACGACTACCGTTGGAACAAGCTAAAGCAACAGCAAGTGAAGTACGCACGGAAGGAGTTCATCCTGGAATACCTGAAGCTGAAATCACTCAGCAGCTGGTCACCAGACATGGATATGGCTGAGGACTGCCATGCTCCCCCCACCACCTCCATCGTTATAATAAGCCCAACACCCCAGTCATCCGGAGACACAGTGTTATCCTGGGAGCTGCTGGACACAGGTTGACCCACATGCCCGCCTAATTCATGCACTCATGAGCATTGGCGAGGACGCTGACCATATCGAGGTAGTTCCTCCTCCTCCTCCTCCAAATCTTCTGCCTGCGCAGATGCCTCTGTCATCGTCCATATCATTTCTCCTGCTCCATGCTCCTGCTCCTTATCCTCTTCCTCCTCCTCCTCCTCCCCCTCCTCCCCCTCTTCCTTCTCATCGTCACCATCAACATCCTCATCAACCTCCAATCTTCATCCTCCGCCTCCTTTTCCTTCTCCTCATCCGCCTCATCGTTCACCATCCTTTCATGTCCGCTGTCGTTTTAGTGCGCATTGCCCCAGGTGCGCAACACTACCGACGGGCTGATCAACCTGGAGAAGACGAGGGCTGAATATTTCGCGAGGTCCTAGGCGCAGGAGTTCAGGCTCGGTCCTCCTCATCCTCTCCTCCTCCTCCTCCGCCTCCTCCTCCTCCTCCTCCGTTTTCCGTCCTCCGTTTTCCTCCTCCGTCCTCCATCTTCGCAGTGCTCCCATGCGCTCTCCAAGGGCGCTCCCAGGGCTCTCCAGGGCGCTCCACGGGCGCTTCCACGGCGCTCCTAGCGTACACCCAGTGAACCCCCAAGCGCTCCCAGGGCGCTCCAGGGCGCTCCAAGAGCGCCCCCAGGGCGCCCCCAGAGTGCTCCAAGGGCGCTCCCAGGGCGCTCCAAGAGTGCTCTGGACATCGCTTCGGAGCGGCCTGGAGCTCCCTAGGAGCGCCCGAGCCGCCCCCTTTTCCTCCTCCTCCTTTTTCTCCTCCTCCTCCTCCTCCTCCTCCTCCTCCTCCTCATCATTCTCATCCTTTTCAGCCTCCTCCTCCCTCTCTTTCTCTGGGTCTGGGTGGAGTCGTCACTCGGCCGGCGCAGACTCTGGCTCCAGAGATCTGGACCCACAGCGCCCATCTGACCACTGCTGTCCACAGATGCCCACCCCCTGTTGACCCCCGTTGACCTCTGTTGACCAAGAAATTCAGCTGACAAAAACCATCTGGAGGTCAACAGAGGTCCACAGAGGTCAACAGAGTGTGGACCTCTGTTGACCTCTGTTGACCTCCAGAGGAGGTCAACAGAGGTCAACCCTCCGTTGACCTCTGTTGACCTCTGTTGACCTCTGGAGGTCCACAGAGGTCAACAGAGGTCCACACTCTGTTGACCTCTGTGGACCTCTGTTGACCACCTGGAGGTCAACAGGTCAACAGAGTCCACGCTCTGTTGACCTCTGGACCTCTGGACCTCAACAGAGGTCAACAGAGGTTGACCTCTGTTGACCTCTGTTGACCGCTGGAGGTCAACAGAGGTCAACAGAGGTCCACGCTCTGTTGACCTCTGTGGACCTCTGTGGACCTCGAGGTCCACAGAGTTCCACACTCTGTGGACCTCTGTGGACCTCGAGGTCCACAGAGTTCCACACTCTGTTGACCTCTGTGGACCTCTGTTGACCTAAGGCGGACCCATTTTCACCATGTATTTTTACACGTTTTCTGACCCGGGTGCAATTTCATACCGTAAATTACGAGGTCAACAGAGGGCGGGTGCACAACATTGGACCATGTATCGAGCGAAAATGCACCCGCCTGAGACGGTCCACAGAGGTCAACAGAATGTTGACCTTTGTTGACCGCTGTGGACCTGTTTGGGCCCCCCGAGACGGGCAACACCGGTCAACAGAGGTCAACAGACTGTCGACCGTTGTTGACCGCTGTGGGCCTGTGTGGGCCCCCCGAGACGGTCAACACAGGTCAACAGAGGTCCACAGACTGTTGACCGCTGTTGACCGCTGTTGACCTGTTTGGGCTCCCCGAGACGGTCAACACAGGTCATCAGAGGTGAACGGACTGTTGACCGTTGTTGACCGCTGTTGACTGGGCTCCCTACTCTCCCCTGCCCCCGCCCCTCTTACCATGATCTGCCCACCCTCGAGGGATCCACGTGACCGATGTTGACCTGTTTGGGCCCCCCGAGACGGTCAACACATGTCAACACATGTCCACAGACTGTTGACCGTTGTTGACCGCTGTGGACATGTTTGGGCCCCCCGAGACGGTCAACACAGGTCAACAGAGGTCAACAGACTGTTGACCGTCGTTGACCGCTGTTGACCTGTTTGGGCCCCCCGAGACGGTCATCACAGGTCAACAAAGGTCAACAGACTGTTGACCGTTGTTGACCGCTGTTGACTTTGGGCCCCCTACTCTCCCCTGCCCCCGCCCCTCTCACCATGATCTGCCCACCCTCGAGGGATCCACGTGACCGGTGTTGACTTGTTTGGGCTCCCCGAGACGGTCAACGCATGTCAACAGATGTCCACAGATTGTTGACCGTTGCTGACCGCTGTGGACGTGTTTGGGCCCCCCGAGACGGTCAACAACTTTAAGGGTAGCTCTTTGGGAGATGTTACAGTATCGGGAGCATAGCTCGCGCGCCGCTGCCTTGGGCTCAAGGCACGCGCGCCCTATTTGCCCGGACACCGCGAGTGTTCGCTATGTGCTGGAAAGATCATTACATCGATCTTATCCTATCTTATCCGCCCACCCCTCATACTGTACCTTCACAGCTACAGCAGAGCGATGGACGCTATTTGCCATCCGATGTCCACGGTCAGCGCCTTGGAATCGGATGCTATATGACAGGCTATATGCCCTATTTGAGTTACCGAGCTCACTTTCGACTTGGTAGCGGAGCTGGCCGCACTCTCGTGTGGTCAGCTCTTGCTCTTCTCAGCCTCACATTCTTCGGCGCGATCTTCGTGACCACCTACTACCCTGCGCCACCACTCCCAGTACATTTACGAGGATCTATTCAAGAGCAAGAAGCTACACGAGAGGTACGACGTCTAGACGACCAGATTGGTACCATATACGCTTCATCATTGCGTTACTATCAACCGCTCGGCAACGAGCCAATAACGCAATACCTGAAGCAAGGGCGGGGAAACCCGCCAGACAGAGCGCCTCGAAGACTCGACAAGGCGCTACCCCAGCGTGACACCGCTCATCATAACCATTCTTCGTTACACATTCTTGGGCTAATCGTTTTCGCTATCATATGGTTCGCGCTGGGGGCAGCAATCGCACACATGCGTCGGGGAGATAACAGCACCGATGGGCAAACACATGGCCCATGCTGGGACCCTCAGGGTAATGTACCTTTTCGTGAGTACATTTACGAGGTCAACGCGTGGCTCAACGTTACAAGCGGACGTATGACGCCACAGGCCCAAGCGGCCGCAATACAACGCGGCCTGGGAGGCCTAGCGAGGACACTCGCCATGAGGGTACCGCCTGACATTATAAACTATGGTGCTGACATTGATGGGGTCCACACGGACCCAGTAACTTACATCATGTTCCTCCTCAGCATGAAGTTCGAACGCCTGGAAGATGAGCGACAGCTCACTTCCGGCACACAACTCATCGACTTCCATGTGCCTCACGGGGAACGAATCGATGTCACTCTTACCCGATTCGAAATGGCCCGACTTGAGGCACAGTCGGTGGGATTCGACCTTCCTAACTTCCAACTGCTAACTACTATCCTATTCCGCGCCTTAGGCGTCGGCAACCAGAAAGCCATGCAACTCTTGCAGCCACTCAACCACCAAATGCCTCGAACACAACAACAATATGATGAGTTGCTGGAAAGGATGCGTTCGGTAGGTCACCTATCCGAACGATCCCCTGGCAACATAGGATCCGTGCTTGGAAGAGGAAGGGGATCTGGTAGTGGAAATTTCTACACTACCTTGACTACTGAAGTCCAGCCTGGAAACGGGCCCTCAAACATATGGGCCGATGACCCAGGAGAATCCACTGCTTTATTAGCAGGGGATCGATCACAACCAAGCTGGGCAACCAGCCCTCCTTCTAGAGAACCACAACCACACCGCTCGTTATGGGGGGAATCAAATCCCCTAACCGACGGTGTATCCACCTATTTAGGAGACGAAGATTTCGACTCCGGCACCGACACAGACACTATATCATCAGATGGTGTTGAAGCTCTAGATTGGTCAGATATCATGAATATGGATAACGACAATCAGCGTGCTGAGCATTTATTCTGGCTGTTACAACAGGCTAAGCGAAGGTGGAGGAGGTTCACACGAAAACCAGTGCGTCGTGTTAGAAGGAGGATACGCAGAAGTTTTAAAGGAAAGGGTAAAGGCAAGCGTGGTCGTCGGAGGTTGAACGGGCGAGGTATCGCGGCATTTCTCCAGAGGCTCTCAGATGAACAACATGATGAGATATTCTTTGGGGGAAAAGGCCGCGGTAAAGGCCGTAGAGAGACCTCAGGAAAAGGCAAAGGTAGGCGGGGAAACCCGCGAGGTAGAGACGGCCAGGTTCTCAAATGTCATGAGTGTGGTAGTACCGATCATCTTGTGCGAGATTGTCCAGCGAAGGGAAATGGAAAGGGCATGTCGTCCGAAGTCCATTTCGGCTCAAGCACACCATCCATTGAGTATCTGAGCCTCCAGGACTTTGAGGCTATGGAACAGATATTCTTCACATGGGTCGTTGGCATGGACAACATTGACGAGCTCGAGGGGTATGGTCATGGATTGTACGCGTATTACCTCGAGTACGTCCGCCGGTTCGTCACGGGCAGTAATGAACTCACTCCCGTGGAACACGGTACGCTCGGAAACGAGCCTCTTTCCTTCTTCGACTGGATGTTCGGGAACCCAGGCAACATCATGGCCTACGAGAGCGACGGCGAGGACACCACTATAGAGGCTTCGCCTTCCGAGGTTCAACAGAACCTCGAAACTCCGCCCGAAATCCCGCCTGGACACAGGCCTTTTCTGCTGGGAGAATATCCCCATACTATTGAAGACTTAATTGAAATGGAGTCTCAAGCATTTGTTCAGGCCTTCATTGCAGGTGAACCAGGTTCTCCGTTCATACCTCCTGGTTCGCTTGCTCCAGGCGAATATGGACCGCGTGCACTTTTGCAGACCCTCATGTGGATGCATGAGATACTCGCAATTGCATATCCTGAGAGTCAAGAACAAATTGAAGCTGGTATTATGACAGATAATGATAATGATGCTTGCGGTAGCTCAGAGCTACTCTTGGCAGCTTTGACTCTCATTGACAGTATAAATCCTCAGGAAGTGCAACGACACTTGGTATACTCCCATGGTAGATGGCGTCGTGCCCTGGAAATGGCAATGGCTATGCGTGGTCATGATCTTCCCCCGCCAGGATGGAATCTCCAGGAGCTGGGGATGAGGCCAAACCACACGGCCATGCGTAACATTGCTAGGCAGCCTATGCTCGTCGATGACCCTGAGCCGACGACTGCGCCTCCAACTCCAGGACAGCCGAGCGACGCCCAGACGCCGGCCATGCAGGGAAACCTGCCTTTACCAGATGCGCCAATGGCCATCATAATTGGTAGTTCGACATCAGAAGAAGTAGAAGGCGATGGTTGTGGGTTAGATGAGGATGACGTCACCATCCTCATGATGGACGTGACTGGTGAGGAAGAGGTCGACTTCGACCCTGATGAGTCTGAATCATCATCACCATCGGCACAAGCGCCACTTGCGCCGAGCTCCACCCAGCAGGGAGACCTGCCTTCATCGAGCGATCCACCTGGGATCGCAGAGGAGCCTCCTCAAGCACCTCCAACGGGTGCCGCTCCTGCTGCATCAGCAGCCTCTTCTGATGAGAACACCAGAAGATCTCGTTCCCATACGCGCGTCAGAGGAGAGCCACATCCTCAGGCTCGACTCCCTCGTGATTGGAGACAGGCTGGCCCAAAGGAACACGCTGCCAGAAGAGGTGGCCAGCTACTTCCATACAACGACCCACGACGCCGAAAAGGGGAACACTCGGCCTTCGGCCAGGGCAATCCTGCCTATAGGGACGGCGATGGCAGACCCATCCGTGGAGGCTATCAGCTTGCAACAAACATCCGCCGCCCTGAAATTCAAGAAGCGCGGACCCAGTTGCGAGATATTATCGCGGCTCGCAAGCAGTATAGGCCTCACGCTGCATGTGGTCCTTGTTCCCAGCCGTTCCAGAATCACAGGCCAGGATGCCCCGTTGGAAACAACGAAGGCCTGAGCCCCAACAGGGGCAAAACCCCTCCTAAAGAGGGCCATCCGCCACTTGACCCGATGACACCGGAAGAGATCGCAGCAGTGAATAGTCGTCTCGGGATCTTGGGCCACTTGGATCCGAAAGAAGAAGAGAAACCTACTCCGGCTCCAAGGGGAATGGTAGCCATGACCCAGGAAGAGAAAGACGCGCTCTTTAGTCTTCCTGGTATGCGAGGAAACTCGCCTGGCGTATCTAGCCAGTCCCAACAACCAGAGCCGATCATCAAGGACGAGACAAAGGCTCAACGTGTGGCGGAAGATGAGGAGCGTATTCAGACAGTAGATGAACGCACACGCGAGGCAACTCGCAAGATGCTGGAGGATTCCAGCAAGCTCTACATGAAGGGGGCTAGAAAGCCCCCACTCCCACTAACTTCGAAGGCCAAGAGTGAACCCCCGACACCTAAGCCGCCTCCGGCGCCGAAACGCACAGCTCCTATACCAGCATCTGTGCCCAAGCAGCAACCCCAGGACCCCACTGAGGAACGAAGACGTTCGCTTAGCCGCAGCAAGTCCATTGCGGAACGGGCGGCAGCTTTCGAGCGCAGTGAGTATGCACCTGCGCCAGCTTCGCCTGTGGCGGCTCGTTCCAGGAGGTCCGATGAAGGTGCTATGTCGAGGGGTAACTGGGCGCCGAAGATCAGGGGCAGCGCCAGTCGCGCATCTCCGCGGGGAAACCCGCCAGGCGCTGCTGCCGCAGCTTCCTCCTCTTCAGGAGCCGCAGCCTCTTCAGCAACAGAGGCTCCGATGCGGGGAAACCCGCCAGCAGTTCAGCTGCACCACCCAGGAGACACATCCTTCACTAGTGGGGCTCCAGATCTGATCAGGGATAGACTGGCACTTCGGAAGCTCCCACCGATACGTTCGGTGGATGAGCCATTCATGAAGGAATGCAGGAAGGCCGGTATTCTTCCCAGATCCAATGATACTCTTAAAAGGTTAAGCAAAGCTATCAGCAGGATATGTAGACATGCGCCAGATAAGCCACATAATCCTGTGTGGCGCCTGAAATCTTTTGATGATCATGATGGTTGGATCAACCTCGTGGACCTCGTGGAGAACTTTCCTTGGAACACAAGTCACTCGAGGCACGCTTATGAAGAGGCCAAAGTTATTAGCGAGCAGTTGTATGGTCGCTCGTTTGACCAACTCGCAGCCATCATGATGGAAGTTGTTCATGTTCGTGAACCAGACGGAGAAGAAAAACAGCGCCTTCAATTCAAGGTGCTAATGCGGGACTCTGGCGAGCCTGCTATCTTCGTCCGCGCCTCTCAGGGGCATTCATGGAAATTGAAAGCTCCATGGTCGCTGTACAGCTACATTGTACTGTGCGACGAACCCGCCGGGAGACCGGCCAAATACCCTGAAGTCGCCATGCATGGCACTCGATGGCACGCTTTCGAAGGCATTATGTGGCACGGCCTGTCCTGTAGACCTGAGCACAACACGAAGAAAACGGGGACAGGCCGTTCACACATCCACTTCGTGCCGACATTGCGCCGCCGTGCCGTGAACAGTGGGTGGGACCCAGAATCAGACCTCATCATCTTTGTAGATTGGCGCAAGGCCATACAAGATGGTATAAAGTTCTGTTGGTCCGATAACGGAGTCCTCTTGTCCGAGGGAGATAACGGTATCATTGAACCGTATTACATTTCCCATGTAGAGGACCTGACCACTGGAAGGCAATGGCGCAACCCAGAATATTTGGGGATCCGCCGTGCGCGAGTCTCTGTCAGTATGATGACTGCCCCAGATAGGTGGGCTGATGTTGGTGATTCCAGCGTTAAGTACAAGTGGTCCCGAGACCAAGAGGGCGTTGATCCAGCCATGGTCTACCTCCACAGGGACGTTGGGGACCACTACAGCCCCACCCAGCTGGGAAACCAGCTTGAGATCTTTCGGATCTTTATGATCACCGAGAGTGAGGCCGGGAGCGCGGCTCCAAGCCGTGCCCCAAGCCAAGGGCCGAGCGCCGTGTCTTGGCAGGCCATAAGTACTTCAGACCTGGATCAGATTGCAGCTGCGCTGAACCCTGACCAGGTAGAACAGCTGGCGGACAGGCTGTACCAGCAGGATCCCTGGGCCGCAGGCCAGGGAGCAACGTCCGCTATGGCCACGAGAACTCGTCAAGCCATGCAGGGAAACCTGCCTACAAGCGGACCTGCTCGGTTCGAGCCAATGCACGCAAGCCCCACACAGAGCATGCACACTCCAAGGGGCATGACTCCAGCGGGCACTCCGCCAGCACAATCCCCATTTGGGACACCTGTTCGCCCTGCAGTAAACGGCACACTCATGGAGAGGTTAGCTGCGGCTAGGGCTGATCACAGCACAGCCCTCCTCAACATGATGCCGCCCGGCACGCCAACGAGTCAGCAGGGAAACCTGCCTGGTACACCAAGCCACCACAGGGCAGGTATACCCGACGACTATCGCTCAAGAGTGGCGGCCGCGGTACAGCAGGTGCAGAACCATAATCTGCCTCACCCAAGTGGGCAGAGGTGGAGGCCAGCCTGGTCCTGGGAACCGGAGGGTCCCAACCCACGGGACCCCGCTCGGCAACGAGCCTTTATCCCGGCGTTCAACGCCCATCCGAGCATGTCTCAGGGCCAGAGGCCACCACCCACGCAGATGAATCCGCCATTATACCCTGACGGTACAAGGGTCCCGAACAAATTTGTTCGGGAATTGGCGGATCAGATGCATAACCTCACCAATGTGCGCTGCAGTGACCACTCCATGTACCCGCACATGGCCTTCATGCCTTCCTCCAACATCACCAGAGGTGGTTGTACAACCCACTGCCCATTCAATATCGTCTGGCAGTAGGGGCGTGCCTGACTACATCAGGCAGACGCACCACACTCAGCAGGCATGTTTCATGAGGAGGCAGGCGGTGCAAAGTGTACGGGACCAGTCACGTGCAGCTGCACTCGATGTGGTGCGGAATAGGGGCTCACCTTTGCGAGGAAACTCGCCCGCCGTGACTCCTACCACTTCCATGCCAAATGTCGAAGGGCCGGAGGTGATGGACCTAACGGGGACTCCCCCATCAGCCTTCATGCCCTCCGAGACGGTACTGGAGAGGCAGCGGCGGGTATATCCCAGGGTAGCAGACGTAGAAGTCTTTACTGGGATGGAGGACACCTGTGCTGTATGCCTCGAAGAATTTCAGCCCAGGGATAGTGTGTATCGCCTGAGGTGCAATCACCTATTCCACGAGGGATGCTGGAATTCTAACGTGGTGGGCCACGTGACAAACCAGCGTGAGGGAGATCCACAGCAGCCACCATGTGCGATCTGTCGTGCACCTGGCATTATAACATCGTCCTTCCCATGGACTGGCTCCCTTAGTCAGACTCCCGAGCAGTCAATGAGGGAGCTGCGGGAGCTAAGGAGCATGGTGGAGGAGATGACGGCCAGGATGCTAGCTATGAAGACAGCTTCGTCACACCAGCAGGGACACCTGCCTGCAGAGGTAAGGCCGCCTATGGCAACGGGATATTTCGATCAGCTTATCCCGATGACGGCGCCTCAGCAGGGAAACCTGCATGATACTCCTCAGATGTCTCCCCAGAGTGGAGGCGAGGCTGAGATGTCACTGGGCCCTGATCAGCTGCGCGAGTTGCGTGTACGACATTTCCAGAATCAGATGGATAATACACACACAACGTTTATGCTAGATGCCAATAATCCTGAAACTGATAGTCCGTCGTTAGACCTATCAGAATCCTCAGCGGCGTCAGCAGCAGTAGCCAGGGCCGTCAACATCTCAGCGACGAATGAGGAGTTCGAGGAGTGGCTGCGGTACCGGGATCACGTCATGAACGAAGGGCTGCAAGACATCGCCCTTCACTCGTACCTAACGCTGATAAGGCGCACTACCCGCGAGCAGTATATGAGCATACGTGATGAGTATGCCAACTGGCGGGAGGAGCGTGGTGATCACGCCCAGCACGTGTCGTACTTCCAGTACATTGACCTGGCACGCATGGCCGAGAGCGAGTCGCATGCCAGTGTCGTGCGGGGTAACCCGCCAGGGAGTACGAATGTGCCGCGGGGAAACCCGCCTACCGACACAGCCGACACTTCAGAAACTGTGCACATCAAGCAGCCGAGTAAGACGTTCTTGGATGATGGTGGAAATTCCATACTCATCGACGTCGGTTCGAAGATCAACATCATGGGCGAGAACACGAGCCGTAAGTTCGTTCAGGCTGCTGAGTCACATGGTCGTGCTTGTACATTCGAGCCCCGCTCTCGTTTGCATATCAACGGAGTGGGAGAGGGGTCGGCCCCAGCGGATACCGTAGGCACATTTAGCATTGCCTGCGAGTACCAGGGGTCAGCCCAACACGATTCATACAAGACGAACATTGTGTCAGGCTGTGGAAAGGACCTGCCAGCCATCCTAGGTCTCGATAGTATGCAGGACAAACGCACGATCATCGTGCTTGAACGAGGCCAGGAAAAGCTGATATTCCCTGGTAAGGGGCAGGTCAAGATGGAGCTCCCGGAAGGCTCCAAAATCATGCCGACGACGAAGTTGCCGTCAGGGCATCTGTCGATCAGGTGTGATCGTTTTGGAGCTGCGGGGCAACCCGCCTCGGGCTCAAGCAGCACGTCCTTCCAGACAGTGCTGACAGGCGAGCCGACCCCAGCGCAGGAGCGCAATCAATTGCAGGGAAACCTGCCCCAGGGGTTGATGGAGACGCTCGCCAAGGCCACCATGCGAGGCGACAACATCGACGATCTCGAGACGTTCGATTGTTTTGTTGCCAGGACACTGGCCAGCATGGTGGTAGTGTACCCATGGACGCTGTGCAGTCCCGCCGTAAAATAGTGATGGGATACACTAATCGTGAATTGCATACGGTCAGCGACGCTAGGTCCAAAGGCGCGCTGAAACAGCTGATGGATAATCCATCGATGCTGACAGCATTTGCGGAGCAATCCGCCTCTGAGGCCACGGCGCGCTGCAGTGCTGAGCTCCAGCATCTGAGGGAAGCCCAGATGTTGGCAGATATTGTAGGCACATCTTCTTCATCTTGAAGATGGCAGGGCGACGTCGCCCCCTCGTCGTCTTGCCTGATGGCTGAAAAGCCGGGGGGTAACAAGGACAGCGGGGCAACCTGCCTTAGTAAGAGGGCTTTTGTCATTGAAGATACGAGGGAGGCATGTGCCGACCTCCGCACACGAGGTTATATTTGTGACCGTATTTCCCACAACGAACTTATGACAAGCGTGGGCACAAATTATCTAGGTGCGGTGATCAGTGGAAATTCCACTCTCATATGGATCAGTACTCCGGGTGACTGGTATATACGAACTCTAGGAAAGAGAGTGGCCCGACCATGGTCACGTATCCAGAACCTGTTGATAAAAGCCAAGAAACTCCGCATGAAAATCATCATATTCGGTCCCCCAGGATACGTTTGGAAGTTATCTCCAGTACGTGATACTCTGGAAGATCTGAAGTTGTCAGTAATACGGATGCGTTTGTGTCATTTCGGTATTCGGTTCAATATGCAAGACAATACACCAAGTGGTACATATATGCAGATAGCATCATCGATACCGATTAGCTCGAAGCTGTGGACATGTACCTGTAAGCAGGCCATACCACAACATGTGTTGGACTGGTACGGCCATACGGTACGACATGCTGAATGGCGGGCTCAGACACGTACTACACTCATCCGTTACCTAAACGACAAAATCCTGGGGAGTACCACCACGCACGGAAACGTGCCCGTATACTTAAATACGTATACACGTACAGACCATAATACTCGTCATTACGTGACGACTCATAAAGGAGGACCAAAATGGTCTGAAGTTATCCGACGTGTAACAATCAACTTGGATACCAACGCGGTTATTCAAGATATCTCAGTTACCGATCAACCAACAGGGTATGATTGGCATGCACCATTACCTGCAGGGGTTGCCAACATCAGTACTCGGTTGTATTGGCAACCCGAGGAACCGGTCTTGCTCGGAAACGAGCCTACTCAATCACCACAGAAACATAGACGCGTCATCATAGATGACTGTTCTCTCCCCCTCCCGACTCTGGCGATTGACGCATGTACCCATTCCACCACGACAATGAGTACACAGACCGACGAACAAAACGAGCAAGCTTTACCCACTGAGTCGCGTATAAAGCAGAAGGAAAGGCTCAAAGCCGAAAAGGAAGCAGGCATCAAGCCTCGCCGCATTAAAAAGCACGTCGAAGACGGAAATGACGATTGCGGCGACGACTTGTCAGGACTCGGACAGGATCTTATGGCAACCTGGAGTACTGACGCCCCTGTCGAGCTGATAAGCTCCGACGAGGACGATGACCTGTTCCTTACCCTCCCCACATCTATGCCCGACACACACGCTGACATATACAGCATAGTTGCTACACTATGCTATGGCCATAACAATTGCGTGGATATGTTGGAGCTTTGTGGTGGTGAGGGTGGCATCTCAGAGCTTGCCTTCTCAAGGGGACTGTCCTCAGGCGGCAACTTGGACAAGACTACATATGTCGACCTGGGAGACCCCTCGGTGCAGCAGGTGATAGATCACTACTTCAAGATATGCTACGTACGAGTTGCCATACTGCAACCCAGCTGCCGCACCACAGGACCACCATCTTACTATAACTACAAAGTCAACTATAACACTTGGGAACAGCACCACAGAGAAGACTTACCACACATAATCTATTGTGGTAAAATTGCTGTTACCCAAGATGACGCTCAGAGGTGGTTTATACGCGAACAACCGACAGGAACATGGGTGGACGATATCTCTCCATGGACGAAGCTTGCCAACCGACCACACATCACGACCGTGCGCATTGATCAATGCGCTACTGGACTTAAAGATACGACTGGTGACTATATTAAGAAGCCGACAAATATCACCAGCAACGACAAGACAATTCTTAAACCCTTTGAGCGACTCAAGTGCAACGGTCAGCATGTGCACGCACAACCGTGCAACGCCGAGCTTTCACTGGCACAAAAATACACTCGACGACTGCAGTCTGCCTTCGTGGAAGCCGTCTACTTGGCGAAAGCCATTGACACCACGCGCGGAAACGCGCCTATAAATACTGCACATGCTTATCCTGCCGACCTTCCTGAGCAAGCTGAACCAGGTGAAGGTATGAGACGCATCGGTGACCGTATCATCCCAAAGGTGGCTACGTGCCCGGCATGCATCGACAACGTCCGAATGGACAGTCCTAGCCATAACAGAGACCCTACGCAGTGCAAATATCATGACTCTATCTCTGTATACTGGCCATGTCCAGCATGTCAGAGGGATCTTACGAGAAGCAAGGGTGTTAAGAATCACCTTGATACCGAACCTGGTAAATGTCGTTTTGCTGAACCATTTAAACTACCAGACGACCACGACCCCGAAGGCAAACACGTGCCAGCTTGGTGGAAACCCCTACCTAAACCTGGTGAGGGCCAAGCTTCAGCTTCAGGTGGCCGCCAAGGCGCACACGCCAGGCCACCACGACCACGTTTCTTCGGCAACGTCGATCCGACATCTGGTACCAGCAGCTACGACCTGCTACGAGACGCCCCCGAGCGTGGAAACACGCCTTCTGCGTCTTCTCGCGATACGCCACAGGTAGCGGCCCGCCGCGGACGTCTACAAGGCGTACCACCACCTCCAGACGCAGTCAACACAGGGGATCAACTACGCAGAGCTACAAGGAACCCCCTTGCCTCCACCGGCTCTGGGGCTCCACGACTACCCGACTGGACGAGATTTGACATCCAACACAGTCTACAGAGTCTCCGTAGTCACGAACCCCATGTTGTGAAAAAGGAACTCCGAAAACTACATCTGCGATGGTATCATGCGAAGGAGCCAAAGATGAGGCTAATCCTCGAAAAGGTGGGGCTTGATAACGTTCGACTGAACATGATCAAGGAAATATGCGACACCTGTCGGGAATTTTAGGCATGGGAACGTCCAGGAAACTCGACATTACCATCGGTAAGCCTCCCTGGTAACTGGCTCGATGAAGGGGAAATGGACCTCATGTTTTACAAGAAACGGACCATATTTCATATTATGGATCGTTGTATTCGCCTGGCAGCAGGCCTTGAAATTTCCGACAGAGAACGCGACACTATCATCGACGCCTACCACTACTGCTGGATTGCCTATCACGGACCCTTCAAAGTTTTATACTCAGATGGAGAAGGCGCCCTGAATAATGAGGCCGCTAAAAGCATGATGGCCAATAAGGGCACGGAACTTCGTATCCGAGCACCGGGCCAACACGCGACTTCAATTGAGTCACGAAACGGCATTCTCAGAGGCGTCCTCCACATGATTGAGGAAGAATTGAATAGACACAACATCCCTGTTGTATTCACTAGAGTATTGGCGGAAGGCATCTTCGTTACTAATGCGTTTACGTTTTATAACGGAGTATCGCCATATCAGGCACGCACAGGACGTCAGCCCTCCTTCCTTCCTGATCTCGATACCCTTGACTTTCCCAAGGGACCCGAGACTTCAGGACACGAACGAGAACGTCGTGTAAGGGAAGTCAGCCTCGAAGCCATAACTCAGGCTACTGCTGTAGCCAAGACAAATCGGGCTCTTAGGGCTAAGACGACTCCTGATGGTGCTCGCCTCTACTCATCAGGGGATTTGGTCGACTACCACCGACCTACTGCCACCAAGGACGACCATGGAGGCTGGAACGGCCCATTCCCGGTGATCCGAAACGTGCCTGAAAGAGGACATATTGTTGTCAAGGCAGGATCTCGTGAGGTAATTGTGATGTATCCTGACGCTCGTCGCACACTATACATCGAATGTCTCCTCGCACGGGAACTTGGCATGGATAACATGGCCATGCAAACCGTCCTTGCCTATGTGGCACATCTCAGTGCAGGGGAACCTGCCAAAGTTTTCGGGTATATTCCCGACTACAAGGGAAACCTTAACCTGTCAGACGATAGCAAGTTTCACCCGCGCGTACACCTAGCACTACAGTATCTCGTACGAAATTACTTTAGAGTGGAACATGTAGTAGCAGTTCGATTGGCTAAGAGTGTGTCAAGCCTACCTGCAGTAAAGTACGCCACCGGGTCTACGCTGATCCACTATGACAATGACATTAGCCCGGCGTTCCACTACTATGAATGTGTGGGCACCGGCCTAACAATTTCTCAGATTACTGGTAGCACTCACTCCAGACTTATTCAATGCTTGACTTCTCGTGTCCCTTCCTTAGGATTTCACGATGACCTGGCTAAATATCAGCATCCAAGCAACACGTCTGGAGAACACGAGTCGCCTGGAAACAGGCCTTCTCCAGACACACCAGACGCTTCATCGCCTAGCGAAGGCCGTCTGTCGACAATCTATGAGGAAAATGAGGAACACAATATCGAAGCCATGATGCTGGAAGAGTGGTACGACGAACTACGTATGGACCTTCATCCCACGACGATTACAGATGATTATCTCTATTGCGTCCCAACAACTATGCTGCCTAACCAATGCGTTTTGGTTTCAGCATTTGCGGACGAAGATGATATTACATCATCAGATATGCTCGGAGACGAGCCTAACTCATGTGAGTCTTGTCTAGTATCTCTTTGTTCGAACACAAACGACGAGAGCTATTCCCTAGACAGTGATGAATATGGTCCTTACGTTGAACTATGCTTTACATCAGAAATGTCAAAAATAGTGTTGGATCAGACCCAACTTGCACAGCTCGATACCGATATGATCGCAACGATGAGAGTATATGTATCCAATGCTGCCAAACGTGCTGTGGTTGTCAAAGAAGACGACCTACTGACCAAAGCCGACATAGCAGCACATCCAAAGGAGGTTAGTGAAGCCTTATATACTGAGCTCAAGATCTGGATTGATAACCGATGCTTTGAGATGTACGATTTATCCAAAGCTTTCAACATCATGACATCCAGATATGTATACAAGTGGAAGTTCGTAAAGATGGGCACCGAGAGCGTTAAAACCATTCGTCTCGGATTGGTCCTTCGTGGATTAATGGATACTGAGGCTTTTGATGTGGAAACATTCTCGGGAACCGCCCGAAGGCAGTCTCAACGACTCTTGGCAAGTGAAGCGGCATGTCATCCAGAGTGGATCTTAGCATCCATGGATATCGATAAGGCATTCCTAAAAGGTTTGACCTACGAGGAACTTGCCCATGCCACTGGCGAGGAAACTCGCATGGTCTGCTTTACTCTTCCACCAGGAAGCGCTCAGGTACTTCGTACCCTACCCGGCTTCTCATCCTACGACGAAAGTCGACGCTGTCTTAGGTGCCTCAAACCAGGAACGGGTACTAAGGACGCCCCAAGAGCGTTCTCTCTCAAACTTCGTACGACCACACGAGCTATAGGACTTTCACCGACTAGTTACGATCCTGAATTTGAATTCAGCCAAGATCTTCTGACTGCAAAACATGTCGATGACATTAATATGACAGGTCTAGAGAAAAATATCGACGACTATGTACAACGTGTCGAAAAGGTTTTTGGCAAATGCAAGCTCAACAAGCACACATATACGAACTGTGCCGTCCGCTGCACTAAGAATGATCAGGGAGATGTGATCATGGACCAGGACGAGTATATCAAACTACTACGTCCCATCACACATCCAGAACTTACAGGAGCGGCGGCCGACGCCAAAGCCACGAAACTTATTACCGACATGTTCGTCAGCCTGCGAGGAGCCCTCGCCTATGCCCTTCTTACTCAAATCTGGCTTATGGTATATGTGGTCTCTCTTCAGAAAATTCAAGAGCCCACCAATTTACAAGTCAGACGTTTGAATGCTGTGACGCGAAAGCTGATCAGCAGTCCGAAACGTATCACCTTCCCTCGGATGAAGCCGACGAATGAAGTCGACATCCATAGCGATTCGGGATATCGGAAGCTTACCGGGGAGGAGGATGACGAGACCAAGGGCTACGGCATACGCGGGGCCAACGTACTACGGCGAGGAAACTCGCCTCAAGGCAAGTCCGTCGTTCACCTCTGTGACGGACTATGCAAATCACACCGATTACAGGTGAGGTCCAGTTATGCTGCGGAGGCACTTGCAGCCGCACATAACCTTGATGAGTGTTACCCTACGCTCATTACTCTCCATGAGCTTAAGGCAGGGGCCTTGACTCCACGACAACTACGAGATATGCGTGAAGTTGGAGGCCTTGCTATCAAAGTCTCTCTGACCATAGACGCTGAGTCCGTCTACAAATCTTTATCAAGCAGGGATCTCAAAATACCCACAGAACGGACTCTGCTTGGACATATCAGTTGGATACGTGAGCTTATGGATATAGGTATAGTACATAACGTGCAATGGTGTGATACTAGGGATATGACCGCAGATGGGCATACAAAGGGAAGCATCGATCGGGAGCTGCTTCTGGAAGTGATGTCAGGCACTCAGTCATTTAAGTATGACGTGAAGCAATTTGTTCCTTTTCGGGGTCCCGAGGACAGAGACAAACCCAAGTCTAATCAATTTTAGTCTGTCCTTGTTGCCCTCGCGGTCCAGTTTGCCAGCACGGGCGCCCATTATAAAGGCGCCCCTTTAGTTGCTCGGAAACGAGCCTCATATTTCACGCCTGGCAACGAGCCGGCTTCATACAACTCAGGCTCTTTGCCTTAATACACATTTGCTTGGTGAGGTATGGCCTAATTTTGGCCTACCTCTAACTAGGCCGATAGCCCTTCATTATTTGAAGGGGCTGCCCTGTATTTGCGTGAAATACTTTGCGAGGAAACTCGCCTTACATTCTGGCGTTTGGCCAGTTTGTACGCACTGTTTTCATTTCTTTGCAAACAGTCGTGCGCGCGAATTTTGCGTGCGACTATGCTCTCCGTCTCCTCCCCTCCCGACTTTAAGGGTAGCTCTTTGGGAGATGTTACAGTATCGGGAGCATAGCTCGCGCGCCGCTGCCTTGGGCTCAAGGCACGCGCGCCCTATTTGCCCGGACACCGCGAGTGTTCGCTATGTGCTGGAAAGATCATTACATCGATCTTATCCTATCTTATCCGCCCACCCCTCATACTGTACCTTCACAGCTACAGCAGAGCGATGGACGCTATTTGCCATCCGATGTCCACGGTCAGCGCCTTGGAATCGGATGCTATATGACAGGCTATATGCCCTATTTGAGTTACCAAGCTCACTTTCGACTCAACACAGGTCAACAGAGGTCAACAGACTGTTGACCGTCGTTGGCCGCTGTTGACCTGTTTGGGCACCCCGAGACGGTCAACACAGGTCAACAGAGGTCAACAGACTGTTGACCGTTGTTGACCGCTGTTGACTTTGGGCTCCCTACTCCACCCTACTTTGGCCCCCATCGCCCCTCGAGGGATCCCTGCCTTGTGCTTTTCACCGTTCTGCGCATCCCTCCCCCGAGGAATTCTGAGGACGCGCGCAGGGCGCATCGGCGGGCGACAGTGGGCTCAAAACTGAATATGAGACGAAAGCTGGAGAGGCGAGGAGGGAGGGGGGAGGCAGAGGGGGCGGAGAGCGAGCGATCGATAGAGAGAGAGAGAGAGAGAGAGAGAGGGATCGAGCGTAAAACTGCCCTGGAGGTGATATACGAGGCGTTGGGTAATCCACGCTAGCTGAGATCACCGAGGCCAGGGCAGGCTGCAGCGGCGCTGGCCCCTCCCCCCAACCCGCCAGCACCCTTCCCTCACCACGCGCGCTCGACCATGCATGATGCAGTAGACCCAGGGTGTGCACGTACAGCCTCGATATATTATGGGGTCGAGGCTGCTGGCACGTATGAAGTTTGGGGTCGACGGCTCGCGACAGTGCGAGCGCTTGGGATCGAAAAGTTCACTCGAGATAGATGCGTTGCGCGTTCGCCCCTGCTGCCCTAGCCCACCCCATCGCCCGCAGCATGCCTCGGAGATTGGAGCCCGACAGCACTGATACAGTGGATGCCAATGGAAACACCCTGCTTGCCTCCAAGGTGCCCTGGATCTCTTGGGTGTCGATGGTGTTGCTGTGGACAGCGTGGCGTTTAGCAAGGCGTCGTTTCTTGTGAAGGGTCTCTTGTGATCGGGCCTCCAAAGTATCAGGCGTCGGGCAGGCATGCACGACCATGTTTGATGCTGGCAATGATGGGGCTGATGCTTTGTGGTTGTGGCGACGTGAAGATGACAATCATGATGATGCTGATGATGATGGTGATCATGAGGCTCCTGGTGATAATGGTGCTGGTGGTGGTGATGATGATGCTGATGCTGCTGATGATGATGATGGTGATGATGGTGATGATGATGATGATGATGAGGATGGGGGCTGCTGGGACGTGGCCTGTTGAGATCGACTGGGGCACGCACCTCTGGAGGCGGCTGCCCCCGTGGAGAACAGGCGAGGGGGCCCTCGGGAGACGGGGGGGGAGGAGGAGGAGGAGGAGGAGGAGGGGGAGGGGGAGGTATGCATGCTGATAAGGAGGAGCGGGAGGAGGAGGAGGAGGAGGAGGAGGAGGAACAGAACCATGAGGAGGAAGAGAAGGAGGAGGAGAAGCGAGGAAGGGGAGGTGGAAGAGGAGGAGGGGGAGGAGGCAGAGGAGGGGGAGGAGGAGGAGGAGGAGGAGGAGGAGGAGGAGGGAGGAGGAGGAGGAGGCAGAGGAGGAGGAGGAGGAGGAGGAGGGGAAGCAGAGGAGGAGGAGGAGCAGGATCAGCAACGCAGTCGGTCTGGCACAAGCGCATATAATAACCCAGTGCACCATGCCACCTAAGAAGAAGCAGCGTTCCACTTGGGACAGCGAGCCTGCGACATGGGACGCCGACTCGACAGATGAGGAGGCACCTGCGTGGGATGCATCTGACCCCGAGCCCAGCGCCCCGTGGGGCGACGGCGGCAAACCTGAAGAAGAGCTTGAGGCCCAGCAGTTTGAGCATGGAGAGCAACTTCTTGAAAATTGGCTAGGCCAGTATGCCAAGGGCACCATGGGCGCGAAGGAGCTGTGCACCTACTGCTGGCAGGCCCACCACGCGGGGGCAAAGGGGCCGTTCCAGCGGTTCATGCTGGACCCGCAGAGCTCGTCTGGTAATTTTCAAAAGAAGCTGACGTCCGCTTTCAAGTTCGCGCCCCAGGTTGTGAAGATGTCCGTCGACATGCCGATGCACATCGGCTCCAGCCGCAAGATCGCGCCAACCCTCGCGCGCCCATCCCACGAGGCACTGGCAGCTGAATTCGCGAAGAACCCAGACATGATCGAGCAGGACTTCGCGGAGGGCGCCGAGGAATGGAGCGACGCGCATAACGCGCACCCCTCTGTCGTGAGTGCTCGCGCGCGCGGTCTCGCAGCGCGCCCGCGCGCGCTGTACTTGGATGGCGTTAGGTATAAGAAATCCATTTTTGTCGGCAAGGCTGACAGCGTTTTCGGCGTCTTCATATATTCGCTCATTTCCCGCAGAAGGCATCCAGTAGCGTTTCTCCGCAAGTCTGTGCTTTGCCAGTGCGGGTGCAAGGGGTGGTGCGCATTCTTTCGGCTCTTCCAATTTTTGCACTGGTCTCTCACAGCAGCGATGGAGAGCTCGAGGCCAGCAGTGAGATGGGACGGTTCACCCTGGCCAGAGACCGACCACTATTATAAAACGTTCCTAGCGGAACCGACGTTTCCATGCCCAGTCGCCCTCGTCCAAATCAAGGGCGACTGGGGCGAGTTCTGCAGCGCGTTCGGATTCCCCACGTGGGCGTCCAAGTATCACCCCTGTATTTTCTGCCGAGCCACCAAACTTGAACTGCGCTCGTTTGAATCAATTTCGCACGCAGGCCACAGTTGGGGCACGCATGCCCCATCTGATTATAACAACCAGTGCGCGGCATGTGAGCGCCATATATGTATAGATAGCGAAGAGAAGAGGCTGCAAGTAGTTAGCGTGCTCATGAGGCAGCAGAAAAAATCGCGCCCAGGTGGGCGAATCGTCAAATGTAGGGTGCCACTCCTCGGCCTTGAGCGCATGGACCGATTGGAGCCCAGCGCTGGCCTGCCTGACATTTATGACCTCGAGCACGCCCCTATTCCTGCCGGCGGTTTGAATGTAGTTTTCTGGCGCCGAACTCTTGATGGATCCACGCTGGCCGACCCTGTCATTCGGCGCAACCCGCTTCTGGATGAGCGGCTCGTGGGTGATCCGCGAGGCGTTTTCCGCATAGATACTTTACACACCTTATACTTAGGTGTGATGCACTGTTATGTTCAGGGCGTTACCTGGCGAGTTGTGGCGGCCAATCCTTGGCGCGCTGCTGGCGCGAAAGACGAAATCATCAAGACTGCTTTCGTGTTCCTCCAGTCCCATTTTAAAGACATGGTACTCGGAAACTAATGTAGATAATTCATATCGCCTGAACCATCTGACTGCAAAAATGCTCGGGAATGCCCCGAATGGGCCTTGCACCACAAAGGCTGCCGAAACTGGCCCTTTGGTGAAGTGGGCTGTCCGTCTCACACACGATTTCGCAATGGTTGGGCAGGAGTGCCTGCGTGGTGCAGGCGTAGCGCTGCTAGAGCATGTCGCCCTTATAAAGCGCGAGCCACAGAAATTGAGCAAACGCAGTGCAAAGGATCTGATGACGACGTTTCATCGCCACGTGGCGCTTTTGAGAACTGCAGGTGTGAAATTCGTTCCCAAGCATCACCTTTGGCGTCACCTCACCACGCTGGCAAAGACGAACGGCAACCCCCGCTTGTATTCCACATTTTTGGATGAAGGTTTAAACGGCGTGGTGGCCACAATCGCTCAGGCGAGCCACCCAGCGACATGGCTGGATAGGATATTCAGCAGGCTGCAGTTGATGCCAATATATTGCACGAGCTGGTTCGCTAATGTTTAATGTTTAGAGGTGCGGTCCATATACTTGCACATGGCACGTATCATGCATGCAGCACGCACATACCCAGACAATAAGTGCGCATATATAGCAACACATGGGACTGCATCTCTGCATGTGCTCTCAGTTCACGACAGACGGCGCTCGGAAGTCCCTGTCTGCATGCGTGCTAATGTCCGACACACGGCGCTCGGAAGCCACTGCCCCTGCATCTCATGGTGTGCTCTCAGTTCGACAGACGGCGCTCGGAAGTCAATGTCCGTGTGTCGCTGTGCCAATGTGATCATTTGATTATAGTGCCCCGACAAAGTGCCCTCGGAAGACATGTCGTAGTCCCGTCTGGTAAAACACGACCGCCATCCATCCATGCCGTGCTTGTCTGCGCAGCAATTGCCTCTCTGCAGAGCCGCGGGCTTGCCCCTGCGAGCCCAGACGGCCATGGCTGCAAGCAGCGACGAGGCAGAGGCTCGATGACCATCTCCTTTCCCTCGCCCTCCGCTCGCCCACCTCCGCGCCGCGACCCGGCAAGGCAGAGCAGCCCACGGAGCCGCGCATGTTTATCCAGCGGCTGATCGCCACGGAGCTCGGGAATTACGGAGCGCACCCTGATAGACATCAGGACTGCGAGTTTGAGCCGAGAGAGGGAAGCGAAGAGGAGGAAGAGGGGGAAAAGGAGCTAGAGGAAGGGAGGGGGGAGGAGAGGGACGAAGAGAGGGGAGGAAGAGAACGACGAGAGAAAGGAGGGAGGGCAGGAGGGACAGAGCGAGAGGAACGAAGAGAAGGAAGATCGAAGGATAGCTCGAGGCGTAGCGGCAGGAAAGCAGAGATAATCGGCTCCAGGACGATAACTTACTGACGATCTTCCAGGAGCTGGCCCCTCGACATTATCCACACGTGAGGCGATGTGCCACTCCCTCCTTCCATCCCTCACGCCTCCTCCCATCCCCCCCCAGACATCCTCATCAGCATGATCCATCCTGTCGCCCCTCATCCTCCTCTATCCCCTTTCTCATCCTCTCCGAACTCCTCATCTCTCACGCCTCGTCTCCTCCTCCTCCTCCCCCTCCTCCCCCTCCCCCTCCTCCTCCTCCTCCTCCTCATCCTCCTCCTCCTCCTCCTCCTCCTCCCCCTCCCCCTCCCCGATACTCCCACACCAGGCGAGACGTGCAGTTCCTCGATGTCTTCAGCGGCGCTGGCGGAGCGAGCAAAGCTGCGCGGGCGGCGCCGCTGGGGAAGGAAGATGAGGAGGAGCAAGGATGAGGAATGATACCGAGGACGAGGCAATGAGGATGACGATAACTAAGAATTAGGAATGGTGAGGACGAGACGGTCGGAGGACGACGTGCATGAGGAATGATGGTGGGGGGGAATGAGGAGGGTGATACGATGTGCGCAGGCGCTGTACAAGGCCGTCGAGTACGACGCGGATCGCAACGATCGCTGGGAGGACGTCACGACCCCCGAGGGCCTACTGCACCTAGGAGCCTGGCCTTTACCGCCCTCCCTCTACCCCTATCAGTCGTCCCTCTTCCACCCTTCCCCTCCTCGTCGTCCCACATCTCCAGGGCTACGGCCCTGTTGGTGCAAACGTCGGCTGGCAGTTCTACTGATGTTTCGGGCGCGGCCTGGTGGCATCATCTGGTTGTCGCCACCTTCCTGGGGTGATATCTGCGGTTGCAACCTGTCATGACACGCTTGATCGACGATTGCATGCAGACGTCTGAGCATGATCAGACGCATGGTTGCGACCGTCGGTTAGGCGTGACATCAAGCGTGCCAGATCAGTGCTCCATCCCAGGTGATCTCGGCGCCGTGCCTGGACGGCTCGCGTTCATGGCGGGCGCGCGCGCCTTGATGATGCCGCACGCGCGCTCTGCTGGGACACATTTCGTTCTGGAGCAGAAGATATGGAGCTGTCTGTACAATACTGTAAGTATCGCCCAATCCGTTCGTGAAGAAAACGGCCGACGCGTAACATCGTACGTGCGAGGTTCTCAGGGTTGGTCGAATGGATTCGATCGATATCGACTCCAGCGCCCCACGTGCCCGATCCCCCCCCTCAATCTCTCGAATGGCCCAGGCTACGGCTACTTCGCGCTGATGGTGAACGCGGAGATCGAGCAGCTGGTAGGGTCGGCTTCGGATGACATCCCCATCGACGTGGACGCTGACAGCGACATGGAGGGCACCGAGTCCGAGAGCTACCCGCAGCTGCTCAATGAGGACTGGCCGAGGAGTAATGTGATCAGGTTCCCTCTTCAGCCTCCTCGGACACCCCCTGTGTTTCGCGCGTCGCGGTCTGGGTTAGAGCATCGGTTACTCCCAACAGCATGGGGGTGAGCGCGGTGCGCGAAGTTATATATAAATGGCCTGGAGGAGGGGAGGAGAGGATCCGACTCCTTCCTCGGGCGATCGTCAAGATAGTGAGGGAAGCTGCGAACATCAGCATCGAGTAGGGGGTCTGACCACAAGCCTTGGCGTGTGGCCAGCACCCGTTCAGGTTGCAAATTATTCGGGGGTGCCTAGGGGCGCGGGGGATTCGCGTTTCCGCCATTGTGCGAGGGTGGGCGGGGGGGGTTTGGAGGGACCCTCCCCACCATCCCCCCGTTGCAGGGACTGCCAGGGGGAGTGAGGCATTATTCGACCTCGAGCTGGCAGTCCCCGCCCTAGGGCCCCCTCATGGACCTCGATTTCGTTGGAATTGCCCTGGTGTGGCGGTTGAAAGTTCCTTGCGAGTTGTGCAGAATGCCTGTCGTTTGATCTTGATCGAGTTGTTGCGAATGCTTGTCGTGTGATCTTGACTTGATCGATTTCGTATTGGTTTTTTTGGTCCTGCACTGGGCCATCCTTGACTGGGTCAGCATCTTGCTGGACTTGGTCATCCTTGACGGGGTGAACCACGTGCTGGACTGGGTCATCCTTGACGGGGTCAGCATCGTGCTGGACTGGGTCAGCATCTTTTTGGACTTGGTCAACATTGGCGGGGTCAGCATCGTGCTGGACTGGGTCATCACCATGCTGGACTGGGTCATCCTTGACGGGGTCAGCATCTTTCTGGACTGGGTCATCCTTGACTGGGTCAGCCTGCTGCTGGATTTCATGGGCGTGAATTTCCCATCACCACCACCACCACCATAGGGAGGAGGAGCAGGAGGAGGAGGCGGGAGAGGAGGAGGAGGAGGAGGAGGCGGAAGAGGAGAAGGAGGAGGAGGAGGACATTTCCATGCCCATCAGGACTTGGTCATCCTTGACTGGGCCAGCAACTTGCTGGACTGGGCCATCAAGGCCCGAGCGGGGCCGCGGCGCCGTGGCGCCGTGGCGCGCGCAAGCTGGCGACCGAGACGCGTCCCGCATTCCAAATGGGGCCCAGGAGATGTGGTCGGAGGATCGCGCCGCATCGCCGATGCATCGGCGATGCGACTCGCGATGTGGAGCCAAGTTTCACCAGCGCCGACGGCGCCGATGCGTCGCCGACATCGCCGACGCATTAAACGATGCGGCGCGACCCTCCGACACGATCCTCGATCCCCATCTGGAATGCATCGCCCGCCGCCCTCCTGGCAAACTGCGGGACAGGATGGGCGCCTCTGCCACCGCCACTGCACGCTTTATATATTCCCTCCCTCCCTTCATCCTCCATTCGTTCATTCAGTCAGCCTCCATCCTCTCCATTCCCCACTTTCTCCCCTGGGGGTGGAAGGGGGGGAATCATCTGCGCGACGCGGCGAGGCCGCATTCACGCGAGATGCGTTCGAATCCGCCCTTTTCGGGCGCGGGCGCACCGTCTACAAGTCGGCGTCGTCGGAGAACAATGAACTGTGCGCTCATCATGGTTGAGTTGTCAAGCATGTCCAAAACATCTCCCCCCCCCCTCTTCCCCCGCTCACCCTCTCCATCCCGCGGGCCATCTAACATATCGTTTACGTGGCGCCTCGAGGACGGTGGACGGAGCATGGCTTCTTCCTTGTCCCCTCATCCCCCCCATCCCTCCCCCCCCCCACCTTCCCTCGCGCCCCTCGTTCCTCGCTCCTTGATCCGAAGCTCGCGGTGGCAGGCAAGAACCCTCGAACGAGGGGTCCTCGATATGTCCCGTTCCGCCCCCCTCTCCTCAAGCACAGCCCGCCACGCCCCGAGCTCAGCCAGCCATGGGCGCTCCTCTCATCCCCGAACCTGTGCTCGCACTGACAGCGGCTATGACCGCTGCTCTCGAAGCGGCGGCCAGCGCCGCCGCTGGCATCGTTTTCATGTGTCGCTCCAGCGGGCACGGTGAGTTCGCTGCGATGTTCGAGGATTTGGAGGTGGGAAGGGCGGATGCATTTTCCTAGCGCCTCGAGGGGCTGCAGCCCAGCTGCGGTGCCTCGAGGCGCTAGGAAATTGCACCTGCGTTTCCCGCACTTCGTCCGCTAGGAGCGTCAGAGGGCGTGGTCGGCGGAGGCGGCGCTGTGGAGGGGCGGTCTGGTGCTGGCGCTTCACGGTCGACGCGGCGGGGACAACTGGGGGAGCAAAACCGTGCCGATACCGCTACTCCACGGACCTCTCCCGAGGTGCGTTCTGAACAAGATTTCCAGGATAATCCAGCCGTGGCAACGCGCGGGGTCGATCGGTTTTCCTCCCCCGAACGGCGCGGCGGCGGACGGCGGGGACAACTGGGGGAGCAAACGGCGCCGACACCGCTACTCTGTGCATCTCTCCCGAAGTGCGTTCTGGGCAGGATTCAAGCAAATCCAGCCGTGGCAATATAAGCGGCATCGACACCTTTTTCCTCCCCTGAACGGCGCGGCGGCGGACGACAGGGACAACTAGGGGAGGAAAACGGTGCCGATATCGCTACCCCACTGACCTCATCCTGGTGCGTTCTGGCCAGGATTTCCAGGCGTATAGAGCCGTGGCAATATAAGCGGCATCGACACCTTTTCCCCCCCTGAACGGCGCGGCAGCGGTAGCGGACGACCGCGTCTGAGTGGAACCCGCTTGCATGATGATCATGAGTCGACGCCCGTCGGGCGAGCGAGGGGTGAGCCGCCGTCCTCTCTCCTCCCCCTCCTTTCCTTTTCCTGCCTCCTCCCTCCTCCTCCTCGACTCGGTGAAACGCAACGAAGCCGCGCGCCGCGACCCGCCCGCGACCCACCTGAAACCCGCGCGCGCGTGTCCGACAATTTCGCAAAATCGATGCCCCTGGAACCTCAAACCGATGAACCATTTTAGGCCCCCGGGCCCAAAACGCAAAATGCATGTTAGGCCCCCCGGCCCAAAACGCAAAATGCATTTTAGGCCCCCGGGCCCAAAACGCAACATGCATTTTAGGCCCCCGGGCCCAAAATCCAAAAAACACATTTTAGGACCCCCCCCAAAAATTATAGGCCCCCCCCCAGCCGCGGGCGGACCTAAAATCTCAAACGCAAATTACCATCATAGGCCCCGGGCCTATGTTTTAGGCTCCCCTCTTAGGACGGGCCTAAATTTTAGGTCCGCTTACCCTCTGGGCACCTGGAAGGGCGGCCGGCATCGTCACCACCCCGTCGTCCACCGAATTGCTCGGGCGCGTCAGGCAGGAATAAATCCGCGGAGGAGTGCCCCGCGATGGGGGGGCACGCGCGACCTCAGACTCAACGCGGCCACGACTGCGGCGACGAAGGTCGGTTTGAGGGGGCGCGCCACTTGCTCGTTCGAAGAGCTGCTCCAGTCGACCCCTGTTGACTGGCGCGGCGAATCGGTGCCGCGAGAGGCTCGTCAGACGATGGGGCGGGTTGCCGGAGCAGCAGCGCTCGCTGGTCATGACCTTCGGGCCGCGCGCGGACATCTCATACTCTGGAGCCCATCATTCATCCATGAGGTGCCTAGGCGAGGGTATCTGCCTCGGCCTGGCGAGCGACAGTAGCAGCTGGCTTGTGGATTTCGTGCCGCGCGGACGTCGCGGCTACCTTCGGGTCAATGGCCGCGGGCAAGGTCGAGGCCGCCGCCGCTTCTCTTTGGCGCGCCGCCCTCGACAAGTCGGCGTGACCAAGGACTCGGGCTCGGCGATGGTCCGCCCGAGCTTCTGGGCCCACGTGGCCCCAGAGGTCGAGCGCGACGCTGGCATCCTCGAACAGGTCCGCGAGGCCCGGGAGGAGAGGATAGAGCTTGTCACGCAGGACCGCATGGACGACCAGCTGCAGGGGCGATGCTCGCTTCTTCGGGGCTGGGACCGCCCCCCTTCCAGCCCCGGCGCGAGTGCGGCTATCAGAGGGCCCCCCCCCGCGCTGGCGCCCGCCAGGCGGCCTGCTCTCAGCCGCCCGTTTTGGGCCCGGGAGCGCGAGCGAGACTTGCTTCCAGTTCGTCGGCTTCGCCGAGTTCTGCGTCGCTGTTTTGGCGGAGTTGCCGCGCAACTCAGCAGGTCTACCCTGTGCAGTAGGTCTACCCGTCGCCGGCGCTTGCGCCTTAATCGCGTCGATATGGTATGTGGCGAGATTGCCGGCACGCTCAATGACATGCACCTCGACTCGCATGGCCCGCGGTCATGCCGAGGCCCTTCGGCCAGCCAGCAAGCGAGCATCAACCCGATTCGCCAGTCTGTCTTGTCCATGGGCCCGCAGTTGGGCGACGCGAGTGGCCCGAGTGCCTTCCGAGCGCACCAGGCGAAGAGTGTTTGCGGCGAGTGTGCCGTGATCGCTCCCCTCTGCATGGGCGCTGTCCACCTGTCGACTTGCCTGCCGCTGGGTCAACGTCGCGCTCACTTGAGTACCTGTTGGGAGATCGGGGCAAACAGATTGCTGAGCTTTAAATTCAGTTGCGCTTGCCAGAACCCATTGGCAGGGAGAATGCAAGGCTTCGCGGGCCCGCTCGATCTTTTTTCGGGTCCAGCCCCAGAGCGGGCGCTGGCCCAGTGCGGGGAGTTTTTGCCTCGGATGGCCGATTGCGACCTGATCGAACGGCATCTATCGGGCGAGGTCTCGTACGTTTTAGAGATGACAATGAAGTCAGGGATGTATCGTTTGATTGTCGACGGTCGACTACCACCGTGCCACTTCCGAGACAGCGACCCTGTCTCGCTGGCCTCAGGGGCCGCCGTTCCCGCCAACGAGGTAGACAGTTCGGCGCCTATCCAGGGCGGTTCCGTCGATATCGTCAACGCTTTCTACAGCGTGCAATTACCAGAGACTCTTCGAGGCCTCTCTGTTCTCCCTCGGATCCGCGCCAACCCTGCGAATGTCTCATCAGCTCAAGGCTGGGCTACCAGGCGAGGCCAATGCCCTCTTCCAGTCCTGTAGGTGGTTCCGAAGTGCTGAGCGTTGTCTCTGTGGGCGCTGGGGCGCCGGGCCAGGCTCGTGCTCGACGTCAGTGAAAAGAACGCGGTCGTCGATCATATGTTTACTCCCAGCCTGGCGCCCTTTGATCACGCCGAGCATGAAGACTGGTTTCTCTTTTTCGGGAAGGATTTCGAGGTGGTCAGAGCAGTGGCCGAGGATGACCAGCAGGAGTTGCGCGGCGTAGACCTTCCCATTCACCCAGTCGAAACGGGCCCCGGAGCCACTGCGCCAGTTTGGACCATTCCAGGTGTGAACGCCAGCGCGAGACTGACCCCGCGCGCGGCCTGGCGGATCGGGCTGGCCATCCAACAAATCCTTTACGAGGGGTTCGTGAGTGTGGACGCGCTGACGGTCGTCATGTCGCATTGCAGTACTCGCGCTCGTTTACGTCGTGTTTTTTTTTTGTTTTGCGTGTTCTCCGCCAGTTGCCCTTGTGGAGCTGATCTGGACACCGTGGCCGCCGTCTGCGGGCCTCTGTCCACCGTGGGCTGGGTTGGGCCGCTGGGCCCATTCTGCTCGCTTCTCATGATCTCGGGGCCGATGGGTATGAGGACGCCCTTGCCGTCGATGCTTCGCCTTGGGGGGGCCGCATCGCGCGGCAGAGCGTGCCGCTCGGCATCGTCAAAGCCGGGCAGTTCAGCGAGGGGTGGCTTTTCTCTCGACAGGAGGAGTTGGGACATTGTCTTCGGGGTCGTGCTCTAGCCTTGGCAACGCTTGGCGGGGCCCCCGTTGGCGGCCCTGCACCCGGGGCCCCCGCGGGGACCTGGCTGGGAGATGGGCCCGCTTGGAATCCCCGGTGATCCTCGAGGGCCGCCTCTTGCTCCTGGCTCGCCTCCACAAGACGCGCTCTCTGACCACCTGGAGGATCGGAAGCTGGGCAAAGACGGGCCTTGGATGGCTCCCGCGAGCTTTCTTGGGTAATGCTCTCCCGAGGACCCGAAAGCTCAACTTGGGCTATGCCCGCATGCCATCAATCTAGTACATGCCTGTGCACATGCTTTGCTGGCGAATCGCGCACTGCGCTGATCGCGATAGGTCCTCATGCGGCCAATCGCGTACCATTGCTGTGAATTGTGTTGAGTTGCATGCATTTGCATCAAAATTTCTTACCATCGCCCGATCGCAGCCTGTTGCAATCGTCCTGCGTTGCGTTGCATGGCGTTGCGCACATCATGACCGCGCTCCCGTCATCGAATTAGACTCGCAAATGCACCACGTTAACATACAAATCACACATGCAACACCTATAAAACAAAACTTTCGGGGTGCATGGTAGATGCGTCGCATGCCCCGCATCCCAGCGGATTTTCGTCAGCATGGGGTCAGGAGAGCGCTTCGGCTCGAGATGTCCGGGAAATTCTGGCACGACCGCATTCCCACCCCAACAGAACCCGAGGGGTCCAGCGATGGGTCCTCGCTGACAGAACGAGAAGGTTCTGATGCTCCAGAGGACGGCATGTTCCCTGCAAATGCATGTCGTCGCCGTCGCCGTCGTCCTCGCTTCCCTCCTTGTCCTCTTCCCCCTCTTATGACGGTATTGCTGCATGTGCACCCTCTATAGAGGTGGCCCCGGGAGCCCTTGAGGGGCCCTTTCCTGTCGCCACGGCCGCGCGCGCGCTTCGTTAATGACGCAAGCTCGGGCAGCGCGTCATTTCTCTCATGCGCGGCCCCACAGTCAGCGGTCGGGGCCGCGCATGCGAGAAATGACGCACTGAGGCACGCAGCGGGCACAGCTGCTCGAGGTGCTTCAGCATGGGTCAAGGTAAAAGCTGTGAGAAAAATGCCTTGGGAATGGGGTCGCCAATGGGGTCGAGAGCTTCCGGAGCCCATGTCACGAGCAAATTTGGTCAGGAGCTTCCGGAGCCCATGCCACCAGCCCTGTAGGCGTGGGTGGTTTAGGGCGTTTCCTCTTCCACCCTTCCTTCTTCCCCTTCGGGGAGGGTTTTACCCCTCCCCCTGCCCTGGACCTGGACAGGGTCCAAAACGGCCTCGGCGAGGAAGCCAAAATCATTGGTTTTACTAGGGTTGTGGCCCCATGTTGGCCTCCTGAGGAGGAGGGCCCTAAGTCAAGCTCCCCATTTTGTTTGATCGATCTCCTCCAAGATGGCCCCAAGAAGCGCCCAGGAGGCCCCAAGAGGTCCCAAGATGGCCCCGAGATGGCCCCAAGAGGCCCCCAAGAGGCCCCCAGGAGGTCCACAAAAGGACCCCAAGCGGCCCAAAGAGGCCCCCCCGAGGCACCCAAGACCCCAAAGAGCCCCCAAGGATCGCCAAGAGACACCCAGGACGTCCCAAGAGGCCACCAAGAATCGCCCAAGAGATACCCCAACAGGCTCCGAGAGGTATCCAAGAGACCTCTGGCCCTTGTGCTTGCCCTCCTCCTCCTCCTCCTCCTCCTCCTCCTCCTGTTCCTCCTTCCTCCTCCTACTCCTTCTCTTCCTCCTCCTCCTCCTCCTCCTCCTCCGCCTCCTCCTCATCCTATTCATCTTCCTTTTTTCCCACTCCCTCATCCATCCGTCCATCCCCCTCCTCCTTCTCCTCCTCACTCCTTTGCACTTCCCAGATCACCTCAACTCGCCTGGACATCGTTTCTGGATGGGCTAGTGGGGATACGCGAAGCGTCTAAAATTTCGGAAGATTCTGCGTGCTTTGGTGGGGGCGTCGGTTACGTAACGTGCCCTGGAGGCGTCAAACACTGGGGGGCTCCTCATCTGAAGAGGGCGACGGCGATATCATGGCCGATCCACATTCAAAGTCCTGGCTTCCAGACCGCGGATTCCATGTTCAAGGTTCCCTAGGCCCCCCCGTCGCCATGCCGCGCCCCGAGCTGGCTCCGAGCAGGGCGCGCGCGCGCCCCTTGCGCCCGACACGCGGGCGCCATCATGGTTGAACAGTGCGCCCGCCTGCTCGACCCCCCCGGCCCCGGCGAGCGAGAGCGGGGAGGAGGAGGAGGAGGAGGAGGAGGAGGAGGATGATGATGACGATGAGGAGGAGGAGGAGGAGGAGGAGGAGGAGATGGAGGAGGCGGAGGAGGAGGAGGAGGAAGAGGAGGGGGAGGAGGAGGGGGAGAGGGAGCGCCAGCGCGAAGAAGGAGAACAACGAGGAGAGGGAGCAGGAAGACTGGGGAGATGGCGGCAGGGGGGGTAGGGGCTAAGAGCGAAGGGTGGACCCAAACAAGTGTGGAGGAGCAAGCACTGAGCAGTTCAGAGTAGGAGGCGAGGTGAGAAGGGGGAGGGGGAATGTGGCACTAGGGAAACCCCTGCATCGGTTGGCAGGCATTTTGGCTTCGAGTTGTTTGTTGTTCATATATGCGGATATGGAAGCACTGATTGATACGCCCACCTGGAAATCATGTAAGTCGAGGCGTGTCGGATGGCGTTCAGATGAAGCAGCTCGCTTGGGACAAGAATTTATGCATCATTTCCCCCTGCTGGCTAAAAACTTGGTGATGTCTGGCAACTACAAAGGAGGTGCACTCGTGAAGGCTCCCAAGAGCGATGCGAATCCATCTATCTCTGAACTTGAGCAGAATGGATCATGCTGTTGCATCTACGCCGCCCCTTAAAAAACAAACTGAGGATGCTGAATCGACGGCCCCGACCCCCGCATGAAATTAGGTTTTGTTTTCGAATGGCTGCAACGCGCCTGAAACCTGAATTTCGGGGTGCGGTTTATGTGTACCTCCGCCCCGTCATGAAACTCTACCAATCCAGATTGCCGAGCCCGTATCTCGTCGCCGACGCATTGTTGGAAATGGACAAAGAACTCGGAGGACACTTGCTGAAGATC
>CAUYUJ010017538.1:506637-674137 GCA_963575745.1 Prorocentrum cordatum | reverse complement strand
CATATAGACATACCTACAGACAAACAGACAGACTTATAGACATACATACATACATGCATGCATGCATAAGACGTACATGTACACATACACACACGTACATGCATACATACATACACACACGCATATACACATATACACATACACATATACACCAATACATACATACACATGTATACACATGCATACGCACATACGCGCATCCATACATACATGCATACACACATGCATACATACATGCATGCATACACACATACACACATACATACACATGCATACAGACAAACACACAGACAGACAGACAGACAGGCATACGCACACATACAAGCATAAGCAGACAAAGACATACACATACACATACACACATACATACAGACGTGCGTACAATCACGCATGAGTGAATGCACCTTCGCAACTGGTAGATGCAGACAAACATAAAACTGTATATACATGTATAAGGGTAACACGCAGGTGCGTGTACGCATACACAAAGAATAGGGTGTGCTTGTATATGCGCACGTGCACCCATATACATGGATGTGCGAGTGTGATTGCGTGGTTGTGTAACTATTGACACACAACATCTTCAAACGCAGTGCACACACGTGTATGTATAGATGTGTATGTATGTGAGTATATATATATAGGTGTCATCCCCCATTGGGTCATCGGTCGTGCTTTCGTTCCAGGGGGCAGCCGACTCCGACGTCCAGATCGTCGAGGACGACATGACGCTCGCGATCCAGAAGCTCGACGACCTCGACATGCCGATGGACGATCACACGTACATGAACGACTTCGACGCCGCGCTGAAGGCCAACGAGGACGAGGAGGAGGAGGAGGAGGAGGCACTCCCCGAGGGCGCAGGCATGTCCTTGCAGCAGGCCATGGGGCCCGAGGGGATCGAAGACCATCGGCCCCCTTGGGGGTCGACTGGGACTGGGCGCGGGACCGTCGGCTCTCTGGGGGTCGGCTGGAACTGCGCCCAGTCCCAGCCGACCCGCGCGGGAGCCGACGGTCCCGGGCGAAGTCCCAGCCGACCCCGTCGGCTCTCAGGGGGTCGGCTCCCAGGTCAATCTCCTCCTCCTCCTCCTCCTCCGCCTTTTTTTTACCAGACCTTATGTGTACACTTGGACGTTCTAAACCTCCTCCTCCTCCTCTTCCTCCTCTTCCTCCTCCCCTTCCTCCTCCTCCTCCTCCTCCTCCTCCTCCTCCTCCTCCAGGCTGCCCTCTCCCCCAGCCCTCCACCATCCCCAAGGGCGGGGAGGGCGCCCAACGACTCGCCCGAGAATGAGGATGGGAGAGTGTGGGGATTGGGGAAGGGGGCTCGCGAACGAATCACTTGTGGACGACTGGGTCGGCCCCCTCCCCCAAGACCCCTTCCCCCATCATCGTCAACGGGCGAGTCGTTCGGCGCTCCTCCTGTTGACGCGGGGGCCGCGGCGTAAGTGATCCCAGAGGCTCTCGGCCAAGAGGGCGCAGACAAGGCTGAAGACGCTCGAGCGCTGCTCGGAGCGGGCCTTCCTCCTCCACCTTCTCCGTCTGTCATCTGCTGTTGGTGCTTCACCCGTATCCCCCCTGCCCTCCTCCCCCCTTTCTCCACCTCGCTCGCCTTATTCGCCCTTCCTTCTCCAGACTCCCCTTCCTCTTCATCCTGCCCATCCTCCTCCTCCTCCTCCTCCTCCTCCTCCTCCTCCTCCTCCTCCTCCTCCTCCGTGGCCATTTTGGCTCAAGGCGTCTAGCGGGTGGGGGGGGGGGTGCGCCGCCGCGGGCGGCGCGGCAGCCATCGCTGCCTTCTTCGTTTTCTTCGGGGTCAGCGAGATTGGTTCAATTTGGGTTTAATCAGTGGGATTTATCAGTGGGATATCACTTTCATTGGTGGGATATCGACTCAATTTGGCGAATTCGCGAATTTTGTCGGGTTTTGTCAATTCGGCGCTTCATTTCCATTTCAAATTTTGGGTAACTGGCTCGTACTTAACACTTTCGGCCATGCCGACATTGCAGATTGGAGAAACCATGCAAAAGCTCTTATCTTTAGATATCGATAAGCAGAAAAGACTGAGAGACGATGCTCGGATGGTAGACGAAGACAACGAAAATCAGCAAGAGGCCTCGAAGGCTATGAGAACACTGGCGGCCAAGGGATCTGCTAAGGGTACAGGCCTGGGAGAGAATGGTTCAACTTCTTCAGGGGCTGTCTCGACAGCCACAGGTGCCGACGGATTTTTGGTGCAACTCGAGTCGCTTCTAGATAAAAAGATCGCTCCCATCAAGGACCGTATCGATTCGTTACAACTTGATGTATTGGGAACTCAAAAGGCGTTGGCTCAGGAATTCTCAGTAGCCGTCACTTTGATCAATGACCACGAAGTAAAGCTTGCCAACCTTGAGGCAGGTGAGACCGAGGTGCAGAAAGCCTTCAACGAAAGGATTCTGGCTGTTGAACTGGAGCAGAAGTCCCTGCGCGCGGAAATGGCAGCCAAACAATTAGAAAGCCAGTCAAGCCAGGGTCCGTCCAGGAAAAAGGGTCCGCCGTGGGCCGGCACCCCAAGAGCAGATAGAGACATCTTCATTCTCACCAACCTGGGCTGGAATCTCAAGAAGCAGGAGGCTCTGGAAAAGGCACGGGCGGTCCTTCGCCGAGCAGACGTTCCCCAGCCCACGCATATTGTTGCACCATTTGGGTATGGGAGTTGTGTTGAGATCAAATGGAGTTCGATTGCGGTGGGACTTCAAGCGGCAGCTACGATCCGTGATCTCAAGATCCCTGGGTACTTAGAACATTTGATCTGGTGTGGCCGGATTAGTACTAAGGAGGAGCGTGGCCCAGCAAAATTGTTCAAGACCGTTTCAGGAGCACTGGAAAAAGGCAATGGGAGATCGCACAGACAGTTACGTGGTTTGTTCTCGGACTCGAAATTTTTTCGTCTTGGGCCATCAGATAGGTGCTATCAAGGATGGGGAATTCCAGTGGCACGAGTCTCTCAAGGAGATCCCCGACGAAGCGCTCCGCAAGACGCTGAAAGACACCATCGACGAGGCACTCTCTCTCTGAGATGCCTATGTGAGGGGTCTCGTTTGTGCACTCAATGTGCAGGGTAAGTGGGCCGACGAGACTCAAATGCAAGCCAACCTAGATTTGCTCGAGCTGAAGTGCTGGGGCTTAATTTGTATCTTAGAGGCGGATTTCAAGGGCTGCCTTCAAAACGATGGGCTACTACGCCCTGTTTTCAATGGCCACGCTTACTACCGCCATCACTCTGGCCCCGGGTGTAGGGCCATGGGCGTGCTTGTGCACAAATCTCTGAGAAAACGTGTGAAAGACATTGTCTGCGATTGGAGATCTATCCGTGTTGATCTTCGTCCCGACTGTCTCGATGGATACCACCATCATGCCAGATCCTTTCTCTTCTCTCATCTTGCCCATGATTTGTTCCATGATTCTCTAAACTGTGCCATCCAACTCGGTCGATCCCGCCCTGTGGGGTCTACTCTCTCTTGGTTGGGGGACATGAATGCCGATCGAGGTAACGGAGATCAGAAATTCCGATCGTTCTGCGAAGCTTGTTCATATCTCGATCTCCATTGGTGCCCTCTTAGGTTCCAAGAGAATTCCATGCAATTCACTAGGAAGCCCGATGGTGAGCAGGCGCTCTCTCAAGCCAACAGCACGATAGATCACATTGCTCTCGCCAGGAGTGATCTCTCTTTTGACTGTTTCGCCTGCTGGGCGGGCGTCCCAGGGGACCATGCCCTTATTGGCTGTGATGTCCTGGCCTTTCACCAGCAGGTTCGTAAGAGAAGACCTCTCCTGTGGACTCCTACAAACATTTTGGAGGTTAGGAAGATCGCCCAGGGTCTGTTTCCCGAATCAGCGGAACTTATTCGTCTAAATGACGAAGAACAGCCCGATTCATGTGCGGTCAGGTATCATGATCCAAGGGACCTCACCCTCTCCTTTGATTTCTGGGAAAACATGTTGGGCCAGGTTTATGAAGCGACTCAGGCTCTCCCAAGGAGTTTTAGGAGATTTGCCGAAGAGCCATTTTGGGTCAAGAGTCTCAGGACACGGTTCAACTCCGAACTTAACGAAGCCACGAGGGTCGCCTTGGGTCAGCTCCTCTTGAAAGCTCTTACGATAACTAAACTTCAACGCGATTTGGCTCAGGTTGCGCTCAACGCCTCTCAAGGAAAACGGGTCTGGGCCTCCCGCAAGTCTCTCCTACCCATATTGGTTTTCTGTGTAGATCAAGTCAAGATTTTTGAAGTGGACCGCTGTACCACACTGGTTGCTGAAGAATACAGCGAGAGGTGGGGACTCTCAGAATCGGAGCGTCAGGAGGACATCGCCTGGCTTCGCTCTTTGGGTTTCTTCAACTTCTACAACGACCCCATCATTCCCTCCCTGCTGGAGGACGCGCTGGACAACATCAAGGCCCCCCGAAAGATCGACACAGAGTTCGCCTGTACGGCGGTAGTAAAAGCTTCGGGATGGTCCCAAAGGCTCACGGGGTGTATACAGGCCTGCTTAGGCGATCCCGAATTTTGGAACGACGTCACATTCGGGGGCCACTTGGGTAACAAGATCAAGGGTTTTGGAACCCCTTCTCAAACTAGAGTTGTCATTCCTCAGCCTGCAATTGCCAAGATTGGGCACGCATATGTGGCAAGGGCCATTCTGCCAGTTCTGGACTCATACACTGATTCTAAAGGTCTCAAGGGTCTTATTTTTGGGCTCAGCAAAGGTGGACAATTACAGGAACTTCACACCAGTGTCTATCACATTTTAGAATATGGCCGAGATCACTTTAACAAAGGAATGGTTGGGATTACTGACATCAAAGCTCACCACGATCAGATTCGTTATGGGTTAGTCCTGCGGAGTCTATTGGGACGGGGAGTCCCTCTTTTCTTAGCAGTGGGCTGCATCAGGTTGCATAGGAACCCTAGAGTTTCCATCTCACTTTTGGATTCAAACACTGGGATTATCCAAAGAGACCGTGGGTTGATGCAAGGAGCTGGGACGGCATGCATACTGGCGCGCGTTTCCGTAGAAGATTGTTTCGCCTCCACCCTGGAGAAAATCACCCATTCTTCTTTGGGAATCTCTATCCGTTGCGAGCAGTTGGGCTTCGATTTCAGGATTGCTCTTCTCAGCTGGTCAGATAATATCTTCGTGGTGGCGTCCTCGGAACAAGACCTTGCAACTCTGACCGCACTGGTAGAGTCGGAGCTCTGGAATGAACATCGGCTCAAACTCAAAGACGATCGGGAAATCCTTCCGGCCTACCCCTACTTCTTTCAAGGATACAAGTGGTCTGATCCCTTTGGGAAAACTTGGTCTGTAGTACCGGAGGCCAAGGTGCTGGGTCCAATTCTCTCCGCCACGGGATCCTGTCACGAAGATGTCAAGCAGGGTATTTCACAGATCAACAAAGCCTTTTGGGCTAACAGTAGGTTCTTGATCAACGAGCAGATCCCCATGTCTAAACGTCTCTCTAAACTTAACTGTATGGCGGGGGGGATTATCCGATCCAGAGGTGCTGCCTGGGTCCCTTGTAAGACGACGGCGGATTTGATTACCAAGGCTCAAAATCAATGTATCAGGATCATGTTGAAACTCAGAAGGCTCCCGGGGGAATCTCCCGAACAATTCAGTTTACGCAGAAATCGTAAAACCAAGGGATTCAAAGGGGTCTCATGGGCTATTTTCCATTTGGATTCAGCTATTAGTTGGGTTTCACACATGCGAAGACATCCAGAAGATTTTTCGTCGAGGCTGTTTCAATATTGCAAGCATTGGGTTATTCAGAATCGCTCCTTTGACAACTTTGGTGGCAGCCGTACCCACTCGCGCTCGCATAGGGGCTACGTTTTCAGGTATGACAAGGATGCCTGGACCACCTTATTCTCTCCTCAGGGCTCCCGGGACAAAAAGTTTCGTTTGGGTCTCGCTCAAGAAATGCTTGATTGGGTTCGGCAACCGCTTCACCTTCGCCTTCAGTAGCCATCGGCTTCGTCTGGCGTAACCCAGACTCACATTTGCTATCGTACTGCGCCCAGCGGGGCTACCTTTACTTTCACCACGGACACCTGTTACTCTCAGGATCTGGATTTGGTTGGGAATCAGATTCAGCCGACTATCCCCCTTTTCTTTGGATTCGATCGCCACGCCTTAGATCGTTGGGCTCGGAAGCGTCTGGTTAAGATGGAGACGAAGCCCGTGCTTACCTCGAATGAGAAGAAAGTCAAGCTGCAGAAGAAGCTCGAACAGAAAAAGGAAGACCAAGCAAGGACAGTCGAGTTCAAGAATCAGGGCCTCAAGGCCGAAGCATCTTCAGGTGCTGACCCTCGCGAAGCCAGGATACTCCCTACGCCGCCCCCAGCACCTGTGCACAGGGGGGACTCTGTGTCTCGGAGCCGTTCACCGATTGCCAGGAAGATGCAGTACTCAGGTGGGTTCAAGAAACAACTGCAGGGTGGCGAGTCGGGGTCGAAGCCCGAGTCGGATGAGGCCTTGCCCGAGACGCAGGACTACCGTGGGGAAGCACCTGTCAGACCCTCCCCACCGTCTTCGGGATCTCCAGACTCCAGGAGCTCTTCCTCTGGATCTGAAGCGGAAGTCGACTCGCCTGACCGAAGGTCGCAGCCTGCTCCAAAGAGCTGGGAACAGGATAAGAAGCCCTGGATCAGCAAGTTGGGCCCTCCAGTGCTGAAGTCTCAGTTGGAGTACGATCACTCAGGATGCCCAATTTTCGCCCCGAAGGGCGGCACAGACCACACCAGCTCAAGGCGTTACATTATGGCTTTCGTTCCCCAGCTTACAGGTTTGAACACCTTCAAGGCCAAGGTCGGGGAACACTTCCAAATCATCACAGTTCGTGAGCTTGCGCCTTTCATCATTGACAATCAAGGTCCACTGGTTTCAGACAATATTCCAGTTCTGGGAGAGCATGGCTATCTCACTACCAGGGACGTCACAAAGATTCTCTGGCACTTTGGGCTCAACACGTTTCGTTCCAAGGACATTCATTTGTTCAATGCGCGGTTTTATACCAAAGAGGCGTTCATTGGCCCAGAGGTCTGCCCTAAGAAGGAGAGGCTACACGACAAATCACAGATCTTTGCTGGCAGCTGCATTGTGGCACTCCTCTACGTCAAGGATATGTTTGAAGATGTTGGAGATCTTATCACGGTGGAGTCTGGGAATAACGGTGCCAATGTAAGGTGCCATCTGCTTTGCAAACCTCGTTTCCTGATGTGATCGAGGCAGTTCAGAAGATACAGCTGAAATGTTTCTTCCCTTCGGGCCCTCAGCTCTCTTCTTGGTTCAACCCTGGATCAATCTGGTTACAAGGGCTTTCAGTGGGACCCCGGGCCATTTCTCTGGGGCAGGGATTAAGTTCTGCTCTCCTCAACACGTCCGTCAGGGCCAAAGTAGTGGGGCCGATTCTTGCTCTTTGCCCACAGCCTCGATGGGACATTTCTCAACTTGGGATTGCTTCGCGCGTAGTCTGGTCCTTCACTTCAGTTCAAAACGGGCTTGGATGGGATTGTCGATTTCATCACTTTGCCAGGATGATGGCTTTCGGTTCAAGCTGGGAATGCTTGGGATTACAAGTGCCTCATTGCATTAGGCCTTCAGGTCTTTTCTCATGAGCTGGGACTGCATCACGTTCTTCTCAATTCGGTTGACGGGGCTAAGTGGGGTTGTTTCTCACACTTTGCCCAAGGCCTCGAAGGGGCAAGTTTCTTCTTGGGGTCGTTTGGTGCTTAGTTTGCTTCTTCACCTCAGTACAAATGGGTTTGGCCTGGGATTGTTAATCTCACTTCGCTGGCCAGGACGATGACTGCCGTCCGATCCCTGATAAAGTGCATCTCTTATCTCTGTCTCACCATCTTATGAATCCACATCTTTCGGTTATCTTGATGTCCTGGTGCTTTTCTGTAGTCATTTTGGTTCAATTCGCTTAGCTCGTTCTGCTTCAACCTCTTCTCGAGTTATCTGGGAACACACTCTCATGCTTGCCCCTCAGAGGGTCGTCAGGCCATGGAATTCAAAGTCCCTCCAGTGTTGTGTCTTCGAGGCGTGGGCATCCGCCTGCCCACGTGCACTGGCAATCGAAAGTGCCGAGATCGTTCCTGTAAATTCAGGTTCATACAACCCACGGAAATGCGTCACACTCCACATGTATGAGAAGGGGCGCGAATTCGAGATACCTCTCAGGCAGCTATGGAATCTCTTTGAGGAATTTTTCTCAAGTGAGGCATGCAAGGACCTTATTGGGATCGTGGGAATCGCAGTGCGCTCTGTCTTTTGTACAGATCAAGACAATGTCATACAAGGGCGCAGTGTTCTACGACAATCGCTGGTCAGACCCTGGGAATTTCATTTACACAGTCTGTTGGAATATTTGGGGTCAAATGGCCAGGTATCTTCAAAGACGACAACCTACCAGGGCCTCGTCCAAGTCCATGGAGGAGCTTCGCTCAGTCGCTGGTCGTGTCACCGATGTACAGAGGATGGTCCGAGAGCGGTGGAACAGGGAACCCGACACTTCTCGATGGCTAGAGCTTATTGGAGATTTGATGGAGCTAGGGTTGGGAGCGGGGTATGTTGACCCAGATCGGTTCTGGAACATAATTCAGGGGATTTCTCCCATCATCTGCTCCATTCGGTCTATTTTGACGTTTGCTGATCAACATGGGTCTTTTGCTAGGACCGGGAAAGACCGTCGCCTTTTTCGCGGCCCATGTGCACCCCACACTCGGAAGTTTGCCGTGGCAATGTTCCACGGAATGCAAGTGCACAAATTTAATGTTACGGAATCTTCAGAGGTCTGGGTATCTTACCTAATAGCGGCCTCAGAGAACAGGCTCCAATACTAATGGAGCTGGGGCATTTGACGCCCCACGGAATTTGCATTTGGGTCTGAATCGAGACCTCTTTGAGATCTCCTCTCTCCTCCTTGCCTACCACCTAGTGGATTGGCTGACACCAGGAGATGTCACTTGTGCGATTCTATCTGGGACCCGCCTGATCCATTCGATCTTAGGGATACCGTGGCTTCGCAACAATCCCTCCTTCCTCAGGATGCCTCTGTGTTTTGGGACTCGGTGTCAGTTCTCCTCTCTTGGGGTTCGGGGGGATGGGCCCCTTCCCTCCCCTTGTCTCCTGTCGGCTCCTGCAGTCTCGGGCTCAAGCTTTCGGTATGCTACATCCCACGGCTTTGGACCCTCACGTTATCTTTCAGGGGAAGCTTTGCAGGTCTAAACGCAAAGTCTGCTTCCTGTCCAAACGAGACCTTGAGGCACTCTCATACTGCTCTACGCTGCTATTCCAAAGGGCGGTCAAGTTGCCGGCTCGGTTTCTTATACCGTCGGGCCTTGGTGGTCCCCATTTCACATATGATTGGTGCAAAATCCCGCTTTTCAAAGCTTGTCGGGACAGCGGCTATAATGGACTGTATGTCAACGTTCGGGGTCCCGATGAAAGGGTTCGGAGAGTTCCTTGGAAAGAACTGGTTTCTGGTCAGTAGCCGTTTCGCTTCAAATCCTGACGGGAACTCTTGTCCGAGACGGCTGGGAAACATCCAATTCCAGGGGATGGCTAAACGCAGCCTCCCAGTCAAGCTCGCCGCCAAGAAGCGTCTCAAGTGGACACACGGCTCGGGAGGAATGTGGAACTACTGTGAAGAGGACAAAGTCTACACCAAAGTCTGGTATACGGAGTACTTTGACACGTGGTTCGATCCCGAATCGGGCTGGCCTCACCCAGTGGTATGGTACCTGTCTGACTACTGGTGGGACGGAGACTTCTTCGTGGACAAGTGGCGTTGGAAGTACCCGTGAAGGCCATTCCTGAGACTCCCTCAGACTGAATCTCCTGGTGTCTGCGGTGCTTGGGCCTGCGGCTTTTGGAGGACTCTCAGTCTCCCTCAATCTCTCTTGCATGTTCTTCAACGTTGTTGGTTGGCAAATACAAAAGGTTATAAACACTCCCAGCCATCTTGCGTTCTCCATACCTGTTTGAATTCAACCATATTCCATATTTCTTGACATGCCTGGTGTGGGTTCTCATGGTTGGGATCTCACGCTGACTTGACAGTTCATCTTGTATGCCTCCGTTTCTTCTGGGTTCATTGCGTGCTTGGGACATTCAGTTTATATTCCAGATTCTCTTTCAGTACATATATCCGTCTTGGCTGCTACTTTTGTTCAATGGGTTTCATGGGACTTAATGGAAATTTTCTTCACTTCTTACTTACTGTAGACATTGGGAACATGTGCCCTCAAGGTTGGCTCCAAGAGTTACTCAAGATATTGTTAATCAATTGGGGCAACCTTCATTATCTTGCATTTCGTTTCTCATTTTCTCATCTTCATTCAATGCAAGAGAGACCTTGTGGTGGGATTCATCTGGGATATTGGACAGTCTGTCATTCATGATTTCTTTCAGTATCATGGGTTTCAATCCTGGGCTGGGCTTTACCTTTCCTCCGCTTCCTTCCTCTCCCGCCTCTCCTCCCGTTTCCCTCTCTCCCTCTTTCTCTACCGTACGCATTTGGCGTATTGGTGGCTTCTCAGGTTTGTGTTTTGGGAGAACCGACCTTTCAAGGCGCTTCATCCTCCTCCTCCTCCTCCTCCTCCTCCTCCTCCCAGGCTCTTCCGCCTCCGCCACCGTCATTATCCTCGTTGCTTGCGTCGGCCCTCCTAGGTGAAATTCAGCCCAGGAGACCGCGTGTCTGCCGCCCTTTTCCAAGAGGTCATCGATGAGCTCCCGGCTGCGAGTGCCCCGAAACACTTGGCCGCTGTGCTGGACGTGATGGCAGACCTGAAACCAGTGAACCTCCGAATGCAGAAACCGAACGCCCTGAAGAAGAAGAAACCCAAGGGCCAGAAGTTGAAGGCCTCGCTGAGACACAAACTGGGGATCACCAAACCCAAGGCCTCGTTCCGGAGGGGCAGGGCCAAGGGCAAGGGCAAGGGGAAGCCCAACACGGGCAAGGGCAAGGGCAAGGGCACGGGCAAGGATAAGGGCGGCTTCGACAAGGGGAAAAGCAAAGCTAAAGCCAAAGCCAACACCAAACCTGCGCCCAAGCGCAAGACACCAGATACGTCCGAGCAGCCGTCGGCGTTGGCCGTGGTCGACCCTGTGAAGCACTACCAGTGCGAGGAGCTCGGGATCCCCGATGAGGCGCTTCCGAGGGCGATCGGCCGCGGCAAGCACTCGTACACCATCTGCGGCACTCGAGGCCAGAGGGTCGACGTGATCATTAGGAACAGGAGCGGGGGTGGGGCCATAAGGAAACAAATCACCCGGGCGGTCCAAATCAAGCCACGCCTGCCTTTCTCCGAGGAGCTTCTTCGTGAAAGACAGCGGGGATGTTTATGATGAGCAGCACAAGGGCCAGAGGAATTTCACCTGGCAGTCGTCGGGCGGCGCGGGGCCCGCGTGGGCCAAACTCAAAGAAGCGTACAAGTTCGAGCGGAAGGATTAGGAGCGTGTGCGAGGCTGCCCGAGAGTACCCCAGATTTCGTAATAAAGGGAGGGGGGTCTCATTTCGGAGGGGGGTCTCTTCCAGGCTATCTTGGGGGGCCTGGGGGGTTTGGGGACGATGTTTTGGAGGGTTCTCCCACGGGGAAGGTCTGAAATTGCTTGTCTTGGAGGGTCTAGACCCCCTCCCTTTCATTGCGAAATCTGGAGTATATAGCAGTTGCAGTATCGCTGCGAGTTTCTGGCGGCGTCAGGAGGTGGACAGACGCCTTGAAGGCCGCCTTGCGCTGCAGCGCCCTCTCGTGCCAGATGCATCTCGTGTCAGATACTGTATGATATCGTGGCTTGCCTTTGTCGTGGCTTGCCTTTGTGCATGTCCTGCTCCTGTTCCTCGCCCTCCTCATCCGTCGCTCCGCTTCATCTCGCTCCGTCCTCGCTGCCCAGCCCCTCCCCGCGCTTGCCATCGCTCTTCCTTCTAGACACAGCCGTCGGACTTCATAGGGGCATAGAGGTGGAGGAGGGCGGATTAGACAGACGATGGGATATGTGGTCATTTGAACACTCGCTGACGGCCCAGAGAGGCTCGAGGTGTCATGAGACACATGTGCGAGATAGGTGGCCGTGCTGCGAGATTGGCGGTCATCTGCATGAGTGTTCGTTGTTATTTGAAAACTTGCGTGGACGTCATATGCGAGATCGGCGGCCACTCGAGTGCTCATTGAGAAAAATGCGTGAGATAGGCGTCCATGTCAGCGATCATTGTTCATTGAGAACATCGGCAAAACAAATATGCGAGATCTACGGTCGTTCGAATGTTCACTGAGAACATCTGTGAGATAGGTGGTTGTGTGAACGCTCATTGCGTATTGAGCGCTTGTTCTCGCCCTACGCCTTCCTCCCCCTTTTCCTTCCTTCACCTCCTCCCCCTCCTTCCTCGTTACCTTTCCTCCTCCGCCTCCTCCGCCCTCGCTCCCCTTCCTCCCTCTCCTCCTCCCCCCTCGTTCCCCTGCCTCCGCCCTCCCCCCTCGGCCACAAAGGAGGGGGCCGCCGAACCCCTTGCATAGCGGCTCGGGCGAGGGCGCGGCGACGGCGCCCGCGACGCCAGGCAGCGATGCCGCCCATCACCTTGAACGGGGCTGCAAGACGTGCGCCGCCCAGCCCCGCCGCCCGGTGCACGAGCAGAGCTATATACACATACCGATATACAACTATACATTGAATGTGTAGATCGGTGTGTATATGTATACGCATGGACATGCATAGATGCATGTATTCAGGAAGGTAGGTACGTGTATCAAGGTATGTCGGTATACATGTACAAACACTTATGGCATACCATCGTATACACATATATATATATACAGCCAACCATGCGCATATACAAACATGAATGCAAGCATCCACGCATGCGCAAGCGTTCTCTGAGGGCTGACTTGCGCGCATCCCTTGGCGCCCCGATCGGTCAAGCCCTCTGGGCAGTGTCGTGGCCAGGCCCTCTTGGCGTGAACAACTAGCGCATGTTGGACACACACGCAGATATACATATAAATATATAGATACAGAGAGAGATGCGCACACAAGACTTGAAGCTCGCTGTGCTTCGCGTTGAAGGCTCAAAGAGCTCAGAGGGCTCATGAGGTTCGCGAGGTTCGGAGGGCTCATAGAGCCCTGTAGGGCCCATAGGGCCCACATAGGGCTCATATGGCTCATGTGGGGCTTAAAGGGCCCATAGGGCTCGTAGGGCGAAGAGCGGGCTCATAGGGCTCCTGTGAAGGCTTATCGGGCTCATGGGGCTCATACGTCTCGCAGGGTTCATCGGGCTATACCATCGGGAGCATAAGCTCGTAAGCCACATCTATAAGGGGTCACAAGGCCGAGAGGGCTCAAGTCTCATAGGGCTCGCAAGGGTAATGAGGCTCTTGGGCTCCTGGGGCTTATAGGACTCATAGTGCCGAGAGGGCTCGCAGGGCTCGCGGTGCTCATATGGCCCGTAGGGCTCATAGAGCTCATAGGACTAGATAAAGGTCACGTGGCTCCGGGGGCGTTCAGAAGGCTCATATAGATCGATGGGTTCATAGGGCACACAAGGGCTCGTAAGGATCATAGGGCTCTCAGGGCTTGCTCATAGGGCTCAGGCACGGGCTCCTATAGGACTCATAAGGCTCATGAGGCTTATGGGGCCCATGGCCAATCGGGCTCATAGGGCCCGTTTGGGCTTGGAGGGCTCATATGGCTCATAGGGCCCATGGGGCTCATAGGGCTCATATGGCTCATGGGGCTCAAGGGATAGGACTCACGGGGCTCACAGAGCTCATAGGGCCAAGATGGCTCGCATAGTCATGGGGCTCGTAGGGCTCATAGGGCTCTCATGAGGCTTTCAGGGCTCATGGGGCTCATAGGGCTCATGGGGCTCGTAGGGCCCATGGGTTTAAGATCGGGAATGGGCCAAAGAATGGCGCCCGCTTCCTCCCGCAAGTCTCCCCCTCATGTATAGCTGGGCTGCTCAAGCTCTCTGGGGACGGAACCCCATCTTCCTCGCTCATGCTTTCGAGCCTGCGCCAGCAATGGTGAAAAGCAGTGCTTCGCCCCGGGCAAAAACTCGTTCGGAGAAGACGAAGTTGGCCGTGCACCGCAATTTCAAGCCGTTCTCTTCTGGGCGCAATGGCGCAGCCAACCGCCGCCACACACAACGTCGTCTGCTGCAGCTGATGAAGATGGCTGGGGCCCCCGTCATGATCATGGCTCTCGTGGCGAAGATTGCGATGTGCCCGTACTTCGACATTTCGGAAAGCGTGGATTGGACAGAATTCTTCAGCCACTGCCTTAAAAACACACTGATCACGGATGGTTGGGGACCCACCAATTAGCAACCTAGGATGTGTGATAAGATCCTGCTCTCCCCCCTTACTCGTCCTCATCCTCCTAGCTCTCTCCCCATCTCCTCGTTGTGCCCCTATCCACTGCAAACTACAATGTGTGGCGTGGCTTCCGGCTGCTCCAACCCTCGCCACCCTTCCTCCTTTTCTCCCTCCTATCTCCTTCCTCCACTTCTATCTCCCATCTCGCCCCAGGCCCTGACCCCGACAAAAAACGGCGGGGGCGGTTGTCGAGGTTCCTGGGAACCACCGCCTGTCCAGTTCTCAGTGTGGATTGGCGTCGCTGGTGGCGTAAATGGTACGACCCCACATCGATCGAACCTTACTTTTTGTTTCGGGCGTGGCCCGAGTGTGCTTCTCGCCAGGCAATCTGATTGCACTGAGCTGAACTGAACTGACTGGTTGCACCCGTTGCGCGACTGTCTTATTCTCGGTCGCCAAGGGCTCAACCGATATGGCGCAACCGATAACACATGGTGTTATGTTTGCTGCCGAACGCGCAACCTTTGGCGCAACCGATAGGTGACGGTTTTATTGTTGGCCGCCAAGCGCAGCACAACCTATGGCGCAACCGATCGGATACGGTCTTATTCTCAACTGCCGAGGACGCAAGCTACGGCGCAACCGATAAGAATTATTGTCCGTTCGATCATGGCGCAATCGATAGGAAGCCGAGCTGAATCGGGAATGAGACCAGAAAGACGATGAGGATGAGGCGAACGAGGAGGAGGGGGAGGAGGAGGAGGAGGAAGACGATGACGATCAGGATGGGGAAGATGACGGGGAGGAATACAAGTAATACGAGGACGAAGTGTTGGAATTCCAATGCACGCGGCGCTACGCCCGATTTATGTTCGCCGTTCGGGCTGGCAATGAGGCCCAAACGGCGAGCTGACGCGTGGTTTCACATCGTGCCGAGGCGGCAAGCAGGCGGTGACAGACAGCATGATCGCCAAGGGGCTGACTGCAGTGCCATACGAGAAGCTCAACGACGCCACATACCAGAACCTCATGCATTACGCTGGCTTCTGTTATGCTTGCCTCCTGCTTGTGAAGAGCCGCGTCGGCAGCGGGTCCAACAGTGCGCCAGTGTGCAGCACGTGGGTGTGGATATCGCGGGGGACGACCAAACGACGACCATGGCAACCTCTCGGAGACCCAACCATTGAGAACGTTGCCAACGCCAACACGATGATCTCCCGGGTGATGATACTATGCTGGATCCTGGTCAGCAAAGGAATGTTACTACGTTCCGTACATTCCGCCGCTCCCCAATAGAAAAATCTCGAATGGTCCCCGACGGGCCCTGGGCCAATTGTTCATATATCCCCTGGGCCCCAAGATGGGCCCCGAAATGCTGCCCCCAAGGCCTCGGTGGGCCCCGCGCGGTGCGAAACCAATATAGCGCCGCGATGTGGGCATGCATGCGCCGCCCAAGCACACGTCGATTTGCCAATCGTACGAACCAAGGTTCGTGGCGGATCTTCTTCATACTCGAACAACCGAGGGGCTCGCTCATGGAATGGCACCCCAGGTTCCAGGAATTCATCAAGAGCCACAAGTTGTACAGGGTGTGTTGAAATGGGGCGGTTCGGGGCACCGACGGCGAAGCCGTCGTGGCTATACTCAGCGCACGAGTTCATCCAGGAGCTGCCCAACTACCAAGGTGCGAAGTCAGACCAGCCAGGCCAGAACATGTTGGTCGACATGGTCCAGACCTCCGATGGCGCCGTCCAAATCAACGGGAACCACCGCCTGAAGGGCAGCCAGGCGTACCCGAAGGCCTTCGGCAAGGCCGTTGCCGATCTCTACATGGCGCATCGGGCGGTCTGGGCTGTGAAATGAGTGGGGAACGCTATTGATGCGTTCAACTTGGTGTCTCCCGGTCTCTTCTCCTCCTTCTCCTCCTCCCCCTCCTCCTCCTCCTCCTCCTCCTCCTCCTCCTCGACCTCCTCCTCCTCGACCTCCTCCTCCTCATCCTCCTCCTCCTCCTCCTCCTCCTCTTCTTGATCTCCACCACCCCCCCGCTGCGGCGGACGGCCGCGCCTCGGGGGACATCCCCGCGGCAACAGTCGGCGTCGGAGCCTTGCGGCGGGCGGAGCGAGGAGCGAAGATGAGGGGTCATGATGACTGGGGAGCACATGGAGGAATGGAAGGAGGAGCACACGGAGGAATGGAGGAAGGATCGAAGATATGGTGGCGTCGATCGGAGTCGGATCGGTCTGACGTCGGCCCCGAGGCCGAGCTCAAGACAGCAGGGCAGGCGCTGATCCAGAAATCGAGCTCTGTGAAGGTGCGCCTCGCGCGTGACATCGCCACGAATGCGCTCACGGGCAAGCGCCGCTGGGCGGATGCTGACCTGAAGCCCGTGTTCGGGTACTTAGATCTGTAGGCGGTGGTATCCCCTATTGCCACCTGCGCCTCCATGGACACCAACGATGTGCATGCGCCCACCCACGCCGCTCCTGGGCCCATGCTCGGCGCGCACATTCTCCTGGCCTGGCCGTGGATGCATGTGCGCTGAGCATGGGGCCAAGAGAAGCTCGGTGAACATGCGCACGCGTCGCTTGCGTCACCCGATGCCCGTGCTGCGCGCTGCTGCGTGAGCCGCGCCCTGCACACAACCTCTCCGCCATTATAAGACAAAAATAATACCACTGACGTGTCAGCCCTCCCCCCCCCCAACCCTCCCCCAAGCAAATCCACGCCCGTAGAATGGCCGTGAGACAGCCGTAAAGTGGCGTGTAATGCCGTAAAATGGTTCCCCATCCCTCCCCTTCCCCCGCCAACCCTCCCCGTGACAAAAATCCGCAGCCGTAAAATGGCCGTGAGACAGCCGTAAAGTGGCGTGAAATGCCGTAAGATGGTTTTCTTCCACCCCCCGCCATTGTTCCCCCTGCCCCGTCAGCCCTACCCCAGCCCTCCCCACAACACACACGCCAGCTCGCTGCCTGATCCCCGCCGCCCGCCCAAACCATACTATACTTGGAGCGAATAGTTCATCTTCTTTGGGCTGGGGACCCCTAGAGTTGCCACGAAGCCTCAGTGAGGAACCTTGTATAATTCTGTCTCACAGAAAATCAGACGCGGCCCCGTGTGCATGCGAATGCCCAGATTTCGTGCTCATGCAATTCGTATTCCTCCCCGTCCTCCCCCCCCATCCTGATCGTCGTCCTCCTCCTCCTCCTCGTCCCCCTCCTCGTCCTCCTCCTCGTCCTCCTAGCCATCCTCGTCCTCCTCCTGTCCCAACTCGGTTTCCTATCGGTTGCACTATAGGTTGTGCCCATCGGCGGCTGGTAATAAAACCGTCTCCTATCGGTTGCGGCCTCGGCAGCTGATAGTCCCACCAGCCTTCTGGGCGTCGGTGGTTTAGTGAATGTTTGATCGATCTCCTCCAATATGGCCCCACGAAGCGCCCATGAGGCCCCAAGAGGTCCCAGGATGGCCCCAAGACGGCCCCAAGATGCCCCCAATATGCCCCCAGGAGACCCCCAAAAGGATCCCGAGCGGGCCCAAGACGCCCCCCCCCCCCGAGGCACCCAAGACGCCGACGATCCCCCCACGACCGCCAAGAGACCCCCAAGATGTCCCAAGACGCCCAAGAGGTACCCCAAGAGGCTCCGAGAAGCATCCAAGGGACCTCTGACCCTTTTGCTTGCTCTCCTCCTCCTCCCCCTCCTCCTCCTCCTCCTCCTCCTCCTCCTCCTCCCCCTCCTCCTCCCTTCTCATCATCCTCCTCCCCCTCCGCCTCCTCCTCCTCCTCCTCCTCCTCCTCCTCCTCCTCCTCCTCCTCATTGTATTCATCCTCCTTGTCCCTGCTCCCTCATCCATCCATCCAATTTTCTCCTTCGCCCCCTCTCTCCTTCACACGGCTCGGCCGCCCCCCTCTTTGCTCCAGCACTTCGCCCCTGATCACCTCTCAACTCGCATGGGCATCGTGTCTGGATGGGCTGGTGGGGATCCCTCATCGGCTGATAATGAAACCGTCTGCTATCGGTTGTGCCATAAATTGCGCCCATGGCGGGCGCGAGTAAGACCGTCTCCTTGTGCCATATGTTGCGCCCTCGGCGGCCGAGGATAAACGCGTCTCCTATCTGTTGTGCCATATGTTGCACCCTCGCGGGGAACGGTGATACAACCGTCGCCTATCCGTTGCGCCATGGGTTGCGTCCTTGGGTTTACCTTGCAAGAAACAAATTCGGGCTACGCTTGAACACAGCAGCCTCTGTTCCGTAGCCATTAGTGCTTTAAGGTCGTCGCCCCAAGCTGCTGACGCTGTGGCCCACACCGCACCTCTGGAGGCCATGTCTCAAGTTGCCCCTCCTGATCTGTCCGGCGTGGTGGCGACGAAGGGCGAGGTGATCCGCACCCCGCCGCCAGCACGTGAGAGGAGTACGCCTCGGATGGAGCTGAGCCGCCCTAAGCAGGCGAAGCCGATGGCCTCGAAGTCAGCCCCCGCTTCCAAGCCGAGCCTGGTCCGCCTGGGGGGGAAGACCGACGCGCTGGCGGCGGCCATTCGCATGCCTGGGGTACGCTCGTCCCCAGGCCAGCCTGCGACGTCGGCCGCACATGAGCAGGTGGCGCCGGTCCTCCCGGCGGCACCTGCCAGCGGTGCCACTCAGGTGGAGACACCTGATTACTACGACTGGAGGTCCGAGGCGTACTTGCACCAGCGGTTCCCCTCCGAGTACGCGTCGCAGCTTGTGAAGATGAAGACCAGGCTGAAGCAGTACAACGATGGCATCAATGACGTGCGGCACTACTGGGTCAAGTGCGAGCCCGACGACGACGGTGCTGCCACGCCTTGCAGGGGAACGGCTACCCCAAACGTGGCGGAGATGCTGGAGAAGAACCTGACAGAGATCTGTTCCGAGATCGGCCTGCCCCTGGAGAAGATCGCGTCGGCGTGCGGCTGCGCGTCCCTGTCCGCTCTGATCGCCAAGCTCGCCGAGGGTGCCGAGTTCGAGGACGAGGATGACATGAAGCACGAGCTGGACACGTTGGTCCTTTGGGTGGTGGAGGGGGGCGAGATGGCGTCGAGCGCGGCGCCGAGCCCCTGCGCTGCGCCCGCAACCCCGGCTACGCCCCCGCAACGGCCCGCCGCGGCCGCGCCCGCGAGCGAGCCACGGCCGACGGCTGTGCCGAAGGCTGTGCCCGCGACCCCGACTACGTTCGCGGGTGCGCCGCTGCCTGGATCGCCTGTGCCATGTGCGACACTGTCCTTCAGCGAGTTGGGCCGCCAGCCACGGGCCAAGCAGCTTGCTGCGGCCGTGCCGTTGCCCGTCGTCATGGAGGGGTCCCAGGAGAGCATGCGCAGCGACATGGACGCGGCGCCTGAGTTCCCCGACCTCGATGCCATCGACTCGGCTTTCTGCCCAGAGGAAGCTGGCGCGCCCCCTGACGACGTTGGCTCGGCAGCTGGCGTCGCAAATATGCTGGCCACAGATGAGGAGATGGTTGCGCTGCAAACGAGCTTCTCGTGCATGGAGGCGGGGGGCGGCTCGACGGAAGCCACTGCGCCCGGAGTGCTCGATCCCTCGGGGTGCGCAGCGGCCGCAGCGGATGCCATTCTCGCAGCAGCGCAGGCAGCAGCAACGGCGCCATCCCAGCCGTCGCCGCCGAAGATGCCTCGCTTGCTTCAGCGAGACGCCCCTGGCCAGCAGCAGACTCAGCAACATCAGCCACCCCAGCAGATTCAGCAGCAGCAGCCACCCCAGCAGATTCAGCAGCAGCAGCCACCACAGCAGCAGCAGCAGCCACCCCAGCAGATTCAGCAACATCCAGCACCACAACCACTGCCCGCCGCTTGCCCTGTAAGCGGAGCCCCAGGTACCTACCGCAACTCTGTGACGGACCCAGATCTGTATGCGAAGTTCGGCAGGCAGGTCGCGAACAAAGAGATCTTCCCCGCGGGCCTGAAGACCGAGTTGTCCACCAAGAAGAAGAAGACCGATCTCTTCAACCTTTGGCTCGAGCAGGATCAAGACATGCAGCGCGTAAGTGTGGTCATCCAGAGGCGCCTCGAGAATGAGCAGAAGGGCGAATCTGAGTACTCCTGGCTCAAGGCTCGGCAGATCGTGGCGCTCGGGATCTACGCGGAGGACGGCGTGAAGAAGCTCATCGAGAAAAAGTTGAAGGAGAAACAATACTTGAGAGATGGCGAGTTTCCAGAGAAAGACGACGAGAACTACTACTATGTCCGCACTGCCCTCAAGAATACGAAGACGACCAAGCAGATAGATTCCTTGAGTGTCTCCCACGCGACCGAGACGGACACGCACGGGCTGCAGGCGCTCATCGGTGAGGGCGGGGTCCTGAACGCCGACATGCAGGTCCTCGTCGGGGGCGCCAGCAGCGTCGACGCGTTCGACCTCAGCAGCGTGGTGCCCGGCAAGAAGCAGCCGCCCCCGACAGGCGTGGAGCAGTCCACGGCCAACGTTGTGGCGTCGGTGACGCCCTTGCAGAAGTGCCTCGAGATGATGAAGGACATGGGCAAGCAGAGGGGCAATGCCGAACGCTTGGCGTTCGAGCTGGGAGCCTTCAAGCTGAGCACCGAGATGGAGAAGCAAATGGGGACCCACGCGTCCCGCATGAAGGTGGGGGGTCGCACCAACGATCCCCATGAGCCAACTCCTGGGGAGAGAACGAGCGAGGAGAGAGGGAGGATGAGGATGAAAGGAGGGGAGAAGGCGGAGGATGGAGATCGGGGGGCGGAGGAAGTACCCACTATGGCGTACCCATCTGTGCCTGAATGAGTCTCCTGAACCTGGCTCCTCAATACTATGGCGTACCCGACCCCATCGTCACTATAGCTTGAATCTGGCTCAATAGGGCACCTCGTGATCAATACTATGATGTACCCGACCCCGTCGTCATTAAGATCTGGCTCCTGAATCTGGCTCCGCAATACTATTGAGTACCCGACCCCATCGTCACTATGGTTTAAATATGGCTCAATATGGGTCCTCATGATCGGTACTATGGTGTACCCGACCTTGTCGTCACTAAGATCTGGCTCATGAGTATGACTCCTCAATATTATGGCGGACCCGGCCCCATCGTCACTATGTCTTGAATATGGCTCCTGGCTCCTGAATATATATATATATACATACATACATACATACATACATACATACATGCATACATACGTACGTACGTACGTACGTACATACATACATACATACACATACATACATACATACATACATACATACATACATGCATGCATGCATGCATGCATGCATGCATGCATGCATGCATGCATACATGCATGCATGCATGCATACATACATACATACATGCATACATACATATATATATATATGTATGTAAATGTGTATATATATATGGCGCACCCAACCCAAGGCCTCTAGCATATTTACTCGTCACTATTTTCTCGGCAGGGGCCCCGGAGTCTATGTCTATAGGCAGCCTGGATGCTCGCCAACAAGCTCGTTGAGGCGGCCCAGACGGCGCCCTTCAACGAGCGCGCCTTTGAGGCGCTAAACCTCAAAGTCATGGGGTGGACGAAGTGGTTCGATGAGAGGCACGACGCGGGCAAGACCATGGTCAACAGAATCCAGAACAAACGCAAGCGGGAGGCAGATCCCACGAAGCAGACGTCCGAGGGTGGCGGTCGCGGCGGCGGTAGGGGCCGCGGCGGCAGCAGAGGCAAGCAGGCCAGAACGTAGGTGCAAGCTGCGCGGGGTGTAGCACTAAGGGTTCGACGTGGTGTCGAGCCTCCCTTTTGAAGGGGGCCCTGGGAGGGTGGGGTAGAAAGACGGAGGATAGGGAACACGATGGGATAGGCAGAAACGTCGAGGAGGGGTGATGTAAGATACGCTGTATCTTTCAATTCGTGAACGTGATCGTGCGACATTGCACGATCCGCGGGGCTTCTACTGGCGCTCGTGCTGGCGCCAAAATCCGTTACGACCGCTCCTTTTGGTGCGCTCCCCGGCCCTCCGAGACATCTAGGATCCGTGAGTGCTCGCCTGCAGGCCCTTGACAAGCTCACTTGACATCAGGTTCTCTGGTCGGAAAGGGGCGTGGCATAAAGGGGTGTGGTGCCAATCGTGGAAATGTCGATGCTATCTGCAATAACTAACATCACCAGAGTCTCTTTCACATAAAATTAACGCCACACCCCTTTATACCAGACCGCTTTCCTATACCAAGGTTTCGGGCCTCAGGGGGCCTTCCCTGCATGAGGGGCCGGGGCCGACGTCCTCCAGCACTTGACTTAGCTCCTCGGCGACGTCGTCCTCCTCCTGCTGTCGCTCCTCCTCCTCCTCCTCCTCCTCCTCCTCCTTTTCTTACTCATCCTCCTTCCTAGGCTCCTCCTCCACCTCCTCCTCCTGTTCCTCCTTTTCCCCGTCCACCTCCTCGTCCTTTGCCTCCTTCCCCTTTACTCCCGCTTCCTATCCCCCCCCTCCGCTCCCGTCGCCTCCTCCTTGCCCTCCAAGCGCCCTCGCATCTGCCCATCCCTCTCCGCCCGTCGGCTGCCGCCAGGCACTCGTGACAGATTGGACCGAGCAGCTCATCCAGATGATGCTGCAAGGACGCCCGTTTCGGGCATGCTGCACAGGGTGGGGGGAACAGTGAAGTGGAGGATAGGAGGGAAGGGGTAGGGAGGGTAGGGGGTTGAGAGGAGAAGCGAGGAGGAGGGTCGGGTGTGGGGGACAGGCTGGAGAGATAAGGGCGAGGAGGACGCGCAGTGCGGCGCGGGTGAGGGGGGGCAGGAGAAGGACTACAAGGCAGAGATAAAGAGGAGGAAGAAGGATACAGGGCAGAGACACAGAGGAGGAGGAGGAGGAGGCGGAGGAGGAGGAGGAGGAGGAGGAGGAGGAGGAGTAAGAGAAAGAGGTGGTGGAGGAGGAGGAGGAGGAGGAGCAGAAGGGATAGAAGGCAGAGACCAAGATGAAGAGGATGAGACAGAGAGCTCCAAGTACCATACTATCCAATCGTTGCTCGAGTGCTGGTGCTTTCCCTGTGTGCGTGCCCGCATGCAAATCGAGATCTCCTGTTGAGCAGCGCCACCATATCCAGAGTAAAAACGTCTCCCAGGAGGAGCCGTTCTCCCGGAGGCCGTTCTCGTGTTCGGCGCGTTCCTCTCCGGGACTTGCCAGTGAGTCGTACTGTTGAGGAGATGTTGCACGCTGTGGGGACAGGCGCTTCAGCGCCAGAGACCCAAGCCCGTTTGGCAAGGGAGATGGTCGCAGATGGCATCGACACTCCAGCAATCAGATCGTTTGCGAGTCTTGGAACCCATGGTGTGTGCTCCTCGAATATAGAACGTGATTTGTTAACATGGACGCAAGGTTTCTGCAAGTGGGAGCTTGACACATACGATGTCAAATTGCAGCTGCTCATGGAGGACGAATACTTGCCCTCTGAAGCGACAGTGCCCTGTCTTTTACCCCACGAGGCGCCACCGCACACCTCGTGAACCTACCCTTTCAATTGCACACAGTGGGGTAGCAGGTGGTAGAAGTACAGGAGGGATGAGGGGGAGGAGGAGGAGGAGGAGGAGGAAGGTGGGTGGGCAGCGGGAGGGAGGGGAGGGGGATGAGGGGATCGCGAAGAGGTGCTGCATTCCTTGCACGCTGCCGGCCACCAGCAGTTCATCATCTCTTGTACAGGGCCCGATGGCTCCGACGGCCTGGTGGAATATTGGGAATGGGCCACCAGTCAGTCCTGGGGGCGAGGCCATCCTGCTCTCGTCGGCACGGGGCGCGAGGAGTGGAAGCGTTTGTTGCCCATCATGTTGCACCTGGATGGGGCAGAGGTGGGGGCCAGTCTCATGGGGAAACATGGAGTGTTCAGGACGGACCCCTGGCCACGTCTCGGGGTGGTTGCGTTTGTATTTTCCAATTTCAAACAGAAGTTCCAAGAGACTGGCCCCCGCTATAGGTCTACAGAGACTCTGAGTTTTACTTCTTCTCGTTTCGCAGCGCTCTTGCTGAAGGCGCTCCCATTGACATAATATTCCCCTTCATGATGGTTCGGCACTGCCACATGTGGGAGCCGGCGGTCAAGAGACGCCTCTTCAAAGGATGCTCGTTTTGTTTTGTGCCATCATTTCTTGTAGGTCTCGGCAGTGGCCCATGGGCTTCGATTGCGCCCCAGTTCGAATGCGCTCCTGCCCGTTTCTTTCTCCCAGCCTCTCGCATAAAAATTGATCTCCAGATGTGCTGGCAGTGTTCGCTTGGAGCATGGAAATCGCAGAGAAGGGTATTGGTCCAGAGAATGGGTTTTACGGTGAACCCCTGGGCCGCGGAAGTTCGTTGCGCGCCCGCTTGTGCGGTCGACAGTTAGCAGGTGGTAGAGATCTCAACGCCCTTCGCCTCTTCTCTCCTCCCCGGCCCTCCCCATGTCTTGCCCCCCCCCTCCGGGGCGGGCAAGGCAATGGCCCTCGCGCCAACCCCCCATTCTCATTCCGAGGTGGTTTCAGAGCGTGTTATGTGGGGACAAAACACGACACGAAAGCCAAAAAGGAGCTCCACGCAGAAGAGAATTGGTGGGCGACGAGCTGGATGTGCAATGATTGTTTCGCATGTAAACCGAGCAAGAAAACTCCGAGAGGGCTCGAGTATGGAGATTTTCGTGCGACCGCACCGTGGAGGGGTACGGTCTTGTCGGACGAGGCCCATCTCAGACTGTATGGGGCTACCAGCCCGGCGTCCAGAGTGCTCCGCAGTGCCCGCCGCCCCCGCTCGCTTCTAGAATAAAATGCGTCCGTCGCCGCATGGGATTTCGGGGGTTCGCAGAGGGGGGGTATCCAACATGTGATAATCAAAAGGAACTATCTCGCCCGTGGCTGAACGGCCTGACTTTACCAAATCAGGGGGCACTGCCACTCCATCAATTACTACGACTGGCTCCACGTTGTGCTGCTGGGGGTTTACAGAGATCATTGTGCTACCCACATCTGGTGCTGGCTCATATGTGGCTTGTTCCCGGAGGCGCCCGGACCTGGAAAATGGCAGGTTTGTTCTGGCAGGGGAAGGGGTGGGAGAAACGACAACTCTAAAAATATAAATCATCGCTCTCAGGCGCTAGTGGACAAGGCGGTGGCCTTGAGAACCTTATGGGGGATGTTCTCAGATTGGTGCAAAGCTAATGGCGTGAGCAGACCCTCGGGAGCATTCACCTTGAGCTCGATTGGTAAAGGTAAAGACTCACACGTATCTTTCCCGGAGATGGGCTCTAAGTTTAAAGCATCGGCGATCAGGTTGATAACAATGTGGGTTGGCACCGCATCAAATTTGCACGGCTGACGCCGAACTCCCGCGCTGAGAAAAATGAGGAGGAAGGGAGGGGGGTCGGGCGAAGAAGAAGGAGCGGAGACGTGAGAAGAGGAGGGCGGTGGAGGGGCGGGTCAATGGGCAGATTGGCGAGAGGGAACGAGAGAGAGAGAGGGAGCGAGACAGATAGACAGAGAGAGAGAGATAGATAGAGAGAGAGAGGGAGAGAAAAACAAGGAAAAACAAGGTGACACGACGGATGCGAAGCGCAGACAGACAACCCGCCCCTCCCATGGCCAGAATAGGTCAGCGGATTTGATCGAGAGAGACACCCAAGATGGGAAAGTCAGGTCAGTGAATGCTTGGGCAGCCGCCGAGATTCAACATTGTCTCGAATCCTCCAGGTGGCTTTTAACTGCACAGCAACGCGACCGCGTCACACACGCGGCTAACACTTTTTTTCACACGCTGCAGTGGTTGGCCTGCAAAGCTGCGGATGAACCAGCCCCGTTGTGGAAGATCCGCCCAAAGCACCATTACTTGCAACATTGCTTCTTGCGTCTTGCAGTGGATCGGCAGAACCCATGCCGCCAGCTCCAGTGCGCAGGCGAGGAAGCTTACCTCGGCGTGCTGAAACGCATAGGGAAGGCCTGTCACGGCGCAACTGTTTACAATCGTTTGTTCCAGCGCCTTTTTTTGAACTTGCGTATTCGGTGGGAGCGCCGCCGTCGCTCTGGAGCTTGGGCTCTCAGACGGTAGCATCTGCGCTGGAAAGCCAGAGGTGGTGGGAGAGGGAAGGGAAAGGGGGATGCAAAGGCGGACGATAGGGAGATGCCGCGAAGAGGGGCATGGCGCCTGCAGTCGTCGGGCGCCGCCGCCGCGCCCTCGACCAGGACCTGCGGGCGAGGCGGGCCTTCGCCTTGTGGGCCGAGGGGGGGGGAACGCCTTGGGCGGATGTGGAGGCGGATTGTCACACACTCACACACATGTGCACACACGCACACACACATATATCTACACATACATATATATATATACATACAAACACGTGAACATACATACATACATACATACATACATACATACATACATACATACATACATACATACATACATACATACACATTTGTATATATACATACATATACATCTATATAGTTATATATATATATATATACACGTGCACATACCTATGCAAATGCACGCACATGCATATGTTCGTGTACATTGCCACACATGCACATGTAGGAGGAGGAGGAGGAGGAGGAGGAGGAGGAGGAGGAGGAGGAGGAGGAGGAGGAGTGAGAGAACGAGGAGGAAATTCCCCCTCCCGTGGCGGGGGGGCTTCGCGGCGGCCGCCCCCGCCACCCCTGTCGCCCCCCCCCAGGGGGCGGGCTTGCGCCATAGGGTCTTAAGGAAAGGGGCGCGGAGGAGAGGAGAGGTGCCGAACGACCAGACGAGGAGGAGGAGGCGGAAGAGGATGAAGAGGAAGAGCTGGACCTAGACGTCCAGCAAAGCAAAGATCGAAACGAAATCCAGCTAGTAGAACAGGAAACGCCAATCAGACCAGAAATGGAGAAGGCAACCCAGGACAAGAAAGTCAGAGGTGGCCCTCCGACTTGTCCTGGGTCGCCCTCCCCAACTCTGGCCCAGGCGGCGTCTTGGCCTTAGGAAGTCCGCCTGATCCCCATTTGCGCCCCTGCGTCGGTCCCCTGCTCCCTCGGCCTCGCGGACGGATTATGAGGCGTCGCCTCGAGCGCCGACATCGGGCGGGAACAAAGGAGGCTGCGCGAGAAGCTCTGCCCGTGCAGGGGGGAACCTGCCGCGCCAATCCCGCCCCTCCTATCGCGCCCCCTCCCCCCACAAGAAAAAAACATGGAAGGGCAAAAAAGGGGAAAGGAAGGGCGGGCGGGAACGGCGCGGCAGTTTGTGACGCCCCCGCCGCCGAGGGCAAAGGCCCCGAGCTCGTGTTTAAGCTTCGATGGCGAGCTGCACGCGTTTGCGTGGTGCCGTCCCGGCTTGCGCAGGATCAAGCGCATCATGCAAAATAAAAAAAACACAATAGAAACACGCACCTTAAAAAACGAACGCCTGCAGGGAGATGAAGCGGGCCAATCCATCTCGGTCGCCCCCCTGCCCCCCTCGCCTCGTTGAGTGCGGGGGGTGCCGCGCGTTGCGGCGGAGAGAGGCGTCCTGGGGGGTGATCGGGATGGCTCAAATACCCCTTCGTTATCTGCAAGGCGCACGCACACAAGTGCACACACACACGCACACGCATATATATATATATATATATATATATATATGTGTATATATACACATAACATACATACGTAAACCTGTACATAGACATGCATACACTCGCATATATATATATATATATATATATATATGTATACATACGTACATGCATACATGCATGCACGCATGCATACATACATGCATTCATTCATACCTACCCTATGACCCCTACGAACCCTATGAGCCCCATGAGCCCTCTCGGCCCTATGACCGATATGAGCTCGATGAACCTCATGGGCCCTCTATGGAGCCCGAGCCCGATAGACCCTATGAGCCCTATGACCCCTACGAGCCCTCTGAGCCCCATGAACCCTCTCGGCCCTGTGAGGCCCATGGGCCCTCTGAGCGCTGTGGGCCCTCTGAGCCCTCTAAGCCCTCTGGGCCCTCTGAGCCCTCCGAACCCTAATGAACCCTGTGAACCCTATGAGCCCGATGCGCCCTACGCATGAGCCCTATGACGCCTATACGGGCCCTACGATCCCATACATGTATGAGCCTATGAGCCCTCCTATGATCCGAACCCTACAGCCCAGAGGGTGCCGCTAGAGTGCCCTAGCCTGCAGAGTTGGACGAAAGCTTGCTTGTCGTGAGAACGTTTCACGTTTCCCACGCAACATGCAACCTTATATAATGTCAAACAGGTCTTTCCTCTCGAATAGAACCAACATCTTGGATTGACGGAGTCTTACTGTTCCTTACAATCGCTTCAAGAAAACAATGCTTGTTTCGTGAAAAGATTCCACGGCAAAAAACAATGAGACTTTCAAAAATAAGTGGTTAGCCTTAGAGTTCCCTGCAAGGCCAACATCTTGTAATCAGACTGCGGAAACATTTTTTTATCGTACAACATGGTTTGAACGTTCGAAGATGCCACGAAAAAGAGCCATGTTAAGTTCATAATCTAGTTGTTCGCCAAGGGTGCCGCTGGAGTTCTGGCGCCACCATGTTTGTCAAATCAGATCTCTGCGAAAAAAATGTTTTCGAATATATGTTTCGTTCGTGAACAATTCTCACGAACAAAATCTTTTTTGCGTGAAAAGATTTCATTAAACAAAGCCATGTTACTTTCAAAATCTATTTTTTCGCCTTAAGGGCTCGGCTTGAGCTTCCAGGGCCAACATGCTGGGTTCTTCAAATCAGAGCTTCACGAAAATATTCCTTTTTCGCGCAGATTTCACACGAAAAAATCCTTTTCGTGAGAAATTTTTACTGAAGAAAAAAAAACCTTGCTTTCGTGAAACATTTTCACGGAAAAAAAAAACATTTCTTTCGTGAGAAATGTTCACGAAAAAGCAATGTTAAGTTCAAAATCTAATGTTTTGCCTTAAGGGCGCCGCTGGAGTTTCCAGGGCCAACATGCTGGGTTTTTCAAATCAGATTTTCACGAAAAGATTCCTTTTCGTGTAGACTCCACACGAAAAAAAACCTTTCGTGAGAAATTTTCACGAACAAATATTTTTGCGTGAAACATTTTCACAAACAGAAGCAATTTTTCGTGAAACATATTCACGAAAAACACATGTTAAGTTCAAAATCCAATGTTTTGCTTTAAGGGCGCCGCTGGAGTTTCCAGGGCCAAAATGCTGGGTTTTTCAGATCAGATTTTCACGAAAAGATTCCTTTTCGTGTATACACACAAAAAAAACCGTTCGTGAGAAATTTTCACGAAAAAAACATTTTTTCGTGAAACATTTTCACGAAAAAAAAAAAAAAACAATTTTTCGTGAGAAATGTTCACGAAAAAGCCATGTTAAGTTCAAAATCCAATGTTTTGCCTTAAGGGCGCCGCTGGAGTTTCCAGGGCCAACATGCTGGGTTTTTCAAATCAGATTTTCACGAAAAGATTCCTTTTCGTGTAGACTCCACACGAAAAAAAAACCTTTCGTGAGAAATTTTCACGAAAAACAATTTTTTCGTGAAGCATTTTCACGAAAAAAAATATTTTTTTTCGTGAGAAATGTTCACGAAAAAGGCATGTTAAGTTCAAAATCCAATGTTTTGCCTTAAGGGCGCCGCTGGAGTTTCCAGGGCCAACATGCTGGGTTTTTCAAATCAGATTTTCACGAAAAGATTCCTTTTCGTGTAGATTCCACACGAAAGAAACCTTTCGTTAGAAATTTTCACGAAACAGTATTGTTTCGTGAAACATTTTCAGGAAAAAAAGCATTTTTTCATGAGAAATGTTCACGAAAAAACCATGTAAAATTCAAAATCCAATGTGTTTACCTTAAAGGCGCCGCTGGAGTTTCCAGGGCCAATATGCTGGGTTTTCCAAATGAGATGTTCACGAAAAGATTCCTTTTCGTGTAGAATTCTCACGAAAAAAATCTTTCGTGCGAAATTTTCACGAAAACAAAAAAACATTTTTTTCGTGAAGCCTTTTCACGAGAAAAAAATAGTTTTGCTTAAGAATTTTTCACGAAAAAGCAATATTTCAAAATCGTTTTGCACCAGATATCTTCACGAAGCGAATCTCACACGAAAAATTTTTGTCGTGAGAAATGTTTTCGAAACAAACGCATTTTTTCGTGCGACCTCTTCACAACATAACTTTTATGTTAATTTCAAAAAAAAAAAAAAACGATTTTTTGTTTGCTTGCACGCCGCTGCAGACATTGCTTTTCGTGTAAAATTCGCACGGGAATTTGTTCCGTGAGAAATTCCAGCGGTATTCCGTGAGAAATAATGTTGGTTTGTTTTGCGAAATCGTCTCACCAGACAACATACATAAAACTCAGCATTTCTTTAAAATCTGAGCACCCGCATGCGAAAAAAAAACAACAGAGTTTGTAACGAACATAACTTTCGTCTTGCAACCTTTATCGCGAAACAATTTTCTTGGGGTGCGACAGCAAGCCGTGCATCCTGGGTGCCGTAACTTCACCGTGGCCACACCGCGCCTCTGCCATTTCTGAGCTGCAGCTCTCCCGAGGCGCTGCAGCTTGGCCCAGCCCAGCTGTCGATCCTCCAGGCAGCTTCGGGATGCGCCCCCTGTCCCCGGGAGATGCCATGGCCCGCATCCATGCCGCATCCAATGGCGGATCGTCCTCGAAGCTGACGCGGGCATGCCAGCAGATTCCCGGCCTCGACCTGGCCCTAGGCGCGACGCCCCGCCGGCGCCGTCGCCCTTCCGAACGCGACCCTGCAGACCGCGGCTCGAGGCGCAAGAGGGGGATTGGGCGCCCCAGGCGTCTACTCGGCCGCGAGAGGCCGACCAGCCTCCCGCCTGCTTGCTGGCGTCCCGCCATGCCCCAGTCGGCGAGGGCGCCCGTGGCCAGCGGGCCAGGCACGCCCGCGCCCTCGCGGCCCAGCTCGGCCGGGCCGCCGGCGTCGACGACGGCCCCTCTGGCGAGCTCGCGCCCCCGGCTGCCGCTGGCACCTCCCTCGCGCCAGAGGTGCCGCGAGCGACCTGCGTCGAGCCCGCCGCTGCCCGACCGCGGGATCGCGGCGCGTCTTGACTGCGCTCTCGAGGCGTACCGCGAAGAAACTTCAGGAGAACACGTACGGGGGCATAGCCAACTTGTTCGACCTGCGGTGCGCGACGGCCGGCACGGCGACCAACCCCATTCAGTTGCAGCTAGACGCAGCGGTGATGGGCCACCTGCGCGAGCAGTTCTCCCAGGGCCCCCCGAGCCTCGCAGGGCCCCTGCTGGCCGCCCCGACGCGTTGCGGCAGGGCCTGTCGCCCGAGGCACCGGAGCTCCCGCGCGCAAGGCGGGCCCCCCCGGGCATGGCGCAGGCGGCGCCCCATCGCTCGCGCCGGCCCCTTCCGCGGCCGTTCGTTGCGTTGGTAGCGAGCGCCCTCGTCGCCCAGACCTTTGGGATCGCGGCGGCCGCGACGCCCCATGCTTCGCGATCGGCGTCGCGGGGCGCGCGCGGGCGGGCGGCCTCCTGACCCGCCTCCACGCCGGCCGCGGCGCCGCGCTGCCGCTGCTCGACCTGGCGCGCGCGACCTGGGTTGCCCTGTTCTCCCTGGCCGCGGTCGACGCGAGCCTCGGCGCTCTGAGGCCGCCCGAGAAGAGCGGCCTCTTGCCCGCGCAACCGCTGTGGGCCCCCGAGATCGCCCAGCGCCGCGCCCCCGCCGCAGCGGCCAGCATCAACGACGGGATCTTGAAGATGCCGCCCATCGGGTGGTGCGGGGCGGGCGACAGATTACGCTCGAGCTTTTCTCTGGCTGTGGCCACGTTGCTAGTGCCTGGCGCCGCTCCGCTGTCCTTTAGATTTAGATGATCAAGATAGATATGCGCCATGGGCCTCAGTTCGACTAGCTTAATGACGGGCTCATGCGCAAAATTCGGGGCTGAACGCGCGCTGATCTGGTCGCGGCTGTCTGGCAGGCCCCCCGCTGCTCTTTCTGGGCCCCCTGGTGCCTTTTCTCGCCCGTTCGGTCCCGGGCCTCCCTTCTCGGCTTTCCCTCTCTTCCTCCTTCAGACCAGCGCGTCGTCAACCTGGCCAATCGGATGTTTGAAGTTGCTTCGAGCCTCCTCGACCTGTGTAGAAAATTAGGCGTCCCATGCGTTGTAGAGAACCCTCTCGTGAGCCTCTCGTGGAACGTGAAAACGTTCGAGGATCTAGCCAAGGCTCGACAGGTCAACGCATGTGTCACTGACTACTGCTCTTGGGGGACCCCGTGTCGCAATCGGACCATTTCTTTTGTGTTCGCATCTCGTGCAGTCATCTGGAAGTTGTCGAGACCGATGCGTCTGTTCTTATTGTGGCAAGCGGCACGTGGAAATCATCGGCAATCACCGTTGTGGCATCAAATGCAGCAACCTTGCATAGCCATACTAACAGTCGTTCTGCGCCGTTTTTGTTCGCTGTTTTGCTGACGCTCTCTCTCGCCCGTTCCTTAAGTCGTACGTCTAATATCAATATCGAAGGATGCGGCCAGAGTGTGCTTTGGAACAAAATTTGAGGTCGAGTTGCTGTGTGTGTGTGTGTGTGTGACCCCGCTGTCTGGCCTCATGTTTTATGCGTCCTGGCTGCCTGGCGAGCTTCTTTTGGAGTGGCGTTTTGGCGCGCACTTGGCCTTCAGTGAAGCAGAGCTAACATGCCAAGTGTTGATCACGTTCTTGTGAGTCTGATGTCTCAGGGATTGGCCGTCGGGGGTCGCGGCGTCTTGATCCGTGACCTCGATGGCTCAGGCGCCCACCCTAGTATCCCCCCCTGCGGATCTGCACAGAGGTCTCGGAGGTCGGGTTGCTTGGCGTGGGGTGCCCCACTGTCCGGCCTCTTGTTTTCCGTGTCCCGGCTGCCGGGTGAGTTTCTATTTGAGTGGCGTTTTAGCGCTCAGTGGGCCTTGAGGAAAACAGAGGTCACGTGTGTATGCAACTGTTCGTTCCTCTACTTCAAGGCATCAGCCCTGGAGACAGCGATCTTCAAGATGAGCTTGATGGGGGCCTCCTCGTCCTCCACCCTCAGGGGCCGAAGAGGAATGACGACTCGGAGCTAGCAGCCTCCAGTGCAGGGTCGATGCCGATGGATCTTCGCCCACGCTGGCAGATGACTTCGCGAGCAAAATCTGGAGGATTTGCTAATCGAAGCGCAATCGTTTCTGGGACTTCAGTGCTCCCTCCGTCCCCCCTGTGAAGAAGAAACAGCTGCGTAAACATAAATTTTCGGAGCTCCGCTCGAGTTTCTTGGATCGGCGCTGGCCCCGCCTCTTGGCGTGCCGGGTGCGCCAGGGGCGGCACAGGGGGCGCTGCCAGGGGGGGCCCGACGCCGATCCATGCAATCCGCGCGGCGCACTATTTGTGTTTCTGTGCAGTTGCAGTATTGTTTTACCTCCACTTCGGCTTAATTCCATTTAATCCAGCTTCATCCTGGGCTCAATCCAGCCCGAATCCGGCTCAATGGTACCTTACTCGGGCTTAGTAGCTTTTAGTCGTTCTGGCGAAAACCTCCCAGGAGTTGCCTCTTGATTTTAGTGATATTGATAAGGCTTCGGGTGGGAAAAGAGCTGGCCTGGAACAGAGACCGGCTTCGGCTGCCTCCTACTTCTTCCCCCCTGCCCCTCCTCCCTCCATCCCCCTCTCGCCCTTCGTCGTCGCCCTCCCTTCTCCGCGAGCCTTCGCGCTCCTGAGCCACACAGTGTTCCAGCGTGCACCTGGGGCAACCGCCGTTCTCTCGTAGGGCCGTCCTTCTGGACGTCTGTCGGCGCCTCGCCTCGCGCTGCCCCTATCTCCCCTCCACCCCGGGCCAGGCGTGCCGCTCGCAGCTGCTCGCGGTTGGGCGCGCGGACTGCCCGCGCCGGGAGCTGCCGGAGTGGCCCGAGGTGGGGGCCTCTGGGGCGGCCCTCGAGCGGCCCTCGGGGCCGTGGGCGAAACAGGAATCCATCTCCGCGGCCTCGTGGGCGGGGAACCTGGGCCGCGACCCCCCGGCGGATACGGGACGTTTTGATCGGGGGTGCCCCGTGTGGCACGTATCCGTGCGCTGCTTATGGGCGCGGGATCGCGCCCCGGAATCCAGACCGCGAGTGCGCGGACACGGGTATGTTCGCCGCTCGCGATCGTCGCCGGATCGAGGAGCAGCCTGCACGGCACGCGCACGCGCGCGGACTCGTTGGGTCCAGCGCGGGTCCGAGAAGTCCGCGCAGACATCCCCGAAGCTCTGGGCGCGTGCAGTTGCTTTTCTTTCCAGGCGGGGAGATCAGGGTGGGGGGCCGGCCCATTCGTGGGCGAAAAAGCAATCCGTATCCACGGCCTCGCGGGCCAGGCCTCTGGGCCAGACCCCTTCGATACGGTTGTTTTCTTCGCGGGTGCCCCGTGCGGCACGTATCCGTGCTACCGTGTATCCGCGGGATCGCGCCACGGAATTCAGACCGCGAGGGCGTGGATATAGATACGTCCTCCACTCGTAAGGGGGTCAGGCCCAGACATCCGACGCAAAGGTTTTTCGTCGTTTTCGACCTCCAGGGGCCCTCGCTGGGCCCGTGGACCTTCAAAATACGACTCAGGACGAAGAGCTGGCCTTTGGCAGAAGGCCTGTACTTCTCGGGACCCCGTGAGGAAAAGTTGGATATATATATATATATATATATATATATATATATGTGTGTATACACATATATATATATATATATATATATATATATATATATATATATATCCCGGGGGAGCAGGCCCGGGGCCCGAAAACAGCTGCCGCGACCCTCCATGGGAGGACCGGGGTTCATTTGTTTTTACAGGGTTTCCGCGTCCTGGGCCTCGGAGGCCGCCGTCTCCAACCCCCCATGGGAGGACGGGGCGGCCGGGGACCCCCAAGGTAGGAGGAGGAGGAGGGACAAGTAAGAAGGAGGAGAAGGAGGAGGAGGGGGAAGAAGAGAGTAGGAGGAGGAGGAGGGGGAAGAAGAGGAGGTGGGGGATGACAAGGAGGAGGAATGCAGCGCGAGGGAGAAGAGGAGGAAGATGAGGAGGAGGAGGAGGAGGAGGAGGAGGAGGAGGAGGAAGGAGGCATGAAAGGAGGAGGGAAGGAACGGACGATCACAAGGAGGATGAGCAGTCGGGTTTGGGAGATATGTTTTTGTGACAGGTTCTCGAAGGACGATTAAGGCCATCTTAGGGGGGGTGGCTCTCTTGGGGTCCCCGTGGGGCCTCTTGGGGCTCTTCTTGGGGGTCGTGGGGCCATCTTGGGGTTCCTTGGAGGCCCATGGCTCAAAAAGAGAGGGGGTAACACAATTCAAGCGTCTCTCTCGGAGACAGCAATTGCATTTTCGGGCCCTCCTGGGCCGCTCTTGGAGCGCTCTTGGGGCCCTCTTGGGCCCCTCCTGGGGCTCGCTTGGGCCGTCTTGGGCCCATAGTGAGGCCTCAACCGCCAATCGGAAGCAAAACAGCGAGAAGGCAACACACACATTAAACGGATGTTGGCCTCTTGGAGGGTTCCTGGGAAGTTGGGGCTGTTCTGGGGCCTCTCGGAGGCATGTATGAGGCTAGGTTAAACCATCTTCGGCTATCTTGAGCCATCTTGGAGGCCGCCTTGGGCTGCCGAGGGCCCTCTTGGAACAATGTTAGGCCCATATTGAAACTCTAACTAGCCGCCCCCCCCTCCAAGACCCAGGGGAGGGGGTAGGGGGAGGGGTCAAGACACCCCCTAGATAGTAAGCCGTCTAATTAGCTCACTCCCACCCGCCCTCCTAACACATTAGTAACACCTGAGCCTGAGCACGGTCAGCCGTCGATTTTGGATGGCCAGCTACTGGGAACCACAGCCGACCCCCAGGTGCACGACGCTTGGGCGAGGTGCGTCACGCGTGCCAGGCGCGCCACGCGCGTTAGGCATCCTTGGGGCCCGAGCGTGCCAGGCACGCCTGGTGCGCCAGATGCGCCACGTGCCTTCCGCGTTCGCCAAGTGTGCCGCACACTGCACCATGTTCGGAGCACGTGCAGAGTGCGTCAGGTGCGCCTGCGCACGTGACAGCACACATCGGGGAACATGTCGGCCCCCGCCATCCTTGTCGAACACCAATGCCCATCATTGTGTCTGGTGGGCCTGCGCACAGCAGGCCACGCGCCACCACCCCCGCCGTCCCTGTCAAAAACCACTTGACAGTGATCGCGGGACGGCCGCCCATGATCCAGATTTAGCCGCGAGGTGCATGTTTCATTGTTTTTGTCAGGGATGGTAGCCCTGCCCCGTCGCCCCTGTCAAAAACAACACAAAGTGGTCGCGGGCCTCACGAACATGACTCAAGACTTTGCCCCAAAGTGTATTTTGCATTGTTTTTTGACAGGGGGGGTGGGGGGGTCGGCGCATCGGTTTGGCCGCGCATGCTCCAAATGTGGAGGCAGAGTGCGGCTGGAATCGTTTTTTGACAGGGATGGTGGGGCGCGGGCCTGCATGGAGTCGGCATGGTTCCGGGTTGGCCGCCGGCCGGGTGGGGGTGTATATGAATCAGGAACAGTTATCAAGCTACCCACACGCCCCCCAGCCATCTAGCTCACTCCCACCCGCCCTCCCAACACATAAGTGACACCCGAGCCTGAGCATGTTCAGCGGTCGTCTTTGGATGGGCAGTTACTGGGGACCACAGCCGACCCCAGGTGCACAAAGCTTGGGCGAGGTGCGTCACGCGTGCCAGGCGCGCCACGCGCGCCAGGCACCCCTGGGGCCCAGGCACGCCTGGTGCGCCAGATGCGCCACGTGCCTTCCGCGTTAGCCAGGTGTGCCGCACACTTCAGCCGCGCCAGGTGCGCCACGTTCAGGGCACGTGCAGAGTGTGTCAGGTGCGCCTGCGCACGTGACAGCACACATCGGGGAACATGTCGGCCCCCGCCATCCCTGTCGAAAACCAATGCCCATTATATCTGGTGTGCCTGCGCACAGCAGGCCACTCGCCACCACCCCCGCCGTCCCTGTCAAAAACCACTTGACAAAGATCGCGGGACGGCCGCGCATGATCCAAATTTAGCCGCGAGGTGCATGTTTGATTGTTTTTGTCAGGGATGGTAGCCCTGCGCACGGCAGGGAATCTGCTGGCCCCCCCGCAGTCCCTGTCAACAACAATACAAAGTGGTCGCGGGCCTCACGAACATGACTCAAGATTCAAGACTTTGCCCCAAAGTGTACTTTGCATTGTTTTTTGACGGGGGTGGTGGGGGGTGGCCGCATCGGTTTGGCCGCGCATGTTCCAAATGTGGAGGCAAGGTGCGGTTTTGTACCGTTAGTTGACAGGTATAGTTGGGCGCGGGCCTGCATGGGGTCGGCATGGTTCCGGGTTGGCCGCCGGCCAGGTGGGGGAGGGGGTGTATATTAATAAGGAACAGTGATCAATACACCCTCCGAGATAGCAAGTCGTCTTGCTCACTCCCACCCGCCCTCCCAACACATAAGTGACACCCGAGCCTGAGCATGTTCAGCGGTCGTCTTTGGATGGGCAGCTACTGGGCATCAAAACCGAGCCCATGTGCGCGACGCTGGGGCGAGGAGCGCCACGCGGCCACGCGTGCCAGGCGCGCCATGCGCGCCAGGCACCCCTGGGGCCCGAGCGTGCCAGGCACGCCTGGTGCGCCAGATGCGCCACGTGCCTTCCGCGTTAGCCAGGTGTGCCGCACACTCCAGCCGCGCCAGGTGCGCCACGTTCGGGGCACGTGCAGAGTGTGTCAGGTTCGCCCGCGCACGTGACAGCACACATCGGGAAACATGCCGGCCCCCACCATCCATGTGGAAAACTAGTGCCCGTCGTTGTGTCTGGTGGGCCTGCGCACGGCAGGCCATACGCCACTACTTGACAGTGATCGCGCGGTGGCAGCGCATGATCCAGATTTAGCCGCGAGGTGCATTTTGTATTGTTTTTTTGTGTCAGGGATGGTAGCCCTGCGTGCAGCAGGCAATATGCGGCCCCCCCCCCCCCCCCCCGCCGTCCCTGCCAAACAACAATACAACGTGCTCGCGGACCTCACGGCCGTGACTCCAGACTTTGCCCCAATGGAGGCAGAGTGCAGTTTGCATTGTTGTTTGAAATGGATGGTAGCCCTGCGCGCAGCAGGCAACATGCTGACCCCCCGCCGCCCCTGCCAAGAAACAATACAAAGTGCTCGTGGGCCTCACGAACATGGCTCCAGACTTTGCCCCAGAGTGCACTTTGCATTGTATTTTGATAGGGATGGTGGGCGGGCCCTCATGAGGTCCTCATTGTTCCTGGTCGGCTGCTGGTCGCCTGGCGGAGGGGGTGTATATTCATAGGGAACAGTGATCAACCCTTCCCCCGGAGCAGGGAAGGAGGGGGGGGAGAAGACAAAACGGGTTAAACCACTTACACCCAGAGGGCTGATGAGACTTGCAGTGGGGAGGTAATAATCGAGTCGGCGCCTTGATGATGGAGGTCGCCTCGCGAGGGCGCGAAGATGACTGCGCGCCGCGCATTGTGGGGCGCGATGCGCGAAGTTAGGTGATCCAGGAGGCGGTCTCCCACACGGTGAATGCGGAGTCGGCATCGATCCTTGCCGCCACCACGCTGTCCCATCCCGAGCGGGGGGAGGCATGGATAGTGTTGATGTAGTCCCCCCCAGACCCCGGACACAAAGACTGGTAATCCCACGAAGGTGCGGGAGGGCGTGACGGAGGGAGATCCAAATGCTCCAGACTGCCAGGGAGCCAGCTTCTGAGTCTTGTTAATATGGCACCCTGGCGGAGGGCTACGGCAAGCTGCTCCGATTCCCGTTTGGCATCTCCGACATGAAGGCCCTCAAGCAGTTTGCGCGCGCCTTGTGGTGGCCAGGGTTCGGAAAATTATGGTTGGCGGCAGCAGAATGGTCGCAGACGTTTGTGGATGGCCTGGGTTGGTTAATCAGCGGGACGAACATGGCAATATATCATCACATGGAAAATACAGATGCCAGCGAGGAACATGGAGAACGACTAGCTCGCAGGAGGCATGCATCAGAGGCTCCCCAAGTGTGTTTTCGCTGTGTTCTCTCTGGCTTCGCGGAAAGTACCAAGGTGGCCTGATCGAAGGGTTCGGGGGCACGGGGGGGCCAGGCAATGTGCGTCATTTGCTTCTCCGAACGCATTATTGTATGAATAATTTATTGTTGGATGAGTTTGGCGGGCACGGATGTCCAGACTGCCACGAGTTTTGGCCTCGTGCGCATCATCACCCCGACACTCGTAGGTCCCGGGTCGGCTAAGTAGTTTCATGTACAATCGTCATCATAATTTCTTGCACCCTGGTCACTGAGCTCGTTTGCCCGTTCCCGCGTTCGACAGTCTGATCGAACCGCTCTAGTATCTAGTCTCCTGACCTGGTGGAAGTCCAAGAATTACCCATCGATTGTTGAAAGTATGTTTCATCTGGATTCCCAGATCCCAATCTACCTTTGGCGCCAACCTGTTTCAAGATGCAAGCGGCTTCCACTCTTACCTCCTATCCGTGGGGCGGGCGGAAGCCAAATCCACGTTCAACGCCTTCCGACTTTCTGTGTCAACCCACTTCTTCCGACCGATGGGTATCCGAGAGGTGTCGCAGGGCCAGGGGGAAACTGCAAGGAATTGTTATCACCATGGGCAGCTACGTTCTGCCGCTGGCGTCCTATGTCTTGTGGGGCTGGAGGTGCTGGCGCATGGCCGGTTGGCCCCTGCCAGCATCAGGACCGCGAGTCGATAGCCAGACATCAGGCCACCAGGGGGGGGCGCGAAGATAGCCGCGCTCTGCACACCGCGGCCTGGCCCGCAGGGTTGTACAGCTGGCACGAGGGCCGAGAGGAGCCCAAGCTTCGGAGGGGTGCCCCGGTGCTATTCGTGCTCGGGCTCTGCACCGTGGGCGTTATCCGTTTGGGGCATCTCCTGGGGGCTTTGGGCACTCGGCGACGGGGCTCGCGTCCTTACCTCGCGCTGCTGTGGCCACGTCTCGGCTAGACTTCTCCAGGGGAGAGTGCGGAGATCATCTCGCCCAGCGCTGCGTGGGGCGCGAGGACAGGTGAGCGACGCAAAAACATTGGTTCGACTGCGCGGACATTTGCGCGTAAATTCCTCGCGTAAGGTTGCGCGCAAGCGGCCTCGTATCCAATGTAGCGTGCCGTGTCAGGGGCTCGCTTAAGCCACCGCGTAAGGTCTCTACGTCATCTCGCGTAAGACCCGTTTTTTTATCGTCGCCCAGCTGGTGCGAGGTCAGGCGAGTAGAGAAGCGGACATGCCACGATTCCGCGGCTGCGATTCACCCACATCCGCTGCCTGGGACATCGATCTTCCTGGACCCTGGGAGGCGGTGGATCTGGATACTTTCGGGCCCCCTGGTCCCAGGACGTCGGTTCCCCGGGCGGTGGATACGGACTATTCCCGCCTCGCACCCTGGGGCAACCCGATCCAGCCCCATTTGCCAGGGTGGTTTTCTCATCCTTGGGCAGTCTGCTGATGGTCCCAATAGGACTCGAGTTGGGTCCCCAGAGGCCCAAAACGGTGGAAGAATGGACGTCTCGTCATTTGGTTCGTGACGCCGGATGTCTGGCGCCCTCTCGCAAGAGCCGTCAGCTGGGACCTCCTGAGGGGTGCGTTCTGGCCAGAATTTCGAGAGGCATCCGATCGTGACCATGAGGGCGCCCCATATCCCTCCTCAAAATCTAGCGCAAGTTTCTCTCGCGACGTGGCGGCGTCCCAGGACCCCCAATTCAAATGTTCGCGTCGAGACTGACGACTGCTGACAAAAAAACAAATCCCGCGGGCCGCGTTGCGAGCGTCGTCGATCAACATTCAAAACTTGCGCTTGATCTCGATGAGGGTTGCAGGACGCCCCGCACTACTGAAATTGGGCCTCCCTGGCCGAGCCAGGTTGGCGGACACACCGCTCCTGGGCCCAGGATGGGCCTGGCCAGGAGAGGTGGACCTGCATAGATCTCGTCGCCCTAGTTCTGGCAAGAATCTCGAGGGGAATCCAGTCGTGGCCACGAGGGCGCCCCAGGACGCCCCCCGCAAAGCAGAAGTTGCCAAGGCGCCTCGAGTCTCGGGGGGGGGGTCGCGGGGGGAGCGGCCTCCCACAGAGGCGGGGGGGGGACCGAGAAGGCGGGGGCCTCAGAAGGGCCACAGGGAACTTCTGGAGAACCGGCCACTCGCAGAGGGGGGCAGGGGGAGGGGGGATGACGATGACGATGGCGATGCCGTCATAGCCATCGTCATCATCATCATCATCATCATCATCATCATCATCATCATCATCATCATCATCGTCATCGTCATCGTCATCGTCATCGTCATCGTCATCGTCATCGTCATCGTCATCACATCAACATTATCGTCATCGTCATCGTCATCACATCAACATTATCGTCATCGTCATCGTCATCATCATCATCGTCATCATCGTCATCGTCGTCGTCATTGTCGTCATCGCCTTCGTCTCGTCGTCGTCGTCATCGTCATCGTGGCCTTGTCTGAAGATGTAAGGCCGGCGCCTTCTAAGAAGCAGCCTCCTGCTAAGAAGCCTTCCCCCCTCCCCCTACCCTCTTGTGCGCGCCGCCAGGAGAAGGCCTCCCAGCAGCCGCCACGTCTTCTCGAAAGTCAGCACGCTGCTGTTTGAGTGAGAGCCCGAAGCAAGGACTCCCTCGAGGGCGCGAGTTCAGCGCTTCGCGCTTCGGCATACCTCATCCTCCTCTTTTCTCCCCTGGGGGGTGGCGCAAGAGCGCGAAGTTATTCGCGCTTCGCGATTCGCGCAGCACGAAGCGCAAAGTTATGAGCCTCTGCAAAGCATGAGCAGTCGAAACGGACCCCGCGAGCTGAGAGGTCGGAAACTTACCGAGAGGCCGCACGCGAGGCCCCACTCTTCACGAAGACAGGCCCAAGCGACAGCAAGCAGTGACTCTCAGCAGCAAGCGGCAGCACGCAGCAACAAGCAGCACACGCAGCAGGCAGCAGCACACACGCAGCAGTGCGCAGTGCGCGAAGTTAGGTTCGGAGGCATGCCGGAGGACGGAACGAGAGGGGACCCGGCTTCTCAGAAGACCGCGGGGCTTCGGAGAAGGCTCAGGAAGTCCTCAGAGGGCCGGAGGCTTCCTGAGCCTTCTGAGAAGGTCCGCCCCCTCTGCCTTCCCCTCTGGGGACATCCAGCCCTCGGTCGCTGGGCCGGACGACTGGGCGAGGGGGGTCAAGGCAAACAGGGTTTTGCAACTGCTCTCAGAGGTGATCCGCCGTCGCGGGCGGAAAGCGTGAGTTGAAATTCGCTCCTCTAAACCTCCTGGAGCCTGAGAGCCGCGGCACGATAATGAGAAATCCGCCACCGCGCCCATCCAACCATCCAAAAAGCACCGATCAATGTAGCCTGGGTCAGAGCGGCTTCCCCTCGCCAGGGGGGGCGGCGCGAGGGCGCGAAAAATATCGCGAATCGTGGGTAGCGATGCGCGAAGTTAGGCGATCCAGGCGACCAAGACATCCAGACCTCGGTCGCACGGCCAGGTCTTGGCGCGATGCGTCCTGATCAGCCCCTGCCCTTGGCATCGCTCGGACGTGTGAGTTGTTTCTCGGCAGGGACCATCAAGTACCATTCTGGGTCATCCTGGGGAAAACATGCGCACAGAAACCGAAAAGTGCACGGGGAGTGGACATCCGAGCGATGGCGGGTGCCCCCCCCAGGCAGCCGGACGGCACGGCGGCCTCGCTTCCGGACGGCTGCACCGACCGGGGCTTCCACCACCGCAGGGGCACCAGGTGCGTCTCGGAGATGGTGGCCAGGGGCCTCCTTCCTTCGGGGGGCCGCCAGGAGGGGGAGTGATGACTAGTGATTATCGGGCGGGGCTAGGACGAGGATAATCCGTTCCAAAGCGTTCTGGAACGCTCTCACAGAGAGGTCTGAGAAGGTCGCGGCGCCCGAGCCTTCCTCCACAGCTGCTGGATCTCAGATATTATCTTGTTATGCTCACCCGGATCTATCTCATCATAATTATATAGCTTGTACGGCATTCAGATTTAGATTCGACCACGACGCTTCTCAGAAACTCCACAGGCAAGCTGTCGTACCCGGGTCGGCGGAAGCCTCTGGGTTGGTTGGAGCCACGTGGCCAGCAGCAGTAGCGGCAGTAGGAGGCGCCACAGGCTGCGTGGCGCCGCCGCTGGACGAGCTGCCTCCCCCCTGGCCTCCACCTGCCACCGCTGGGTCGGCTGCGACACGTTCAGCTTCGTCTCGACGAGCCCGCTTCGCCGATAAGCGATAGGCGCCGGCGCATCTCGCGAGCTTCCTGCCGCAGGGGCCGGATGCTGCCCACGGTCGGTCCAATTGTTGAGAGGATGGCCGCTTGTAGCTCCTTGCCAATGTTGACCTTTTGCTGCGTGTCCTTCTCCTCCACTTCAAGGTCGGTGAAGTCCAAGGGATCGCCATCCACGATCTCGACCGTGTCGACAGACTCGTCGCTGAGTATCTGGGAGAGGTTGATGTGCGAGGAGCCAGCGCCGACTCCGCTCGATGCATCACTGCGGCCATTCCTGCTGGGAGTCCGTTCTCCCGCGTTGGCGAGCTCCATCGCGAGCTCATCCTTTTACGCCTTGGACGCCTCTGCTGCTGCAACAGCCGCCGCAGCTGTCGCTTCCTTGCACTCTTCGAACCAGCGCTGCGCCTCGCCCTCCGTATCCACGCAGCTCTGGAGCCACGCCTGCGCCTTGCGGCATTCCAACCCCCCTGACCGAGATGGAAGCCTCGAGCAGCTGACGCTGCGGCTTGCTGCGGCCCCAAGGCCCCCCTCCTGCACCTGGAGCTCCGCCTGGCCAGTGCCGCTGGACCCGACACGAGTCCCGAGCTGGGTCGGGAGGTCGGAGGCGGCGAGCCCTCCATCGCGGGCCCGCGAGCCCTGCTGAGGCGGCGTGGAGGGCCTCGGCAGCCCGACGCTTGGCGGCGGAGTCCCCCGCAGCCACGCGCCTGGTGGAGCGGGAGGCGCCGCCGAGCCCCCGGCCGCACGTGGCCAAGGCACGTGGACGAGTCGGCGACCACACTCCCGGACCCTCGCGCCGAGGGACCTCCTGCGGGATGAGCGTGGCCCCGCACTGGAAGCAGAAGGCCCTGGACTTCCACGTCCACCGGTTCCGACACGCCGAGCACGGGATGTAGTTCTTGGCATCCTTTTTGCCCATGGGCTCCGCTAAGGGCCAGCGAGGGAAACAAGAGCAGACAGTTTCCCTAAGAGGATGACGCTCCTGGCAGGAGCTCGCAATGTGTAACGGCCTCAACTTGTCGTCCAGGGATCGCCGGTGGGGCCCCCCCTCGCCACTTCTCAGATCTCTGAGCCTCCTTGCTTTGGCCACGGAGGGGGGAGGGAGGAGGACGGAGGAGGGAGGAGGACGGAGGAGGGAGGAGGAGCACTAGGAGGGAGTTGGAGGAGGGAGTTGGAGGAGCAGGGAGGAGGAGGAAGGAGGGGGGGACGAGGAGGGGGAGGAGAGCGGGTCAGCAGGTGGGCGTGCACCCGGTCGGCGGCGAAGGGCACCGTTGGTCCGCCCAGCTGTGGGCGGACGCGCAGGACGTGGCCGCTCTCGCCTGGCGGCTTTCGGTGGCATTCCCCGCCTGGGGCCTTCGCTCCACTGCAGCCCGCCCTCCGGGGTCGCCTACGACCCGATTCGATGCGGTTCGATTCGGGACGGTTCGCTGGCGATCCGACCCGGCCCGATCTCGCGATTCGGTCGAGCTCCGGCCCACCCTCTGGGAGGGGATCCGGGTGGCGAACAAGCACATCCTCCCCGCAGTTGCGAATGAGAGTGAGGTTCGAGATTTGAAGGGCTCCGAGTCTTGAGGGCTTCAAGGTTTTCGGACGCATTCGTTGGTTCAGAGGTGTTCCAGCCTCTGGATGCCTTCAGCGGCGTTCCAAGGGTGCCCGGATCGTCCCGCATGGCCGCTGGAGAGCCAGGTTATGACCCGAAAACCAGGTTGCAACGTTTTTTGCGGGTAGGCTCTAGGGCTCTAGGGGGGGCGCATCGACCCCCAATCGCCCATTCATCGCCGACAGGGCACCCCTCCCAGCAGCGTGCGGATTCGCTATCGGGGGCATATCGCCGATCTATCGGTGACGTGTCGCCGACTCCAGCCCGTTGCTCCCCACCCTGAGTCGGTTCCCCATAACATCCCCCCTTCATGAAAAGGGGACGAGGCTCGAAAACAAATCTGAAGAAGCCCGCCGATTGGGGGGGTCGCGGGCTGGTCGCGGGGTTCGCCCCAGGATATGTGTTTGTGGTGGTTCTTGAATGTTTTCTCGCCCAGGGATGCGTTCCAGTAGGGTCCTGAGGCTTTTCGCCGTTTCCGGCTTCTCTCGCGGATCCATTCCGTGCTTGGGCTGCATCTTGCTCGAGGCGATGGGAAACCCATCAGTTCCCCCAAGTTCTCTTTCTCCACATAAAGAGTTTCCCTGAATCTTGGTGCAAAAAGGGAACGACAAAACCACAGGGATGCTTCCTTCCCTCGTTGTCGCCTTTCTGGGGCTCTCGGGGGGGCCTCGCTTTCACGGCTGAATTCGCATCGGAATCTTAGTCAGAGCGCGTCCAGGATAGGTCCAGGGAGCATTGGTAGCGCTAGATTGTTTGTTCTCACTATACCCTGAGATCCAAGCGGCGCATTGTTTCCGCAGCGAATGTTTGCCTGTTTTCAGGCCGCCTTCTGGCTTTCACAGAGCAGTCGGGCTCGAGAAACGCCGCAGCAATATGGGGTCCCCCCCATCCCCCGTCAGGGAGGAGAAAAGGGGAGGGAATCGACTTAACTACGACGTTTCTTTTCTTTGGTGCTCAAATTCCTTGGGACTGGCGACGACGACGAAGACGACGACGAGGGCAAAGCCTCTCGCACACGCCGAGCGGATTCTTGACGATGCTGTGATTTGTTCACGGCGTTGGATCTCAGGGTATTTGGTGCGCCCCCAAACAGCCAGGACGAACGGTCTACGCATTCGTGAAAATTTTCTGGCCCCTTCTGGGTGCATTTTGGCGGCCGGACTTCGCCGAGACGTCCTTGCAATGGCGCGAGGATCGTCCCGAGATCTCTTCTCGTGCCCGGCTTGGGGCCAAAGAGCCTCGGGTCTTCGTGGCCCCGAGCAGAATCAGTATTCGGTGCGGCAGGCTCGCGCCGCGCAGACGCGGCGGCGGCCCCAGCGCGGGCGTTCCAGGTTGGACGCTGCCGGTTTGCGCTACTTGCCCGAGTGCCGCGACCGTTCTAGGGCAGGTGGTCTTCGCGGCTGCCACGCGGTGTCAGAAACCGAGCCCAGCGTCGTCACGACGTGAATGTGCCACACTAAACGTTCTTGGATATCTGAGGTGTTTGGATATTGTTCTCCTTCCTGGACGTTTTCCGACGCCGAGGTGATCGTCTTGCAATTGTGCCCAATTATTGAAGAGCTCCCCGCAGCTGTTAGGAATCGCCCCAAGCGGCCGCCTGAGGTCCAGCTGGTTTCGGCCCCAAAGCTGGGCGCACGTGCGTGAGGCGATTCGCCAGCCCCCGCTTTGCTACCCCCTCTTCTGTCCGACCCGATTTGAGCATAGGATTGGTGCCTTGCGCACGATAACTGCACGGGCATAATGCTCTACGTGGGCGCCCACGCGATGAACTGCCACTACTGGTGCGGACGGCCGCAGTTCTGCGACGGCCCAATAGGCGCGCCTGGGCCGGAACATTCTCTTCCTCTCCAGACGCCCAGAATCGCCCCAGAGGGCTCGGGGCGGCCACCCTCAATGAGTTCGGACACATTACAAGGGTCCTAAACGAGGCCTGCAGGGCTCCAAGCTGGCCCCATCACGCCCATCGTCGCTCCGATGCGGGCTCAGGGAGCCACTGAACAACGCGGTGCTTCCAGCTTCTCCAGTTTTTCCAGTTTTCCCAGAGACTACCCCAGTGAAAAAAAGCTGAAGTTTCCAGCTGTTCCAGTTTCCCAAAGACTACCCCAGTGAAAAACGCTATGCTTTCTAGCTTTTCCAGCTGTTCTCCCAGTGAAAAGCGTTCCGTTTTCCAGCTTTCCCAGTTTTTCCAAAATATGACCCCATTTACAAACAATGTGGTTTCCAGCTTTTCCAGCGTTTCCCATCGACTACGCGGCAGGGTGGTCCAGGGTGGTCCAGGGTAGTCTCTGGGAAAAGCTGGAGGAGCTGGAAAACACATCGCTCTTCATTGGGATGGTCTTTGGGAAAAGGTGGAACACACAGCGTTTATCATTGGGGTAGTCTTTGAGAGAAGCTGGAAAAACTGGAAAACACAGCGTGTTGCACTGTGGCAGTCTCTGGGAAAACTTAACAAACCAGAAAAGCTCGAGAACACATGGTTTTCAGTGGGATAGTCTCTGGGATAAGCTGGAAGAGCTTGGAATCATAGCGTTTTTCGTTGGTGTAGTCTTTGGGAAAAGCTGGGACAGCCGGGGAAGGTGGAAACACACAGCGTTTCGTTCTGACAGAGGCAAAGACAGATAGAGAGAAACACAAAGTGAGAGGGACGGATAGAGAGAGCGAGAGAGAGAGAGAGGGAGAGAGAGAGAGAGAGAGAGAAAAAGAGAGAGAGAGAGAGAAAGAGAGAGAGAGGAAAACAAACAAATGGGAGACGAAGACGAATCAGACCAGGATAAGAAGGAGTATGTGTGGTCTTTGATGGGGGGACATCTACATAGATGTGTGTGTGTTGGGACATACGTATGTATGTATGTATGTATATATATATATATATATATATATATATGAGGCCTTTTGGGAACTTCTTGAAGGCATTTCGGGGGGAGCCTGTCGAGGGCTTGCTGGGGACTTTTTGCGGGCCTCTTGGGGCCTGGCTTGGGCCTCTTGGATTCTCGGGGGCCTCTTGCGGCTTCTGGGGGCCCTCTTTGGGGACTGCTGGCGGTCTCGGGGGTCATCTTAGGGCGGAAGGCTCGAAATATCGGATCGCGTTCCCCCTCTGGTCCTCCCCCTCCTCGTCCGTCCCCATCCTCCTTTTCGTCCGTCCCCATCCTCCTCGTCCTCCTCCCCTCTTCTTTCTCCGCGCCTCACCCGCCCCCCTCCGCCGCCCCCCCTTCCCCCCCCAGTTGGCGACGAGGGCACGGAGTCGAGCGGAGAGTGGAACCTCTTCGCGAGGGGCGGACCCGATGGCGCATGCGGCGAGGACCCGGCCCGTCGTCGTCGTTGACCTCCTCCTCTCCCTCCTCCTCCTGTATCGTGCTGTTTTCCTCCTGAGCTTCAGATGTTGATAAGGCAAAGACTTCTCAAACAGGCGATTGATATTGAGAAGTTGCTCCAGCTCACGTCCACTGCTCCAGCGGCATGGTGTGGCATTGCTGCCAAGACGTGGCTGGGCGCGTGGATTACCAAACAGCGGGAAGCTGGGTGTATTTACGGATGCCCAGACGTTCGTGACCATGTTCAACACTACGTTTGTTCTTGTGCGAGACTGCACCACTTCATTGCCAACGCATTACGGATGGATCTTCTGCGTCCGTGGCAGGGCGTTTGGGTTCACTGGATCATTGTTATTCGTGGTGGCCATGAATCATTATTTACGAGCTTAGCGGCCATGAATCATTATTTACGAGCGTAGCCCGTAATTGATTTTCAGGAAGTAGACTCAGTGACCGACTGGCAGAACTCAACATTGAGTCACCCAAGCCGTCAGAAAGCAGCTTTGTGTCCGGGGATGAGGATGTTTCGCTGGTCGTTCTGAGTCAGGGAGTTGAGGATATTCCGCTGGCAGTTTTAGGCCAGATTGGTGAGGACATTTCGCTGGCAGCTTTAATTCAGGGCGGTGAGGATATGTCGCAGGCAGTTTTAAGCGAGGGCGGTCAGGATCTTTCGCTGGCAGTGTTAAGCGAGGGGTGCTAGGGCATTGCGCTGGCAGTTTTACACGAGGGCTGTGAGAATATTTCGATGGCAGTTTTAGGCCAGGGGCGTGGTAATATTTTGCTGGCAGTTTTAAGCGAGGGCCGTGAGGATACTTCACTGGCAGATTTCAGTCAGGGGGTGAGGATATTCCGCTGGCAGTTTTAGGCCAGGGGCGTGAGGATATTTCGCGGACGTTTTTTAACAAGCGGTGTTGGGATATTTCGCTAGCAGTTTTATGTCAGGGCGTTGAGGATATTTCGCAGGCAGTTTTAAGCCAGGACGGTGAGGATCTGAGGCTGGCAATTTTCAGCGAGAGGTGTGATGATATCTGCCTGGCAGTCTGAAGCGAGGGCGGTGAGGATATTTTATTAGCTTTCACTGGCAGGTTTAAGTCAGGGGGGTGAGGATACTCCGCTGCCAGTTTTAGAGTAGGAGCGTGAGGACATTTCGCTGGCAGTTTTAAGCGAGGGGCGTGGGGATACTTCACTGGCCGTTTTGAGCGAGGGATATTTCGCTGCAGTTTTTGGCGAGGTGTGTGAGGATATTGCGCCGGCAGTTTGAGTCTGAGTGCCGAGGAGACTTCGTTGGTAGTTTTAAGCGACGTGTGTGAGGATATTGTGCGATATTGCGCGAACAGTTGTAAGTCAGGGCGGTAAGGATATGTTGTTTGCAGTTTTAAGCCAGGGGGTGATGATATCACTGGCAGTTTTAAGTAAGAGGTTTGATGATATTTCGCTGGCAGTTTTGAGCGAGGGCTGTGGGAATATCTCGCTGACACTTTCAAGCCAGGGGCGTGGGGATATTTCGCTGGCAGTTTTAAGCTAGGGCGGTGAGGATTCTTCGCTGGCAGTTTTAAGCCAGGGGTTGAGGATATGTCACTGGCAGTTTTAAGCGAGGAGTGTGAGGATATTGCGCTGGCAGTTTTAAGTCAGGCCGGTGAGGATATTTCGCTGGCCGTTTTCAGCAGGGCCCTGCCTTGCCCAGCCGAAGGCTGCGCATCAAGCGCGGTGCTGCGTCCGTATATATGCTCGCCCCTTGGCGTGGAGCTGAAGGGGGGCCAAGGGGCGAGCTGTCCGTTGTTTACCTTCTTGTTTCGCATGCGTACTCCGAGCCGCCCTCATACCCGCAGGCGGCATCATCATCATCATCGTCGTCGTTGTCGTCGTCATCATCATCATCATCATCATCATCATCATCATCATCATCATCATAAGCATAAGCATAAGCATAAGCATAAGCATAAGCATAAGCATCATCATCATCACCCTCATCATCATCAGCATCATCATGATTATCATCATCATAATCAGCATCAGCATCAGCATCAGCATAGCATCATCAGCAGCATCATCAGCATCACCATCATCATCACCATCACCATCACCATCATCATCATCATCATCATCATCATCATCATCATCATCATCATCATCATCATCATCATCATTAACAACAGCATCATCATCATCATCATTATCATCCGCATCGTCATCAGCATCGTCATCGTCATCGTTATCCTCAATCATCACCTTCATAATCATCGAGATTCGATGCCGGCTTCGCGATTCGATGCCGGATGCTCCCTGCCTCCCAGGACGGGGCCAGCGAGGGCGCGTCAGACGTTGGCCGCCTGCCCGAGGCCGCGGGCGAGCAGTGAGCCGCCCCTCCCGCGCGGCGCGCGTGCCGTACCTCTGCGTGGAGGTTGGCTGCGTGGCGGTTCGAAGGTAGGAATTCGAGGCGAGGATTTATACAGAACCACCGCCTGGAGGATCGATGTTCGGAGATTTCGACAGGCGGTGCACATAGACATACTCGGGCCCCCTGGGGCCCAAGTATATCCACATCCACTGCCCGCTGGGGTCCCAGGGCGTCGGTTCCAGAGGCGGTGGGTCTGGACATATCTCCACCTCGCAAGCAAGTCGGTACGATGGAAATGGATAGTGGAAGGGTGGGTACGAAGGCCGGCAGCAGCCACTGTCCATTTGAGCAGGGTTAGCTGTCGGAGTTGCCGTGGACGTCGTCTTTTCGAAGCAGGAGGCCGCTTGTCCAACAGCGGCCGCTGGTGGTTTGGGACAACATTTGTTGTTGGGCATCGTTTCCATTTTTCCCGTAGCCATTTGCGGACAGGGGAGGATATACATCGGGTCCAGGATCGGCGCTCTCAGAGCGTTTCGGAGCGCTCTGGAACCGCCGCGGCGCACTATACAGCCTCCAGCGCCGCCAGGTCTCAGAGATCCTCGAGTTGCTGGTCCGATTCTGTCTCGATTCTAGCTCCGTCTGATGGCCGCACCGGCGCGCAGGGGGGCTGCGGGGCGGGCCCCAGAGGAACCCAGACCTTCAGGGGTGCCACTGCCAAGGCGCTGGAAGAAGGACCACTTTGGGCTCAGGAGGGGCTCTGGCTTTCGGGCTGCTCCTTTTCTGTAGGTCGGGGGACCCCTTCGTGGCCGATGCTCGCTGAGGCTGGAGAAGCCCGTTCGTTCCTCGTGCAGCGTTCCTCATGGTGGCACGATGACTGTAAGCTCGGGGTAGGCGGGACCGCGGGGCGGCCCGAAGGCGGGAAGGTCCCAGACCTTCAGTCGGGGGCGGCCAAGAGAGGGGGGGGATGTCATGGCCAGGGCCAGAGTACCCCCCTGGGTCTCATGACCCATCTTCTTCTTTTCAACACGTCCGCGCACATGCCTCGGGCCATGATTTCTGAACCTCCCTCCCCTTCCCCTCGTGGACGCCCCCAGCTCAGGGGCAACATTAGAGCGGGGATAGGCTCGACAACGTCAGGGGAAGGGGTTCGAGGTTTGCCGGGGTTGGGGCGAAGTCGTTTTCGTCGGGATGCCTTCCAGCGGCTGAGCCTCGCCGAGAGGGTTCCGGGGGTGCCTGGGTCGTCCCGAACGGCCGCCAGTGGCCAGAGAATCGAGTGCAGATCTCAAAGCCAGATCACGCAGGATTGGGGACAGGTTCAGGGGGGATGCACCGACCCTGGGTCGCCCATTCATCGCCGATTGGGGCCCTATGGCTCGCCCCGCCAGGGAACGTGCAGATTCGCCATCAAGGGCCTATCTCTATGGGGACCGAGTAAACGGGATCGGAGGATCGCTCCGCATCGCCGATACATCGGCGATGTGCCTCCATGTGGAACCAGACTTTCGCCACGCCGACGGCGCCAATACATCGCCGAAGTCTCCGATTCGGCGATGCGGCGCGATCCTTCGACATCGTTTATCCGGATCCCATCTTGGAGGCCTCTACTATCGCGGGTCTTCTGGAGATGCATCGAAGATTCCAGGTCGACGTCCTCACACCCCCGAGCTGGTCTTTCCCTAGCGTTGCCCCTGGCAGGGGACCAGTGTGGCACTGCAGCCGGCCTGAGGGTCCAGAGCATGGTGATGGCGATGGGGATGGTGACGATGATGATGTTGATGATGATAACGATGATGTTGATGACGATGCTGATGCTGAGGATGATGCTGATGCTGCTGTTGATGATGATGCTGTTGATGATGATGATGATGATGTTGATGATGACGATGCTGATTGTGGTGGTGGTGGTGCTGCTGATGATGATGCTGCTGATGCTGCTGATGATGATGCAGATGATGATGCTGACGATGATGATGATGATGATGATGATGATGATGATGATGATGATGATGATGATGATAATGATAATGATAATGATGATGATGATGCTGATGATGATGATGATGTGCATGATGATGATGATGATGATGATGATGATGATGATGATGATGATGAGGATGATGATGATGATGACGAGGACGATGATGATGGTGACGCTAATGGTGATGATGCTGATGATCATGATGATGCTGATGCTGACGATCGTGATGATGATGATGATGATGATGATGATGGTGACGATGATGGTGGTGATTGTGGATGATGTTGGTGGTGATGATGGTGGTGATGATGATGATGACGCTGATGATGGTGATTCTGATGGTGATGATGATGCTGATGCTGATGCTGATGATGATGATGGCGATGATGATGGTGATGCTGATGGTGATGATGATCCTGATGCTGATGCTGCTGATGATGATGATGGCGACGATGATGGTGGTGGTGGTGGATGATGATGTTGGTGGTGATGATGTGTTGATGATGATTATGATGATGATGATGGTGATGGTGATGATGATGATGATGATGATGATGATGATGATGATGATGATGATGATGACGCTGATGCTGACGCTGATGATGCTGATGCTGATGGTGATGATGATGATGATGCTGATGCTGATTCTGATGTTGATGCTGATGCTGATGCTGAGGTCCGGTTCGAGTTAAATGGCCGGTCTGGTTCGGCCGCTCCGGTTCGGCCGTTCGGTTCGGCCGGTTCGGACGGGTGGTTCGGTTCGGCCGAGGGTTTCTGGTTCGGCCGGTTCGGCTCCCAAGCACCTCCAGAACTCTGTTCCGATTCCGATTCCGATTTTCCCCTTAATTCCTATGGCTATGCCCATGCCTATGCCTATGCATCCCCCCAAACTCCTGTGTCTACGCTTACGCCTATGCCTGCATGCTTGCTCGCGCGCTTGCGCGCTTTCGCGCTTGCTTGCTTGCGCGCTTGGCTGCGCGTTTGCTTGCTTGCTGAGTTGAGGATTCCAAGTACGCTTGATTCCTCTGGTTCCTCGACTTGAGGCGTCTCACTACTTGGAGCCAACGCTGGCTGATAGGATGTTGTTGATGACGATGTTGGTGATGATTATGATGACGGTGGTGATGGTAATCATGCTGATGATGATGATTATTATGGTGGTGGCGGTGATCATGATGACGGGAGTACTGACGATGGTGGCGATGTTGATGTTGGTAGTGACGCTGCGTTCGACGCCGGTGATCCTGATGAAGATGAGGATGAGGAGGATAATATATGATATGCTGATGCTGATGCTGATGCCGATGCTGATGATGAGGTTGATGATGGCGATGGTAATGATGGTGATGGTGATGGTGATGGTGATGGTGATGTTGGTGGTGATGATCACGATGATACAACCGTCGTCAAAATTAACTTCAAACATGTCTTACGTGGCTGAACTGTTTGTGGGGAGATACTGGACAGAGCAGCGATGACTGCGAGGTACTTGTATGCGCCGTCTCTCCAATGGCGGTCATCGTCGAGTTTCCGAGTCGTTCCTGGTCAGACCACCTTTGCCCTGGCCCCGACATTGGAGGGGCGTCTATCGACATTGACGGGCGCGTCGACATCGCAGGGGCGCGCTTGCCAGTTTTGATGTGAATTTTGACGAGGGTAGTAGCGCGCTTACGCGGCGCCGTTCGCCCGCGAATCCCCGTAAGGCCGATCGGCCGCGGCATCTCGCCGGCGCTGGCTCCTCTTCCAAACCAGTGAGTCGGATGCGCGTAAGAGTGACCTTTCGCTGGAGCGACCCTGGATGCGGGCCCACATGGGTTCCACGGTGCCCCCAGCACCGGCCTGTGCGCGTGAATCTGGCCTCCCGGTGGATCTATGAAGCCGCGCACCAAAAGTCATTGGCCAAGGGTCAATCGTGCGTGTAGTCGAGTGACGGTGTGCTGCCCTTTGGGGCGCCCCCGTCCCAGTGTTCCTCGTGTTCGGGCCCTCCACCTAGGACTGCTTCCTCCTGGGCATCTCCACGGGGCCTTGGACCTTCGGCGAGGGGGCCTCTGCTTGCGGCCCACGCTCCCGTGTCCAATTTGCTCCGAGGAGGAGGAGGAGGCGGACGAGGAGGAGGAGGAGGAGGAAAGGGATGAGGGGGGAGGAGGAAAGAGAGGGGGGAGGAGGCGGAGAAGGCGGAGGAGGAGGAGGAGGGAGGATGGGGAGGAGGGTGAGGAGGGGGAGGAGCAGGAGGAGTAGGAGGAGGAGGAGGAGGAGGAGGAGGAGGAGAAGGATGGGGTCGGCTGTTTGCCCACCCTCGGCTGGTGATTCGATTCATCTCGTCCGATCCTGGCGTTGCCCAGCAGGTCTCGTGTTCATTCGCGGGGCTTCCGATGCCTGGGCGGGTGGCACGAGGATCGGGACCCCATTCCGACCTGCCCAACCCTCCAAACAGATGTTGCCGCATGTATGCGGGCACTGGTGTCGGCCCGAGTCGACTGCTACTCATCCTCTTGATCGGTATCGCCCCATCGCTCCCTTATGCGCCGCAGGATCTCAGCAAGGTGGGCCACGTGGAGCTGCCTGCGTGGGCACGCGATGCCTACCATTTCGTGCACGAGCACCATGCGGCGCTGGAGAGTGCTCCAGTGTCGAGGAGACGTGCGAGGTGGGTGGGGGTGAGCTCAACTGATGGCTGTATGGGGAGTGCACAGATTATTCGCAGAAAGCTCCGGCTGCCTCCTCGACGCCAGGGGCCTCAATGAACAGGTTGCCTGGGCGCTCCATGCAGGGGCTTCCAGGGGCTGTTCAGATGCGAGGATTCCAGATTCCCTTCGGGACGCGTCCCTACAGGAACCCTCGGAAGGCGCCGAGGGGCATCGCGGAGCCTCCCGTGAGCTTCTTGGGGCAATCCAGGGGCCTCCAGCGGCCTCCAGCTGGGCCCTGGGCAACCTCAGGGACGTGGCTCCCGACCGGCTTCAGGCTTCAGGTGCATCCACGAGCGGCCCAGTGGTTTCTAGAGTCTTTCCTGTGCCTCCAGGATCCATGGGATTCAATGGATTCCCGTAGCCTCCAGAGCTTCAAGGGATTCCATGGACTTCACCATTGTCTTCATGTTCATCGCCAGCGTCTCCACCTTCCGCGCATCTGTGAACTTCAGAGCCCGTCTGCAATCATCGGGTGCTCACAGGGAACAGGAGGCAAGGATTCAATATATGGTAGTGGAGTTGCCAGCGCTTGTTAGATTTGCGCCGCTTGGACCAGCTTGGCCTAAGGCAGACTAACCTCTAGAAGTGCACGAGGCCAGGTACTCTGTACGGGTATCAGCGCTCATGGTCCAGTGCACATGGCGTTTTGCATGGATACCCTCGTGATTACACAACATAATGTGCTTACGTTTGCACGATCGCACTGCCGTTATACATCAGTCATCGGTATTACAGATCCCCTTTCGCGCGTGCCAAATGGATCGCGCAACGACAGCTTAACAAACGCAGGCTGTGCATGTCGCGGCCGTTTAGCACAACAACGATCGCACAACACAGGTTTCATATCATTCTTGATGTCACCATGATTCGGACTGTCGAGGCTGGATGTTTCTGTGCGCTTTCAACTGCCGTCGTTGGATCCTAACATGCTCCCCTCAACTGTAATTTTCCCTGCGCGATGCCCACCTAGCAAAAACAAGTTGTAGGTACTCTGAGTACGCCAGGCGTTTACGCAACAACAGTGATTATCGTGTTGTGCATCATGGTTCGTTGTCGTGCTAGGAATAATGCACGTCCACATGCAGAGAATGTGACTTACCGTAAGGGCTTCGCCAATTGCCGTCGACCACCCTTCTCTTAGAATGGGTCTTGCCAGAGCTAAGTTGGAATGCAATGGCTCCGTCGTGAAGCAATGTCGGAACTTCACGCGAGGGTCAATATCGTACGTCACGGCTTGCACGGCAAAGTTGAAACACATCTCTCGGATTCTGACGGTTCGCTCTGCGAATTTGCTAACAATCGTGGTTTCGGGATGTGAACATCGAGTAACTCTTGAGGTATCGTGGCCTCGGAGACGCGATTGTTGGTACTTTCCAACAAAGGATCGTGGCCTCGGTGATGCACGTGTCGCTCAATTCACGATGGCTCATTGCCTCGAGGACGCGAAGATTCGTAATTTAACTTGGGATCGTGGCCTCGGGGACGCGAATATTGCGTAAAGAGGGATCGTGGCCTCGGGGACGCGAACATTGTATAATGTTCGAGGGACCGTGGTCTCGGTGACGCAAAGATTGTGTAATTGTCATCGGCATGGAACCTCGAGGACGCAACTATTGCGTGATTTATAATGGTTAAAATGGCTGCGAGGGCGCAACAATTGTTTTTGGGACGCGAATCTTGACTAATGTTCGGGGGATCGTGGCCTCGGCGGGGCGAATATTGCTTAATTTACACGGGATCATGGCTTCGGTGACGAACATATGGTATAATTGTTTTAATGATTTGTGGCCTCGAGGACGCGAACATCGTGTAATGTACAAGGGGTTATGGTTTCGAGGACGCATACATTATGTAGTTTAGTATGGATCGTGGCCGGGGATTGTGGCCTCGGGCACGCGAATCTTGCTTCATCTACAACTGTTTGTGGCCTCGGAAATCCGAACATTGAGGACTTCACGAGGGTGTATTGCCTCGGGGGCCCCCAGGAATTCTGAGACCACCCCGAGTGCGTGGTGACAGTGTGGTTTGTCCCCCCCCTCGCACGGATTCTATCAATTTAGTAGGAAGTGGAAATTTGGATTACAGAGTGGGAGACTTGCAACTGGAACTGGAGCAGGAAGCAGCATTTCGAATCCGCGCAGCCTGGTGGCTCCGCAAGAGGGCCGGCGCATATATGCCATGATGGCAGTGTTCGGTTGCATTTTGTTGCCCAAGAGAAACAAGCAAGCTTCCGCTCACCATTCTGCCCAAGAGGGGGTGGGGTACCACGAGCATTTCCAATGTTCTTGTCTCAGCGGTTGCCATCTGTCTTTCTGCAGGACTTTGCACGGCTGGATCGACTTAATATGGGGCTGCAAGCAGACGGGCCCGGCAGCGCGGGACGCGCTCAACGTGTTCTTTCTTGTTTGTTGCATGTTCGTGATCCTTGATTTTCTTCTCTTCCTCCTTCTCCTCGCGTTTTGCTCCCCTCCTTAATTCACGGTCCTCCTGGAATCTGGTACAATCCCACATATATATATATATATATTTATTTACATACCCTCCCGCTCTCACTTGCGTGCTTACGGGTGACGTGAGGGGGATTGTGGTTCGGTCCAGGTTGGCGATTTCTATACACACATTTATGCACATGGTGGTTGGGTTTAGGGTAATTGAAATTCAAAGGGAGGTGTGGTATCGCCTGGATCCGATCGATGCTCTGCCGGGGCTGGTACGATGTAGTTTCTTATAGAGGTCAGTGTCGCAATCGCGGGCCCGGCCATGTTTGAGGTCTTGCAGCGGGGATGTGTTGGATCAGCGGGCCTCGCCGTCGCAGTGGTGAGTCGTCTGGCTGCCGTGGCTATGTGATGACAGCTCGTTGTTTTACTCAGTGCGGGCAGGTCGCTGTACCTGCTGAGCTTGTGGCAGTGTAGCTGTTCCGCGGGGTCCCGTCGGGTCTCTGTTGGCTTCCTCTGCTCGGCATTGTAGTTGTCGAATCACCGTCGCCCCCTGCCTTTTGGAAGTGCCTATGTGGCCGAAAGTTGCGGCCAGTTCTCGGCCAAGCTATGGGACTAGTTATGTGTTCCCCCAGACGCTGTGGACAGCCATCGGGGACCACTTGGGGGAGGAAGAAGACGAGGAGGCGAGGTAGGAAAATGGAGGAGGAGGAGGAGGAGGACGAGGAGGCCTCTTGGGAGCATCTTGGGCCACTCTTCGGGCCTCCTTGGAGCTTCCTGGAGGCTTCTTGGAGACCTTTTGGGGGCTTCCTTGGGCCTGGGGGCCTTGGGAGGCTCCTTAGGAGGCTCCTTGGCAGTCTGAGCGCGTTCCTGGCCCGTGTGATGCCATCGGAGGCCGTTTTGGGGGCCTCTCTGGGCCGATTTGGGGCCCTCCCGGGGCGCTTCGGGGCCGTTTGGGAGGCCATTTTGGGCGTCTGGGAGGTCTCCTGGGCTGTCTTGGGGAAGCCGCACTTCTGTGAACGCCAAAATCTTCCAAACACCACAGGGAAATCAATGAGGCACTCCGTGCGCCCCTGTGGCAAGCCAGGGGGCGGCAGATCGAAGACGCTTCCTTCGGTCCATCCCACAACCGTGCTTCTGTTGTAGGTGTGGCTCCTTGGCGGCCTTCTGGGCCGCCTTGGGGGTATCGTGGGCACTCTTGAGGCCCTCGGGGGCCGTCTCGGGGCGCTCTTGGACCTTCTTGGGCGCTTCTCAGGACCAACCTAGGGATTTGCGGGGCTGTTTTTTGCGGGGTCATCGTAATCAGAGTTTGAGGTTGGGAGAAAGCAGTGAGTCCAAGCAGGAAACCGATTTGGGTTTCGGATCGTGCGAGGCGAAGTTGCGCGGGCAGGCGAGAGCCGATGATTCCCGCAGCTGCTTCCGTGCCCATCCCATCCCCCGTGTAACGCCATCGAGGCTCGGCGGCGCGAGCAGAGTACAGCATGAGCGTGCAAGAGCAGCAGTCGTGAAAGATGAGGGAACGGCTCCCGATCCTCGTCCGCCTCCCCCTCCCCGCTACAGATCCCTCCCCCTCCCAGTCTTTCCGTTCATCCTCATCGTCTGTGAGTTCCCCCCATCATTTCCTCCTCTCGACCTCGCTAGCCATCCAGGCTCCGTTGTCCAGCAGCCAGTCCCGGGGTCTCTTCTACACCCACTCAAGGCAGGCTGGTCGCTGCCTGGACAGTGCCGACATGGAACCGTCACGGCGGCTTGCGCGGGTTCCAGTCCTCCGAGTTTGCCGCCCGACGTAGGCCTGCGGGAAGCGCGCTGCAAATGCGGATTGCGCGTGCCGCATCAGGTGCGCTTGTGGGAGCGATGCTCCGGCGAGAATTGAGGGGCATTGATAGGGGGTGATAGGCTCAGGGGGGGATGCATCGACCCCCAGTCGCCGATTGATCGCCGATAGGGGTCTGATAGCCCCACCCCGCCCAGGAACTTTGGGATTTGCTATCGGGGGCATATCGCCGATCAATCGGCGATGCATCGCCGATTCCAGGTCGATGTTTCCCTCCTATGCCAGTCCACCTCCTATCGTTTGCCCTCCAGAACCCGCAAGGCGCCCTGGGAGCATCACAGGCAGAGGGAGGCCAAGCAGCTTTCCACAGGCAGCGGCAGCGGAGGAGGAAAGGACAACCGCGGAGCACATTCAGACGAGTTGGGCAATCAGTTAGCAGGGATCGAGAAGCTTCTTATACGTGCTGATGGTAAACAGTAAAGGGGGAAGAACCTGTGCCAAGCCAGTCCCGTGGGCAGGAGTCCGCCACTGACCACAGACAACGCAGGGCTCGAGCCGACTCACGAAGTAAAGATGAGGCTCAAAAGTCCACGGTGTCAGCCCATCTCGCCTGTTTCGAGGTCAGTATCAACTCGCTCCCGTCTGGGGCGGTTGGCGACGAGACGCGTGACCCCAGGAAGGCCACGAGGGACGCGAGGAAAGAGCTGCATGACTGATTACGTGTTCCTGATTGCGCACCGCCGTGCTGCGCGGGAGCCGCGCCGTGCCCAACTTCAGCGACATCGGTTGCGGACTGAAGCTGGGGACAGGTGGTCAGCAGCGAAAGAGGGACGTACGCGCACATGGTCTCATGTGGGCTTCGAGAGTACGCATGGCGCGAACGTTTGTATTCGCGGATTGGGGGCGTGTTCGTGTGCGTGGTTGGGCGCGCACGTCCCATGTGCGCTGCCTGCATCGAGCAGTTGGAGAAGCTTCATGAGGCTCTCTCAGCGAAGCCGGTCGTGGCAATTGCCAACGCCGAAAATCAGACATTTGAGCAGGAGTTCGCCGACACCGAAATGGAGCCGTCGCGCTGAGACCTTCGGTGCATCATCTGCAGTCTCCGAGTCCCGGCAGGAAGACTTCGATTATCCAGATGCCAAACATTTTCGCAGCTCGGCAGGCTGGGACATGCTCAAGGAACTGCTGGCGAGAGCCACGGGGGGCGCGGCCGAGAGTCGGCCCCCGCCTCGCCACGGGGAGCGGGGCCTCCCCCTCGTATTGTGCCATCGTTGGCGTTTCGCGGCGCGTTCGTGGCTCATGCGGCGCAGCGGGGCGGTGATGGATTTCGGGAGGCGGTGCGACAGCAGGCGTAGAGGCGGTGGACAGCGGATGTTTTGTCAAAGTCTCGTGGAAGCAGTTTGGCAGCCTTTTGATGCCCTTTGTTGGCCGTCTTGGGCCCCTCTCGGAGCTGTTTTGGGCCGTTTTGGGAGTTTCTTGGGCCCTGGGGCCCTCTTGGGCTTTCTTGGGCTCATCGTAGGGGCGTGTCGGGCCGCCGGGGAACGATGTTGGAGACCTCTGGGGCAGTTCTGGACGCTGTGAACCCCAAACGTCGCGCATGCGAAAAATGTAAGTTTTCCCGAAGGAATGAGACGATTTCTGATTGTTGGGGCCCTCTTGGAGAGCCTCTTGATGCTCTCTTGGGGCTTTGTCGCGACCTCTGGGGCCATCTGGAAACCATCTTGAGCGTCTTGGAGCGATCTTTCAGTGACTCGGGGTCTCTTGGGCCATGTAGGGGGCGTCCCGGCGCCCTCTTGGCGCGCTCCTGGAGCGCCCTGGGGGAGTCAGCCGGGCATCGCTCGGGCATCGCCCGGGCATCGGCCGGGGTACTTTTCGTCCAGGGGTCCCCAGGGGCCGCCACGCGCGCGCGAACTAGAAATATTGTTTACCTGTTACTGAAAATCTTAGCACGCCTCTGGTTTCGCAAGTCGTCGAAGCAGTGCGAGCGGTGCCGCCAGCTTATTGGGCAAGCCGCAGTTTTGTTCGTTCGCCGTCCCAAGGGCGCGCGGAGTCGACTCCCCAGCGAGTGCAAGATCGCACACAGCGGGGTTCCACCAACGTTCGTTGCCACGAACGGCTAAGCGCAGCCCGCTCCTCAACCTGGATCTATGCATCTCACGCTTCCCCTCACACCTCACAACATGTCGTTTGTTCATATTGCCTCCTTCCCCGCGCTTACCCTCATCCCAATCCTCTGCTTCTCCACATCCTTCCCGTCCTCGCTCTTGCTTCACACCCACTTCCTCCTTCTCATTCCACCCTTCTCCCCCTCCCCCATCGCTCCTTTCCCCTTCCCAATCTTCTCCCCGCCCTCCACATCAACCCCCGTCCTCCTCCTCCCCATCCTGTTCGCCCCTCCTCCCGATGCCCCCCTCTCCCCTCTCCGCCCTCTCTCCTTTTCATCCTTGCTCCTCCTCTTCCTTCCCTGCCTCCCGTTCCTCCCCCCCTTCCCTTTCGAGTTGAACCTTGCTTTGAGGCATCGGTAGCCAGAGCACTCCATCACCTTTTCGGGCTGCCCATTACACGGGGCAGGTTTTGGGCAACGGCCACACTCCGCACTACCAAGTACAAAAGGCAGGGGTGAGGGCTAACGCTTCACACTGACGACCTCGTGCGCTGTTCCAGTGCGTATGCTTTTGGCAATGTTTCAGTTTTGCTGGCATCGGCAGCATCCCTCCGCATCCCGCATCCCTCCGTTGGCAGCAGGCGTCTCGACTCCCAGTCACCTGGAGGCGCCCGGGTGCCCCTCTCCAGTTCAGGGCGTGTGGTTGTTTTGCCCGCGCGTCGCCCCCTTCGTACCCGCAGCGCTCGGACAGGTTTTACCCGCTGACCTACGAGGACGGGGTGGACTGGGACCAGGTTGCCTGGGGACGTCAATTGACCTCGAAAGCAAAACTGCATACATCAGATGAGGCAATGGTATCGATACTGGTGTTATTCCTGAAGAACTCTCGTCCCCACGGCTTGATTATCCTCGAAATTCTGGTCAGGAGGCAACCTGGGAGAGGTCTGGGGAAGGTCGGTGTCGGTATCGAAGACGCTTACGGCGAATCACCGCTACGCCTTGCCTTCTTGGAAGCGACTGTGTGGCCGCAAGTTGGGCTAGTGCTTGGCCGAGCTATCGGACCATGTTTCCCTAGCCTTCGTTGAAACCCTTCGAGGAACACGTGAGGAAGAGGAGAATGAGGAGAAAAGGAAAAGGGAGGAGGAGGAGGAGGAGGAAACGAAAGAGACAACACAGACCTCTTGGGCACCTCTTGGGGCACTTTTGGGGTCTCCTGGGAGCTTCCTGGGAGCCGTTTTGAGGCATCTTGGGGGTCTCCTTCGACCTCTTGAGGGCCTTTGGGGGCTTGGTCGGGGCCTCTTGGCCATCTTAGGGCGTTCCTGGGCCGTCTGACGCCGTCGGGAGCCGTCTTTGGGGCCTCTCTGGACCGTCTTGGGGCCATCTTGGGGTGCGTCAGGACCATCCTGGCCGTCATGGAGGCCTCTTTGGCCTTCGTGGGCCCCTCTCTGGGCCGTCTTGGGGGTTTCTTCGGTTGTACTGGGGCCATCTTGGAGGTTTCCTGGGCGCTTTGGGGATGATATTGGGGGCCCCTTGGGCAGTCTTGGGCCGTCGGAAGGCCGAAACGTAGCTAACGCCAACATCTTTCAAACACCTAAGGGAAGTCAATGATGTTGGCCTCCTCTGGTCCTCTTGGAGGACCTATTGGAGGCCTCTTGGGCCGTCTTGGAGGCCTCTTAGGGGTCCTCTTGGGCCGTTTTGGAGGTTTCTTGGGCAGAGTTGGGGGCATCTCGGGCCCTTTCGGGCCGTGTTGGATGCCATTTCTGCACATGGTGCTGTGAGCGTCGGATGGCAAGCTTGTGCACTCTGCTATCATTCTGACTGGAGGGAGTGGCCTCCCCCCAGCCGCACGTGTTTTTCCCCCCAGGAACCGTACGAGGCGACCATGGTGCAATAAAGCGAGAGAAAGAAAGAGAGAGAGAGAGGAACAACAACAACAAAGGCAGAGACTAACGTGAATCAGGCATTGGTGAGCAATACGACAGAACGAACCCCATATCTTCACCTCTGACGAGGACCACCGCCAAAAGACTCACATGGTAGCGGATCCGCGTGGTTCCACGCGGCCTCGGTGAGCTCACAACGGTTGAAGAAGAAAATAACGGTCGAGTTCCAGCCTGGAGCGGACACCCTGCTGGGCGGACAGCTGACGGGCCGAGCCGAGGCGGCAGTGGACAATTTTGACGCCCGAAATGGGTACGGAAACCATGGGCACAGTGCTCAACAACAAATGTTGCGCCAAAATAACAGCGGCCGCTTTTGGGCAGGCGGCTTTTTGTCTCAAATGAACAACGTCCGCGACGGCGCGGACACCGAGTCCTGCTCAAAATGAACAGGAACTGCTGTCGGGCATCGTACCCATTCTTTCCGTACCAATTGCGATCGTCCCAAGAAAAGTGTCGACCAGGATGGCTCAGCCAGTCGGCTGGCGTCTACAAGCGGCTGGCGTACACGGAGAAGAAATGTTGCAGGATGCCTGTCTCAGACGCATGCGCTGAGCTGGAGACGTTCCTCATCAAGACCCGACGTCGGAAGGGCGAGGATATGCAGCAATGGACGGGCAGGTTCGAAGTGGGCTACCAGCACCTACGGAAGGCCCTGGCCAGGGCCCTCGAGAAGACGAAGACGGATTGGCTGCCCGGGCCGCGACGCTGGACGTGGCGTTGGATCGAACCTGAAGAAGAAGACGAAGAATACGGTGAGTGGTCTTGGGCGTGGGAGGAGCCGTCGGGCGCTCTCGGCGATTCCTTCGAATCTGGCCGCGAGGCGGAGCGCAGCGACGACGCGCCGTCCGACGATGAGCGCGAAGACTTGCCAGAGGCGATCCCAGGATTGGCGCGTGGACGGCTGGTCCCAGCACGAGCGGGACCGGGCTCGCCCGAGAGGACTGCGACCATGGCATCGACTGGCGCTCCCCCTGAGGCCGCGAGGACCGCAAGAGAGACACGAGTAGGAGAAAAGGCGCTCATGGCGCAGAGCGTCGGCGATGACGAGAAGACCTGGCTCGACGACTCGATGGAGCAGATGTCGCTGATGGGCCATGCAGAGCGGGGGGGGGGGGCAGCTCCCCGACCTCGATGGGGAGAAGTACGTGGCTTTCCTAGTGGTCCAGCAGGAGGAAGCGGAGGCGCTCTCCGCCGCGGACGCGCAGCACGTTCTGTGGCAGGCCCGAGATGCACGAGCGGAAGCACGAGCGAGCCGCGGGCTCCACCGATCAGGGGGGGAGCTCGACCAGAGGCGAGTTCGCCATGGAGGTCGACGCCCCTGTTCCCGCCGTGCCCGAGGAAGCCCGTGCCGAGGCAGTTCGGAGCGCGGAAAATTATTGCCCCCACGAGAACAGACAGCCCGTGGATGCGCGGGGCGCGGCTCGAAGGACCGCTGGACCTTCCAGCGCCCGGACGCGCGCGACAAACGGCCCTGCGGCGCGAACCTGGCCGAGAAGGGCGAGGGGGTCTTCGGGGGCCCGGCCGCGGCGCCGGCGACCGACGCCGACGCAGCCAAGACGAAGATCATCACCGAGTGCGAGGAGAGCGATGCCTTCGCCCCGGCCATGATGGAGCGCGGCATGGGCATCGGGACTCGGTTGCGCAGACCCCATGGGCGGCGCGAAGGCGCCGGGCGCGGCCGCCCAGATCAACCGGAAGCGCCACGGCGAGACCCGGCCGATGGACGTTGACCTTGGACACAAGTCCATCTATTCTTTTGGAACTGGCGAACGGGCCCGCGCGCGCGGCAAGGTTCGTTTCCAGGCGCAGACGGGGGGCCTCAAGGGCGACATCAGCATCGACGGCTTCGACAACGACGTCCCGGTTTTGATCGGCAAACGGGCGTTGGCCCGTCTCGGCGCCGTCTTGGATCGCTCCAACGGGGCCGCTTTCTTCGCGATGGTCTCGCCTCGATGGGCCCAGTCTAGTTCGAAGAGCATGACCGCCGCTACCACTTCCCTTCGCTGGTGGGCGATCAGCTCGCGAACGCGGTGACCGACTAGAGGGAGCTCGATAATTGCCCCAAGTCGCCGCTGCCCCGGCCGACGGAGAGGGCCCCCTGGGATCCGCGAGCGGCCGCTCAGGCGCAGCGGGGCCATCCGGTTCCATTTCGCGCCCGCCGTCGCGCGCCGCATCCATTCCGTCGGCTATCGCGGGGGGCGAGGGCCCGTCGCCGCCCGCGGCGCCCGGGGTTCCGAGACCAGAGACGGGCGTATATCAGGGCCCGGGCGCCTTTGTGGCCATCGCGGCTCACGGCCAGGAGACGGGCGACCGGCGATTACGCGGCGCGGGGGCCGCTGTTGACATCACGTCTCCGCGGCGGAATCAGGCAGCCCTCGCGGTCTTCGCCGCCGCCGTCGTCGCGGCGGCTGTTCTTGGCGGCGCCGCGCGTCGATGGAATGGCCGCGGAACCGATCAGCTGTGAACGTGTTAGTCAAGGCGGATGCGGCGGCACTGCTCGAGTAGATGAGCACGGTCGTCAGTCCATGGCGGTCGCCATCGAAACTCAAGGAGATCCTGCAGGGCGAGATGTTCCTGGAGGGCGAGGCCGACGACCGCGAGCGACTGAAGGGGTCACGAACATGAAAAGACTGAATTGGTGAACCTCGCGGCCCAGACTGGCGCCCCGACGGCGCCAAGGACGGCGCGCCGGGACCTGCGCATCAGCGCGCGCGGGCCGGCGATGCACGAGTCAGCGCCCCGCGGGGCCGACTGCGTAGAGTTCGGCAAACATGGCGCCAATATATCAGGGGCGGCCAAACCGACCCCTACCAAACCATACCCTTTTTTAAAAGAAGGCGGAAGTGCGCAAACATAGGGAGCGAATGAGATCCTTCCCGAGAGCGTCGCTCTCGCAAGACCGGGTCGCGGTCCCAGGGGCACGCGGAGAGACAACTAAACCGAGACGTTTTGGAAACCATTGCACCAGTCAAGCGCTTCGGGGACGGACATAAACGAAAGCGCCAGCGCGGGCAGAGGTCGCGACGACGGGCCGGCAGACAGAACGACGCAAGATAAGGAGCGCGGCCCAAGGACAGTCATCGGGGAACGTCAACGGCGCATGGAATCCACGCGCTGCCTTCGAATTGCGTGACCAACGGTGGCCTGCCAGAGCGACACGTCTGCGCTGGCACGGGCGTTTACCATTCAAAATTTCATGCCGCGGCCCTGCGCTGCGTAGCGCAACTCTTTCTTAATGCGAATCAGAGCTCCAAGGTGCGCACATGATGTCGGTGAGCCGAAACGCGCACTGAAGCTGGGCGGCTAGGAAAAAACGCAACCACCCCCAAAACGAACATATCCCAACGAAGCAGTCGCATGCTATGCGCGCGGTGAAGTACGACCGCCAGGTCTTGAACAGTCTTACAACATACCTGGCAAACCTTGAACGATTTCTCAAAAGTGATTGGCACACTCACGACACCGGAATTACAAATAAATCGTTTCGCTACTTCGGGAATAGGACAAAGGAACACCACGCCTTTTGTATATGGACGAGCAACTGAAACGTCACCCACCCTGACGTACGCATACGCGTGCAAGGATGGCGAATTGAGCCAATGATGGCCCAAAGAGACGGTCCTCCCGTGGATGGGGTTTTGCCAGCGCGTGCCCGCTACATATCAGGAGCCACGAAAGTGCGCAAACAGACATATCATAGGATCCACACTTGGCTCTATCACAGACAGAGCGCCCATGTCTGCGTTGGCAAGTATGCCTCCGGTGCCGAGCCAGGCGCATGAGTGCGCACGTGCTGCGCGAGCAGGCTCACGCGCCCCATGAAAGACTGCTGTCGTTTCAAGGCGTTGGCCACGCATCCCCACAGACGCAGCGCAGTACGTTGCCCATATTGAGGCAATACATTGCAAATACTGGGAACCAATAGTATGCCCAGGTGCAACATGCCAGCACATGCCGCACAAACCATACGTGTAACCCCCATCCCTCCCTTTCCGCCTGATATCCCGTCCACATATTTTTTATATCCTTCCCTCCCCTGCCACCCCCGTTCGCCCCCCCCCCCCTCCCCACCCTCTCTCAACTTCCCCCTCCTCCGCCCCCCTCCTCCTCGACCCCTGGCCCAGCTTGCCCTCGCGGCGGAGTGCATTGTGCAGCGCGTCGCCAGGCGAGGGAACTAAGGGGGGCAGGGGGGAGGGAGGGGGGGAGGGGGGGAAGGGGAGGAAGGGAGACAGGGCGAAAGACGCACACAGGGAAGGGGGCGCGGGAGGGGAGCCAGAGGAGGTAGGGGAGATACGGGGGGGGCGGGGGAGGGAAGGAATGCGGGAGGCAGGGAAGGAAAGGAAGAAACGAGGGCAAGGGCGATGCGGGCGAGGGGGGCTAATGCGAGGGGGGAGGGATGGGAGGGAAGGGGCACTAGGGAGGGAGGGGGCGAGGAAAAGCGAGGAAAGCGGGGGGGGGGAAAGAGGGCAAGGAGGAGAGACAGAGAAGGTGGGGGGGTTGCAAGGACAGCGGAGAAGTGGACAGAATGGAAAGAGGGAGATGGCGAGAGGCCAAAGTGAAGAGCAAGGGAAGAGCGGCGAGGGGACGGCGAGGGAGGGAGAGACACGAAGGAGCAAGGAAGGAGGAGAGGATGGCGGCGGAGTAACGGGGGGAAGATCGGGAAAGACCAGCCGGCCTGGACTCCCGCGGCACCTGCGACAAAACCTCGCCCTCCGCCCCCCAGCGAGACCCAAACTGCACTCGCGCGGCCTGCGGGGGCCGCGCGATTGTATTTTGGGGCTCGCCCGGGGCGGATCCCCGAATGAAAATTTCGAAAGTGCGGGCCCGGAGCTCGTCACGGTAGGGTATCATTTGTGCGCGCCCCAAACCGGAGGCTTCCGTGACGACCCCCCCGGGACCCCGGCCCGTCTGTCTTGTTTCCCGACTTGTGCGTAAACCGGAGGCTTCCGTGACGAGCTCGGGGGGGCCCCGGGCGCAACCTAAACCGGAGGCTTCCGTGACGAGGGGGCGCCCAAACCGGAGGCTACCGTGACGACCCCCCCCCGGAGGTTTCCTGGTCGGGGGCCCTCGGAGGGGCCCTCTCGAGGCCCTCCAGGCCTTCCAATGCCATCTCAGAGGGCCTCAAGAGGGCTCCAAGAGAGCCTCGGGAGGGCCTCCAAATTTCAAATATATGGACAAATTTTGAAGCTCTCTTGGAACCGTCTTGAGCCCGCTTGAAGCCCTCCGGATCGCACTGGAAGGCACTGGAGGGCCCGGGCAATGCACCAAGAGGGCCCCTAGAGGGCCTCGAGGCGGCCCTCAGCGAGCCCCACGAGGGCCCCAAGGGGGCCCAAGAGATACCCAATAGGGCCTCTTGTACACGACCACTTGCGTATATGAACACTCCTGTCCATGACCACTCTGGCATTCGACTGCTATTGTATATCACCCCTCCGTCCCGGCTCATCCCTTCGCCCTCATCGCTCCTCCTGATGATCAGGGCAAGTCGCCTGGTGATTTTTTGGACGGGCTGGTGGGGATACGCGGAGCGCCAGCAATTTCTGGAAGCCTGCCTGAGGGCTCAAGGGAGCCCCAAGTGGGCCCCGTGGGGCCCACAAGAGGACCTCGGGAGAGCCCCGCTTGGACCCCAAGAAAATCCAAAGTTAGGACGCGCGCTGCATCCTGATTCAGGAATGTCTCGGGGTCCACATGATGCCCTGTGGGAGCATTCTCTGGGACTTCCTGAAACCCGCCCGAAGCCGGAGGGGGCCCGTGTCGCCGAGAACTCTCTAATGCGGCTTCAATAAGGTCTCGCTACCCCCCAAGAGGGCCCAAATCCAATATTCAAAATGCTTTTTGGTTTTGGGCTATCTGGGGATGCATCTGGGGTCCTCCTGGAGCCCCCCTGGAGGTCCCCCCAAGGCCCACCCGCAGCCCCCTCGAACCCATTGAGGGCCCCAAAGAACGCCCCAGAGGGCACCCATCTGAAGGGGTCCAAATACATGTTTAGAGGGCCCGCATCAGGATGCATGGTGCAACATGAGTTTGGGCCGTTGCGTGGGCCACGCCGGCGCCCTGTTGGAGCCGTCTTGGGCCGTGCTGGGGCTGTCCTGAAGCCCCGAGGATGCCCCGAGAGAACCCCGAGAGAGTCCCAAGGAGGCTCCTGCAAGCGACATTTGCATGCACACTTTTACGTTGTATTGTTTCCGCGTGCTCCCTTGAAGCAAGAGTGTAAGGTTTTCCTCGATGTGGCATGCATTGCCGTTTGCCCCACGGCGCGGCGTCGTGCTCATCAACAACGTCCCCCGCCATGCCATTGCGGTTGCATGATGCGCCGTGCACCTTGACCTGGGGCCCACTGGGGGTCGGCTTGGAGCCCTCTCGGAGCTCTTTTGGGGGCCTCAGAAGACCTTTTTTCGGAGCCTCGTTGCGGCTTCGGGGGGGGGGGGGCCTCGCCCAGCTCGCTCGAGGGAAACCGCGAGCTCCGGAGTCCGACCGCCAGCATCAATCGTCTGGCAACCCCCGCATATCCTAACATTCTCGGTAACCTAGGAAAGCGGGGCCCCGGGCGTCAGCCGAAATCGACGGCGAGTTGTTGTCAAATCCTTGCAATTTCCGCGAGGGGTCACTGTCGAGCATTGATTCTGAGACAAACACAAAACGCACGCGAGTGGTTGAGATGATCGAGTCAACAGCAGCACCGAAAAATGTCAGCGGGCAATCATCTGTTTCCTCTAGTTGCGAAGCCGCTCGCGCCCCAAGATGCAAATTCGATTGCGCCGCATCTGAAAACATTGTAGACGCACGCGCAAGAATGGCAGCGATGCCCCCAGCGCTCCTTCGCCAACTCCGCCAAACAAGCACGCATTCCGACTCGATCGAGGAAGCTGCGCGGCACGCTTGCTGCGCTTCATGAACTGTTTGCGAATTCCTTTGGGGCGGCGCCGGTCGTGTCCCGAGAGCGCTTCGCGCGTGGGCGATTCGTTTTGCTCGAGTCTGCAGCCAACGCACGCGCGGGCCGCATTGACATCGAAAACGCAAAATTCGTTACGCAAGGGTATGGTTTGCTAGGGGTCGGTTTGGCCGCGCCCGAATATATGCGTGCCAGGAGGTGAGGTCGCAGCGCATGGGCTACACTAGGTGGTGCGCGCAGCAGGCCGCGAAGACCGACGGCCCGAGGGAGCTCGGGCGGTTTGTCTCATGGCTGAACGCTACTGCGGTGATCGAGAGCTGCGACCCATTGGGGGGGCCGAATCCACGGGCCCCACCGGCGCAGCCACAGGCACCCCACGCGACCGCAATGAGGGAGGCCCCGAGGGTCGCAAGAAGGAGGGGCGCGGGCCCCACGGCGCAAGATTCCGAGACGGACAAGGGCTGGCAGGACACCGTGATGCCAGAGGTGGACGCATCTAGTGGCCAGAGCGCCAGGCAATTGTCGACGAGCTCCGGGCCCTGAGCCCTCGCCGGCACCGCGCCGCCTCATCTCGCATTCCATCCGCGAGCAGGGTGGCGAGAAGGAGCTCGGGGCCATAATTTCTCAACGTGGCAGCGCGTACCTGATGGAGTTGCGCCGCAGCCCCTTGTCGCCCCTGAGCAGCGAGATGGAGTGGAAGCGCGGCGAGGGGTCAGCCGCGCGCGCGAGGCCGCAATCTAGGGGCAGTTGAGGGCGACCAGGCGGCCCGCAACGCGAGGGATCAGCGCCGGCCGAAGCATTGGCAGGCGGCATCCAGGCATGGCCCCTTCAGCCCCGCCACCCGGCGCTCGAAGGACAGATCTGGCGACCCAGTCGTCGTGGAGAAACCCGCCAGATGCCCGCGAGCACAAAGGCGCCGCGCAGGTGGCCTACGACCAGGCCGCGACAGGTGGACAGGCCCAATGGGATTGGACCGTTGGTTGCAAGGGCTGGGCGCACGATGCGACCAGGGGGGCGGTCGACGACGCGGGGGCGGCCGCGGCGAAGCTCGCCGGGATACGCGCGCGGAGCCAAGGACCAGGACGACTGCGTCATGAGCAGGGGGCGGCCAGTGGCCGCGACGTCGCCCAGGCTGGCGGCGCGCCTCGAGGAGGGGCGCCCGGGAAACGGCGTGCGTGGACATCTCCAAGACGGGGGCGTCATGGCCGCCAGCGCTTACTCCCTGGACGAGATGGCGCGTCGGGCCGCAAAGGCGAGTCTGGGGATTGCGTGCGATTCGCGACGGACGCGGCCACCTACGCGGCAGCGGCTAACGAGTCGGACAAACCAGGTGCCGATGCACGAGGCCGCGCGCAAATCGAGCACAGAGAATGACGCCAGGATACACCGTTGGCTCACTTCAGCGCACAGAGGGGGCGGCCATGCGTCCTGCGCAGCAACGGGGGCGGCGCCGCAGATGCAAGGGGCGCCCGAGGCGGTGGGCGAGGCCTGCGAGGCGTTTGCTTGCGACGCCTGCTCCGAGTCATTCAATCAGCGGCCATCCGCCCCGCCAGTGCCCTTGGAAAGTGCCCCGGCGAAGTGGGAGCTCTCCAAGGCGGGCCAGTTCGAGAGGCATCGCCCTTGCCTCGAGGAGAAGACGAGGGCCAGCGTGATCATCGACGAGGGGCGCTGTGAGCGGGTGGCCAAGAGGTCGCGCCGGACGGGGGGCCCCGCGGCTCATCGGAACCCGCGGCGGGGCGAGCTGAAGGGGTTCCACGAGGAAAGGTGGCCCCCCCACTTCCGGGGGCCGCGTCGGTTCGAGCGCGGCGCAGAATGGGCCTGGATGGGCGAGGCCGCGGCATTCTATTTTGACAGGGGCTCCATCTATCAGGACGTGGTTTCAGGCCATGCGCACTGGCGCATATCCAGCGTGGAAGAGGCGATCGGGGCGACCGAGGCGACAACGGATGCCCCGGTGGCAAAGAACCACGCCACGTCCAGTGAAAAGGCCCTGGCCCGCGCAGTGGCCGCAGGCCGCTCTCGGGAAGAAGTCCGAGGCCGCTCTTCCTTGCAGCGCGCGCTGGGCCGCTCCGGACATCGACGGTCATTTCTTCGAGCCCGACTTCGACGAGCGGCCCTGCGTGGACGCGCAGCGGACGGACCGACAATTCACCGACAAACGTATCTGCTAAATTGTGTCGCCGGATCAAAACAAGACAACTCATCATTTTGTATACGCAAAAACAGGTTTACGAAATTCAAAAACGGATTTTCTGAATCCGGCGCCGTCTTTCTAAATCCCAGTTCCTATCGTTAGTTATCATGACGTGAGTGGCTCGATCAATTCGGTCAGAATTACAAAAGGGCGTTCCAGGCTGAGCAAGAGTATTTCAAGCAGGTCTACCAGACGCCCCAAGATGGCTCCAATACGCCCAAAGAGGCCCCCAAAGGGGACACCCAAGAGGCACAAATCGTCACATGCCCTACGGAAGACGTACATGTTCAGAACATTTGATTTTGGTTTTCGCACCGTCCAAAACGGTCCAGGAGGCCCCCCAAACGGCCCTTGGGGGCCCCAAACGGCTCAAGTCGGCGTCAGGACAGCCCAAGAGAGGCCCCTGACAGTTCAAAAAGGTTTTCGAAATAGCCCCAAGAGGGCCACAGGAGGCCCGAAGAGGCGGTGTGGGGATTGGGCTGCTTGGGTGTGGGGACTTGGTTGGTTCCAAGGCAGCCCAAGAGCCCCAAAACGACTCTCAAGAGGGCCCCCGAGAGTGCTTCGGGAGGCCAAAGACATCATGAGTCCCCTAGAGTTTTTGAAGGTCTTGGGGGTTCTCGCCTTTTCGGGCTCAGAAAGGGCCCCGACGGCCCAAGAGGTGCCAAATATCGCCCCCAGACGGCCCCAGAGGCCCCAAATGGGCCCGAAAAGAGTCCCAGAGGGACCCCAGACGGCTCCGGAGGGTGCCACAACGGCCCAGGAGGACCCCAAGACGGCCCCACGAGAGCACCAAGATGGCTCTTAGAGGACCTGAAGAGGCGGTGTGGGGACTGGGCTGCTTGGGTGTGGGGATTGGGCTAGCCCCAAGGCGGCCCAAGAGCTTCAAAACGGTCCACAAGGGCCACCAAGGACTTCCAAAAAGCCCCACAGACGCCAAGTAGCACCATGGCTCCCCACAGCGAGTAAGAGTCTCTGAACACCAGGGCTCCTTGCACAAATCGGTAACGTAACAAGCTCTTCACGCCAAGGCTCCCCAGAGCGAAGGGTGCCATGAGCCCTCTCGGGCAAGTTCCTGCAGCGCTCTTTCCGTTCCCGTGCCGGCCCAGGTAACGGAAAAAGCGAGGTACGAGTGATGACGTTTTGGTGGGGCGAAGCCCTCTAGAGAGGGGTCCAGGGGAGGGGCGAGAGGGGGAAGGGATGGTCTAAGTGCCCCTTTCCCCCCCGAGACGGCCCAAGATGCGCCCAAGACGGCCTCGGAGGGGCGCAAGAGGGGCCCGAGAGGCGTCGAGGACGGCCCCGAAACGGTCCACGAGCGCTCCAAGAGACCCCAAGACCGTCCAGGAGCGTTCCAAGATGGCCTTAGATGGCCCAAAGACGGTCCAAGAGGGCCCCGAGACGGCTCAGGAGGCCTCCAAGAGGCCGCCCAAGAGGGCCCACAGAGGCACATGTCATTGATTTTTCAATCGTTCTTCAAGGTTCCCAAGAACGAACGGCAACGTAAAAGTCTCTGAACATTAGGGTTCCCAAGGGCGAGCAGTGACGTAACAAGTTCTTACCACCAAGGCTCTCAAGAGCGAAGGGTGCCGTGAGCCATTTCGGGCAAGTTCCTGAGACGCGCTTTCCGTTTCCGTGTCGGCCCAGGTATTATGGTGTTCGGCCCATCTCGCCATTGTGTTTGGGTTATGGGTATCAAGCCTACTTGATGTTCGTGGGGATCTTGTGGGAGGCCTCTCGGGAGCCTCTAGGGGGGCACTTTGGAGGCCTTTTGGGGGCCGTTCATCCTTGGGGCCTCTTGGGAGCCTCTTGTGGTCTCTTGAGGGCCTCTCCTCTGCGCCTCTTGGGACCTCCTGGGGGCCTCTTGGGGCGGAAGGCTCGGATTTTCGGTGCGTGTTTCTTCTCGTGGGCCTCTTTTGGGGGCCGTCTGGGGGTCCTCTTAAACCGTCTTGGGCATCTCTTGGGCCCTCTTGGAGGCCTCTTAGGCCGTTTTGGGATGGTTTTGTGGGTCTCTTGGGCCTCTTGGAGCGTCGGAAAGCCGAAACGGCGAAACGTCACAACCCTTCCAAAACCTAAGGACAATCAATAATGGTTTTTGCCTCTTGAGGCCTTCTTGGGAGGCCTCTTGGAGGCCTCCTGGGGCGTATTGGAGGAAGACTCCTCAGGAGTGAGGACTGAGGCTTAGAGGATTGGGCCCAGTACCTGAGGACACGCCTACTCCGTGCCAAGCGGCACAGTGGCTGATCTTCTGATTTCCCCTATGTGCGGAAATGTTCGGTGGGGCGCGCATATTTCTGGGATCGGCGATGGACCCGTCCTTGGAGCGCGTAACGCGCCAGAGACTGCGCCAGAGGCGCCGCCATGGGGGACCCAGCCCCGATTCAAGAAATCCGCTCGGACCCCCTAAGGTTTGTTGATGCGGTCTTATGTTCTTCTGCGACCACCTCACCAACCCTCGCTGGGCCCATCCTGTGCCCAAGAACGGTGTCTGCGCCTCCCTGGCCAAGCCAGGCGGGCGCAGACACCGATGCTGGGCCCAGGACTGGCCCGGCCAGGATCGGTGCGTTGGTCAGGTTGCCATCCCCTCACCAGGTGGAGCCCGTGACACGACACTCGAAGGAGCAGCAGGCGCGCACGCCGACCCGCGGAGATGACGCTGGCGTCTTCTCTCTTTCTGGGCGGCGGACTCTGCACGACTGCCGCCGCCCTGCTTCCATTCTTCTGGCTTCCAAGATTCCCGACCATCTCGTGGTGCTTGGGTCCTCGTTATGAAGAGACAGTGCCCCGCGTCTCCTCTCCTCTCCTCAGCTCTCCTCGCCTCGCCTCTTCCCATTCCTCCCCGTCCTCTTGCCGCGGTTCTCCGCATTTCCATTTCGGCACACCGCTCACACGTTTCATGACCCTACAGGGAGCTCCGCAGAAGGCCCCAGTGGCTGGACTCGCTCGCGGTTCCCCGCTCCTTTCGGAACATTTGTCGCACGTTTTGTGGCCCCATAGGGAGCTCCACCTGAGGCCGCAGGGGTTGTACTCGCATGCGGTTCCCCGCTCATTCCAAAACACCCCTCACGCTTTGTGGCCACGTAGGGAGCTCGACCTAATGCTCCAGTGGCTGGACTTGCATGCGGTGCCCTGCCCATTTCGGCACACTCCTCACACGCTTCGAGGCCTCATAGGGAGCTCCACGTGAGGCCCTGAATGGCCCTCCTCGCATTCGGTTCCCCGCTCATTTCGGCACGCAGAAGGCCATATTGGCCGTCCTCGCATGCGGCTCCCCGCCCATGGTGGTAACCCTTGACACGTTGAATGGCCACCGAAGGCTCCAGTGGCAGAGTGCGGCTCCCCGCCCATTTCGACACTCCCATCACATGAACCTCTGACGTTTGCGTAGCGGCCCCATAGGGAGCTCCACCGAAGACGATCCTCAGAACTGCGGTACCCACAACTGCATGTGGTTGGCCCCGTCGCCAGCATGATTTAGGCTATCCCCTACTGTGTGGTCTCTCTGCCTCTCTTTCGTTCTTTATGTGGGTTATCTTTATTAATCGCTTCGCTCATTCCGCCGGCCCATATTGGTGCACGGCTGTCGATTGCCTCAGTGATCGGAGTAATTGGGGGGCTTTCGGCGGGCTCTTGGCGGTATTTGTTGGTCCTCTTGGGGCCTGGGGCCTGACGTTGTTGGTCCTCTTGGGGCCTCACGGGAGCTTATTGGGGCGTCTTGGGGGTGTCTTGGAGAGTCTCTTGGGGCCTCTTTCGGGGTCCTGGGCGCCTTCTGGGGCGGAGGGCTCGATTTTTCAGTTCTCGGTTCCCTTCTTGAGCCCCTCTTGGGCCCGTCTTGGGGCCTCTTGGTCCGCCTTGGGCGGCACTTGGGCCGTCTGGGGGGCGCTCTTGGGCCGCTCCGGGGCCGTCTTGGGAGCCTCGTGGGCCGTCTTGGAGCAGTCTTGAAGGCCTCTTGGGCCCTCTGGGTGCGTCCGGAAGCTAAAAGGCCAGAACGCAAAAAACATAGAAACAACCAATGAAATTCAACGATTTTGGCGACTTGGGGCCCTCTTCGGAGGCCTCTTGGAAGGCCCTTGGAGCGTCTTGGAGGCCTCTTGGGCTGTCTTGGGGCCATCTGGGGGCCTCTCTTGGACCGTCTAGAAAGCTTCTCGGGGCCCTCTTGGACCGATCTGGAGCCCTCTTAGGCTCCGAAACAGAACTCCGGCATCTCTGACCCGACCTTGCCGGGGACTTGCCGGGACCTTGCCGGGGTACTTTTCGTCCGGGGACCCCCAGGGGCCGCCCCGCGCGCGCGAACTAGAAATACTGTTAACCAGGTACCGGAGATCTTAGCACGCCCTGGCCCGTTAGGCCGGCGAATTTATGATTTTTTTTTTTTTTTTTTTTTTTTTCTCTCTCTCTCTCTCTCTCTCTCTCTCTCTCTTTGCATTTCGCACTTAGGGCACCGCCAATGTAGCGCTTGTGACAGGTTCGTGCCATCTCGCCGCGGCAGCGAAGGTTTTCAAGGTTGACATCTGACGCTGGCGGCGGGGGCCCCCCGACAGCAAATATCGCCGAATAGAACGATTCACGTGGTGACAGAAAACCAGGGCCATCGCCGTCATGACTGGAACCCGCCGTACCCCCTTCACCGCCCCTGCTCCCCAGCCCAGGTGCTGCACTTCGGACAGACGCCGAGGCAGCTGTTCCAGCAGCCCCACCCGCCTCGAGAGGCTCCGTTCGACGTCGACGGCGGCAGCGGCGACGACGACTGCAGTGACGACGGCGGCGGAGGCAGCGGCGGCGACGGCGACGGCGGCGACGACACGACGGTGGCGGCAGCGGCGGCGACGGAGGCGGCGACGGCGGAGACGATGATGACGGAGACGGCGGCGACGATGACGACGGCGGCGGCGACGACGACCCGCGGCGAGGTTGCGGCAGTGCCCACGTTGCTGGATCCACAGGGGCGCGGCGGTTGTCGACGCCCCGGCGCGGCGGTGGCGCTGTGGCACTCAAGCGCCGCGCCCGCGCAGCCGCAGTCGCTGGGAGTGCAGTCGCTGGTCTCGGGCGGCGCGCGAGCGTTTGCTCCGCTACAAAAGTACATTATGAGGGGGTATTTCTAAGGGGGGAGATTCACCTTCCGACGGGTTTTGCCCCCCTTCCTCCTCCTCCTCCTCCTCCTCCTCCTTCTCCTCCTGTGAATAGAACCCGTGTAATACCCTCATATATACTCCTTAACCTCACCTCTCCTGCGCCTGGCCGTTTGGGCTCAGATATTGGGACAGATTGATCAGACCTTTGATCGTGCAGGAGGGAAAGACATCCATCTATCCCTCCTTCCCTCTACCAACGGATCAGGGGTTCTGTACCCTTGTACTTCAACCCATTCACAGGTTATCAGCCCTTTTAAGCTCACTGTTCATCGAACCCCGCGTCGCGATCTCGCACGCGGCCTCGATGGAACCCAAGCGGCGCATGCGCCGTAAGGGGTCCATTGGGGCCTCGCGTCCGAGCTCTCCGACGGCGCGACGGCTCGGTGACGAGTTGGAGAGCCTTAGTGCGGACTGTGTTGGTGTCCCAGGTACCCCCCCCCAGCTCCGACGGACCCGAGGCGCGGCTAGCTGCTGAACTTCACCGCAGCGCCGCCCGCGGGGGGACAGGAGAAGGAGTAGGAACAGGTAGGAAGGAGTTTCACACGCCTACCTTCGATCCTCCATCTCCTCCTCAATCGGGAGCAATCCCAACTGCGTCAGGCGAAAGCCTCACTGGTCCTGATACTGCAGGGCGCTTTCGCGCTAACCGCCGATGGACTTCAGGTGCTGGCACCCCCAGCCCTGCGACCGTTCCTGTTGCGGAGCACGTAGCCACCTTCGAGGAACTCAGTAGACCAGTGGCGGCACAACCGCAGACGCAGGACCCCAGGGTATCATCGGATGAGACACCACACACACACACGCGGTCCTAGCCGCAGCTCCTCCGCGCGTTCAACCGTCGTGGGGCCCCAGGCCCATGCGGCGAGAGTAGGTCGAGCCCGCGTGCAGCCTCTCAGAGGCCAAGCACTCCTCGCGAGTGGGGGCAGAGGGAAGCCTATGATCCCCACCTCTCCATCTCAGACGACCAGCTGGCGGAAACGTCCGCCGCAGGTGAAATAGCTGAGCTCAGAGACCAGGTTGAAACCTTCGTATCCAGGCAATACTCTGGACTACTGCAGAGCGTTCAGACGAACGCTGCCAATACTGCAGCCATACGCCAAGATCTTGACGGCGCTTTAGGGATCATCGATTCCAGGACTGCCGAAGATCGACGCATCATAGGTGAACTGCAGTACCAGGTTCATCGTGAGGTGTCACACTCAGGTGAACGAACGGCGATGGTCGAGAACCTGCGCAATTACCTAGCGCAGATGGAGCAACAGCTTGTGCTCGTACGCGACACAGGCGTTTCAGCAGTCAGGATCCTCCACGATGAGATCCACGACCAGCTCCGCAACCGACCAACACCAGCCGAGGCCACCGACCTTGGCGACGTTCAGTATCAAATCAATGATCTTCGATCCCACATAGACCGCACTACGGCGACGCTTCGCAACGAAGCACGCGCCAACTCGTCGAACCTGATCGACATGTTGCAGCGTACTGAGAGAGTCATCACTCAAAAGCTTGACGCGACCAACGCTGTCGTGCAGCCACTCACTAACCGGATCTCTGAAATCGAGCAGCGTTTTCCTGGCGTACAGGACGCCCTGGCAGAGTTGCGTGTCGGACGAGCCCAGACTGGCCAGCTGGATTCTCCTCCCACGATTTACGATTCCGCCCGCCTCACTGACAGGTTGCAGGAGGTTGAGAAGGCGGCGGACCACACGCAGCTGGAGCTCTCCCAGGTTATTCGTGAGAGAGATACTGAGAAGGTGCGTGTCGGGGAGCACCTCGCACGTCTGGAAAGTGAGTTGGAGGCGCAAGGCGCCCGTCTTCGAGCCTACGAGCAACGACTTGATCGGCATTCACAACGTTCTCGGGATACTGATGAGTACACTCGCCAAAAGGTGGCCCAAATACACGAAGACATGACGAGCTGGACAAATCAGCTGATCGACCACACAAACGACACCAGTCTTCACCTTCGACCTACAACCGACCTGCACAGGCCGACGGCAGCGTCCGCCGAAACACCACAAGCTTCTGCAGGACAACAACGACGTACGTCACAAGGAGCAGCCTCTGCGGCAGTTTCTGCACAGACACGCCATGTGTCTCCTGTGCGCACAGAACCGACTACTGACGGTGTACCGATACCCTCACAACCATTGTCTGCGGTTTCGGTCATTACTACTACTCCTATCAAGGAGTCAGACACCGTCAGAGCCCCTGCCTTGCCTAAGATAACGCAGCTGCTCGAGTGGCAGCACAAGGTGCGGAAGAACTTTGGCGCCGCCTCAGGGCGACCATCCAAAGCATATGCCTTCCTATGCGTGGCTGAACAGCCCGAGTGTATCTTCGAGGACTTACAAGGCAGTGGAGATTTTGAGAGCATCGATTGCAAACTCGCGACCGCTCTGAGCGACATCTTATCCTCAGACTTGCGCTACCAAATCAGGCTCATCGAAACCAGAGAGCGCAAAGCAGGACGCATGCTCAAAGGACGCCAGATATACTGGCACATCCTACAGTCCTACAAAGTGACAGAGGTTGATGACGACCTACACGACTTCGAGCGCCTTAAAGAATTGAGGATGAGAGATGAAGATTTGCAACGTTTCATTACCGACTGGAACGCTTTACTGTTGGAGTGCCGAGAAGCACCCGACCCAAAGATCTTGGAATCTCTGTTTCGTACGCAGATTCGCAGACCTGCTTGGCTGAAACAAGACATGTATGAGTACCAGCGCATGAAGACCAGCGACCCGAATCGTACCTATGATTGGCTCCGACAGCGCGTCCTGGACGTACTGGAGTTGAAACAATTGGAGAATAATCAAAATAAGCTACGGTACGAACATGAGACACGTTCTCAAGTCAATGTGTGCGCTGCCTGGAAGAAAGGCAACTGTCGCATTGGTGAACGACGCAAGGCTTTGCATACCTATTCCAGGGATTGGAAGAACAACAGATCTTCCAGGGCACCGACAGCCGGTGGCAACTCCCGCCGCAGCGCGTCAACCCCTGCGAGCCACAAGAAGCCAGCATCGAAACAATTTCGCTTCGAGTTTGCCAAGCGCAACACATGCACCAGAGGCGACAAGTGCAACTTTCCACGCGTTGCACAGTGTAAAGTCTTCGCACAGAACAAGTGCCCTCAGGGCGACAAATGCAAATACGCTCATCTTACACCTGGTGCGAAGACTCCCGAGCGAAGCCCGAGCCGACCACGGACCTCCAGTCAGGATAGTCGTGGTCGACCACCACCCCGCGGATCAGGAAGCCAACGTTCTTCGCAACGCGGGGGGTTCCGCTACGCAAACGACCCACGCCATGGACGTGACAACCGACGCCACTACGACCGATCTCGTTCATCCTCCAGGAGGTCTCCAGATTCTCGCAGTCAGTCGAGAAGCCGTTACGACAGATCTTCGAGATCTACCTCCAGAGGACGAGACAACCGTGGCGGCGGACGTGGCAGCCCACGCGGCCGTGATAGATCATGCGGTAGTGACAGAGGACGTGGCAGACGTTCCCCGAGCCGTGGTTCGTCCCGTGGTTCTCCCCACGCCAGAGCACGTTCTCCAGCCAACTATCGACGTTCGCGCCGTTCCGACCGCAGTTACGTCATTCGAGACAAGACCCTCATGGCCAACACTAAGGTCACTACGGCATCTGCCAAACCACGCCGTCGGATACGCTTCGACACACGTAATGGAATACTACCTACATACCGTATCTGGCAGGGCCCGATTGGACAAGTGGAAGGAGATGCCGAACGAGGGTGACATTGTCAATGCGCCAGACCCGCTACCACAACGATGGTGGGATCAAAGTGCAGACGCTCTACGAGAATTTCAAGAAGAGGCACAGCTCTGGTGCAAAGATCTATGACTATCGGCACAACAAGGAGTCGGTGGTCACACCAACTGCGATCCGAGAATACGACGACGCTGTCAAGCAGTCATCAAAGACAGCCCAGACGAAGACAACGACGATGCAAGTCGACCCACCACGCTCGACCGCTGCATTGACACGATCTTGGGTTCTCGACAGTGGTTCTGCGCATCATATTCAAGGTAAACACGAACTGACGCAGACCGAATCGGATCGCATATATATTCGCGAAGAGCATATTCTGGAAACTGCCAATGGAGATCGCACTGTCAACGAGCACTACGACATACGGCTACCCGAGGTTGGCTTACATAGTTCAGCCCTTGCCTTGCCAGACTGTCCATCTTTACTATCAGTTGGGAAATTGATTGAGGTTGATGGCTTTCGACAGCTTTGGGATCCCGAGCTGGGATACTTGCTTCAGGATCCGAGGGGGGGCAATGGTATACAGTTCCAGTCAACAATAGAGTTCCAGAATTACGACTCGACGATCTGACACTGATACCACCACCACGTCTATGCACTTCGTCAGCACCCCGACGTCGTCAGCGCAAGCGTTCATTCGCCCGCTGCAACGACATATGTTGGTGCTGCAAAGCTACAGAGCAGTCAACATCTGCAGATGAGCTGCGGCCCCACATAGGGACCTGCCCCAAGAGACCACATGTCGGCGAGGGAGGAGGGGCACGGACCGCCACGGTCGAAGAACCTCCCGACACAAATAACGCCGAGCATAACGTGGACACACCCACCGACTCGCTTAAGTCTCAGAAACAGTGTTCTCTTCCAACATGCGGGGGGCTATCAGATACAGCTCAAGCAGATACCGGCATCCCGACAGAGACGCTCACACTAGTGCACCACGACAATGATCGCGTTCTTCCAAGCAGACAGAAGAAACCGATTGACCCGATGCATTACATGACCCACAGTCCAAAACACCCAGACTGTGAGATTTGTTCTCGCACGATGGCGCAGAATGCTCCGTGTCGACGACAGCGCAAACCACATCCACCGGCAGACCCCACCGACGAGGATGCAGCCTACGAGGCTTTTATCCCGAAGAAGTTTGGGGAAGCTCTAACTGCCGACCATATCGTCTTGGCCAATGACGATACCGCAGACAAGCACGGCGACAAGTATGCACTTGTTGTCCTGGATAGATACACCGGCATCTTCATGGTTTACCCAGCATTACACAAAGACGCAGCTACCACAAAGGCATCCTTTCAACAGTTCATCGCCGCGAACGATGAGGTGAAGCATATCTATACAGGTAATTCTGGAGAGCTTCAGAAGGCTTGCCGCCAACTTGGATGGAGACATGACACTAGTACGCCGCATCGTCCGCAAACGAATGGATTGATCGAGCGCATCGTCAAGATTGTCATTCTCGGTACGAGAGCTGTGTTGCATATGTCTGGTCTGGGACATGAATGGTGGAAAGAGGCCATGCAAGCCTTTTGCTGTGGACATAATTTTGCGCATCCATCCACGGGCGTTGCTGCGCTCAGCGAGGGGCACGTCGATAAGACAGCTCATGAAATACGTTTTGGTGAAAGTTTTCCCGGGCACTGCATTCCATTCGGTGCTCGGATCTTCTGGGAATGCCTCAACCCCGAGATTAATAACGAGACTGCGAAGTTCAAAGAAAATACTCGGGAAGGGTTATTCATGGGTTACCATTTACACTCTGGTGGACGATGGTCAGGTGATTATCTTGTCTTGGACACGGCTACATACGCCAAGAACCCCGATGGGGAACTGTGTCAACGACATCATCGTCCCCGATGGCAAGTTTACCTACTCAGTGAAAGAAGGTACTCTGCGACACCACAACCCTGAGGCACACGACGAGGTCAAGGCATCTACCTCTCGCCCCTTGGGCGACAAACCAATGCCCGATCCTCCACTTTCCTACCCTAAAGAATGGGATGATCCATCTATGATGACAACGGAAGACAACATCGCTGATATCCGCGCATCGGCCTCTGAAGTTGCTGCACCAGCGCCGGAGCCCGACTACTGGGAACAGCGCGGATATTGCGTCATCAGACATATACGTACTCCACGCAAGAAATTGTTCATGCCGACAGACGACGTCATGAACATACCTGTACCCGTTGATCAACTCGACGTGACACGAGATTTCAAGACGACTTCTACTTTTGAAGGAGAAAGTGACTTTCGCGATGTTTGGGGCGGTGTCAGCGCCACCGACCACAGGGAGTTGAGCGAGCCATGGACCGGCCTGGTTCGATTCTACGAACTTCCAAAAATAACGCCAGATGGCAAAATGGTGGTCCGTGGCCGCGAGACACGTGTACTGACTACTACGCGTCCTGACCATTCTTCCCGAGCATTGGAAAACCTTATCTCGTGGACAGCAAAAGAAAGAAATCGAGTACGCCGAAGACGTTAAACGAGCTCGTGACCGAGCTGCACTTCGAGCGTGGAGAAGACAGGACAAACAGGCCAACAATTTCCGTGCCACTACAGCTGGCGGACCCACATGGAATACTGTGGAACGAAGGATTACGTACGATACCGACAACGGCGCGGTCATCCGTGACCGAAACGTCAAGGGCGTGACGAACAAAGAAATTCTGAATGCCAAACTACCTGGTGGTCCACGTGACATTACTACGGTACTGTACTACCGCCAACCCCCACAACAGCATGCTGGAGACGAACGTGCTTTGGTGCTTATGGATAGTGAGGGGACCGACTTTGGGACCATGAACCCGCTTATACGCCAGTTCACCCAGTCGGTAGCAGTACCCACTATGCCACGTGAGACGACCTATACACCGGCACACAGAGACAAAATTCCCGATTCCTCATGGGCACGCCCGGCCCTAGTTACCAGAAATAGTAAGAAAGAAGTTGCCGCATAACCACGTGCACAGGAAGCCCCGCGAAGAGAATGCGAGCGACTGGAGAAAAAAACAAACGTGGATGTTGGAGACTGTTGCAGAAAAAGCTGATATTGAGTCACAAGGTATTCGCACTGGGACGAAAGTTCATTTCTTCAATATCTTGGAGCTATCTTCAGTCAAACACGAGGAACTTCCACCTGATCTACGTAAATTCAAGGGCCGAGTGGTGGTTCAGGGCAATACAGGCAAAGATGAAACTGGTTTGGCCGCCATATTCGCCGACGCCGCTTCCAGTGCTTCGCATATTGAGGCTTCCAAACTTTGCGATGCTACTGCATTATTGCCTCAATATGCGGGCGAACAAAGTGATGCACCTGGAGTCTACACGCAGGCATTATTATACGGCGACGGACGAATCGATCCAGTTGATACTTGGATTACCATACCCAAATGGCGCCAACCGGCATCCTGGTCAAAACACAAAAATCCAGTGTGCCGATTACGATTGGCACTATACGGACACCCTCCTGCAAGTGTCTTTTGGGAACGAAAGTGTCGCACATGCTTGGGAAGCGTTGGTTTCGAGCCTATTCCAGGATGGGCATGCGTATGGAGACACAACAAACTGGGATTGATATTTTCAGTGCATGTGGACGACTTCAAATTAGCCGGACCAGCTAATAATCTACAAGCTGGCTGGGACTATATCCGCAAAAGCGGTATTGACTTGGATCCACCTACTCCATACTCGCATATCTTGGCTGTGGACCGCAGAACATCTTCGACAAAAGAATGTCTACCATACGACCTATGTTGCCCGTGCACAATGAGAAAGATTACAATACAGCCAAACAAGTTCGTGGAATTCGACATGACATGCTTGGTTTTACTGATCAGTGCATTGAGCGGTACCTGGAATGCGCTTCCACGCGCGCCCAGGGACCAGGGTCACGTCGGAAACGGTCCGACTCGCCGAGGACTTCGCGATCCAAATCGCCTGTCTCCTCCGGGTCGGTGGCCAGACCTACTAGTGTGCTCAACGCACGGCCGCGATCATCCAGCCCGGCAAGATCGGTCGATACACCATCTACTACAACAGAACCCATACCAGTCACATACGATGACCTACCTGATGCCGAAACCCCTGGCATCGAGGACACCTCCTTCACCGATTCCGATTACTCCGATGAGGGCATCCTTGGCCAGGGCGCGGCGAGTGTACTGATGAACATTCTCTACCTGGCACGTTGCTGTCGAATCGATCTTTTACATCCAGTATGTATGCTAGCCAGGGAAATTACCAAATGGAATACCACGTGTGATACACGTCTACATCGATTGATATGCCACATCAAAACGACGCGTACACATTGTTTACATGGATGGATAGGCGATTCGTCAGACAAGTTATCCATCATGTTCTTCACTGACGCCTCGTTCGCCGATTGCATTACATCCTCTAAGTCCACTACCGGCGTCTTCGCCGCGCTTGTTGGACCTAACACATTCTTCCCGGTCAACGCTGTGTGTAAGAAACAAACGGTTGTATCGCATTCATCTACAGAATCCGAGATCGTTGCTCTTGACTCAGCACTACGACTGGAAGGACTACCACTACTCATTCTGGGAAGCCGCGGTGAGAGTTGCTAACACATGCAAAGAGAAGAATGCTTGCCTTGGCTGCCAGGGGCGCGCCGACACGGCGACGTGTCTGACGTTGGCCGCCAAAAAGAGGCGCAAGCCATCGCCTCGCAAGGCGCCCCCCACAAGGGGATCTTCTCCTAGCCGTAGGCAACTACCGCTGAAGACGGAGTTACCTACGCCTCCAAAGAGGCGCACGATATCCCATGAGGGTACCGTATTGCACGAGGATCCAGAACCTGCTCAGGAGATCAGCTCTCCCAAAGTGCGTCTTATCGTCCTCGAGGATAACCAGGCCGTGATCAAAATTGTCCAAAAGGGACGTACACCAGCACTTCGTCATCTTCATCGTACTCATCGTATCAACCTGGATTGGATATGTGAGACATGCCAACTCGAACACATTGAGCTCAAAAATGTAGGTACAAAAGAGCAGATTGCAGATATGATGGCCAAACATTTCGAGCCAAAGAAAGCAGACCTCTGGAGGGACCTCTTGGAACACTCGCTCATCTTTCCCGTTGCTCCGGTACAATGTCCTCCAAAGAAACCATGGAAACCGATGAAAGGGCCTCGGAGGCCCGACGGTTTACCTCACGTTGCTGAACCGCCAAAACTGGATGGATGTCCGGAAGCATGCAACATCTTACTTACAGAGAAAGAAAGATGGGGCGAGGTCGGATCAGGATGTGGAATGCAGTGCGTTGGACAAGCCAATCACGAGGGCATATGCGCATGCATGTGCCACATTGGTGCACCCGCTGCAGCTACCGATTCGCGCACACCTCGTTCGAGGGCACGTTCCCCGCACGGTAGACAGCCCCGCCATCCTCCCTCGCCTCCACAGGATACAGAGAGGTCTAGGACACTCATTATGCGTTCGTGCCGCAGCAATTTTACGACTCGAGCTGCAAAGCTTACAAGCATCCTGTTTGCCGTGTGCGAGGCGCAAATAAGTGAGATCGGTTCTAATCCCGATGCCCCCATCCCCGAGATGGGTCAGGCACAGCCGCTTCACCTCATCGGCTGGCCCATCGGCTGCGACGCCGAGTACGACCCGAACGCCAAGGACGACGACCGCGTGGGCTTCACGTACCACGCTCAAACTGGTCGTCCTCGTGATCCTGATGATGGGTACATATACATACATCAATGGCGCGCTGATCGCAGTGCAGATTTTGATCTCCGCGTACCCGACGAATCCACCATTCGAGAAGTTGCCCGCTCTGCGTCCGCTGACGTCAAGAGCTGGATCAGCGAAACTGGTGGAACAGTCGGCGGCGACGCCAACTACGAGTACAGCATGATTACGGCTACACCATGGCTGTCTTTCATGAGGGCCATGTGCATGATCTCCAGCCTCTTCACTCGTAACTCGTCTGTACAAGAAAGTGTTCGTGGTTTACATGATCATTTGAACGCGGTGATCCCAGGAGCACACCGCAAGTGTCCGCCAATGGACCTTACGACGGTGATATTGAAGACGGAGTGCATTATGATGCGCAACGATTGGTCCAACATTGGCAGCGCAGTATTGGGACAATATGCCGAGGACAGCGTTCAGGATGCAAAATACTATTACGGAAATGGTCTTTGTGCACCTTCTGATGTATACAGCAATGGAATGACAACTCCAAGCGATGCTCCTAAACTTGATCGTGGAAAGATCAAGTTACCCACGCGCCCACCTGGCTTAGCCAGGACATCAGATACTGCGGGGCACATCGGCCACGTTGTTCAAGATAATCTTGTCACCGAAATGATGGCATTTTCCGACATTAACCAGACAAGCAAATTCCGCCGCAAGCTCAGTACATGGCTGACTGCACGCGGAGGTTTTGGAGGTATCGGATCATACTCCAAGACGGTGGCAACACCATCCGATCACCCAGACGGCTGGCAGGCACTAGCAGAGTACGACGAAACTATGACGAGTACTTATCGTTGGCAACCATACGACGACGGCTCTGCATGAGGATGTCTCAAACGAAAGCCATCCAGGCGGGAGACGGAATGCCCGGCAGGGCACGCTTGGGCGGCCCGCTCTTTCCGGCAAGGCGAGAGCGGCTCAAGGGCCCTAAACGGCGGCGGTCAAGAGAAGTGCAAGGCAGCACGAGAAGGCAGGGACAAGGAGAGACGGGGCGAGAAGAGAACGATGGGCAAGACGGCTAGAAGAGGGATGAAGTCGTTTCACAACCTCAACCTCTTTTCTTTAAAAGATGCCAAAGGGAGGCTCAGAGGTCAGTCAGTAGTCGTCGTCGTCGTCGTCCTCTTTGCTTTCTTCTTCTCGGCGCGCTTTGCGGCTTTCTTTGCTTTCCGGGCTGCGCTTGGAGGAGGCCTCTTTGTGTTCCTGTCGGTGGACAGCCTCAGCTCGGGCGCCCGGTCTGCTTTCGTGAAGACGTGGTTCCTGTCGTTGGTGGCTTTATCGTCTCCATCACACGACAACGTCCCAGCAGACTCTGACGAACCAGAAGAACTATCGTCCCTGCTGCGGGACCTCCCTCGTGGAGTGACAGGACGTGGCTACTCTGGTTCTCTGCGGTCCGAAACGTAATCCGGAACGCTAGCAGCACTCTGCTCCCGGCCAGCATGCCTACCACGACGCTGTTCCCAGTTGGCCCTGTCAAGTTTCGCCCTCTGTCTGTCCCGGAGCTTCCTGGCAGACATGTGGTGGCCAATCTGCTGGACATCTCGGCGGCGCAGATGATCGTGGTATTTCTCTGGCTTGCCGCAGGCATCGTCATCTGCATCCTTGATACGCTTATCCATGCAGATTGCTTTCTGCGTTGCCTGCAGCTCTCTGCGTGCTAGGTCTACGGCCCGTTCAAGCTGTCGCTCGCGAGAGGTATCCTGCTTGTTCTGCAGCCTCTGCATGGCCCTGCGCTCGGTAGACATCATGCGCAGAGCACTGCATTGGAGCTGCCGCTCTACGCCGCTGACGCGACGTGCTGGCGGAAGCGCCGCAAGCTGCTCTTCTGCTGTGAGCCCTGCTGGAGGAGCCGGCGGGGCAGCCTTCGAATAAGTACCTGGATGAGGAGGTCGAGCCTTGCTCGTGCAACCGGGCGCTGCCGGCACCCGGGCGCCGATCGCATTTGCAACCATGGCACAAACGTCCGCCGTTCCCTCAGCCGGGAAACCCAGGCGCGAAGGTCTGGCAGACGTCGTCGCGCTGGCACTCGCCGGTGGTGCTGTGGCTGGTTTGCAGGACGAGGTGAACGTAAGGGTACCAGAACGGATAGGTGCTAAAATCTTCTCTGGGTTGGACTTGTCCTTGGTCAGAGGATCTGCGACCATTTCTGAATCTGGCATCCAGAGCAGCTCCAAAGGAAGTACTTTGTCACAGTGTTTTGGAATCCATGAAACGACAGCTTCACGAACTCTGAAACGCTGGAGTAAGATCTTTTTCCGAAAGGTGTGGCGTAGCAGAGTAGATGTTGGTTGCGAAAGACCAACTGTCGGTAAGCAGAACACCAAACGGAGGCTCTGGCATGTTCAATGCCTCTTGAATCCGGCGTCTCGTGGCAAAAATTACATCCAAGGCGGCTTCTGCCGAGAGGGCCTCGGCTGCCCTTGGTGGAGATGCATGCTCGGACTTGTTTCTTTGACGCCCACCTGTACGTCGAGGCACGAACTACTTTACCCCTCCCCATCTTTTCTCCTATGAACGTGGCCATGCCGCGCTGCGGCGGAGAGCTCTTAGAATAATCACCGAAAGAATAAACGCAGATGTCTTTGGCCATGGGGCCGTATGTGAGGACAACCGGAACGTTCTTGAGGCGACGGGCGTTCTTGTTGCAGTCGAGAAGCGTGCTCACTGTTGCTGCTTGCACTTTGGACGCGACAGAACTCACGTGGAAAGATCCGGTCGGAACTGTCTGGTCCGAAACCCAGATCTGCTCACCGAGGCACTGTCGTAGGGGGGCGCGCTCTGCTTCTGCGACTGGAGAGGTCAGTTGCCGCAGACGGTGTGGAGGCACAGATATGATTGACAGAGATTTACAATATTCTGTTTGATCAAGAGTGATGTACGGCATATCTACTTTAATACGTAAACCGCAAAAGACGAAGTTACCGTGCTCACGAGCGCCCCACTGCAGTGGCAAACTTCCAATGACATGCCAGAAAGCATCAGTTCCAGCCATAAGAGCGCCATCTACGTGAAGACCGACAAAACCCTGAAGTTGCTGGCTTTCGAAACGAAGAAACACGCATGGATCCCAAATCGATTGCACGAAGCCGCGTTCTAGAAGAAGAGATCTCATGTGAAAGAACCATGCTCTGGGTGCACGGCGCAAGCCATGCAAAGTCTTTCCTCACTTCAGTCGCCACGCGCGCCCTTCTGGCAGGTCCACGCCAGCAGGCGGACGAACAAACGCAGGCGATTCATCCCAGTTAGGATTTGCAGAAGCGTCTGCCTGCAGAAACGCCTTCTTCACGTTCCATGCTTCTGGTTCATACTGCATGTAACCAGATAACCAAAGAAGAAAACGAACCGAGTGACGATGCAACGTTGGACTCTCTACCACGTGGCTGTCCTTTCCGGGCTCGAAACAGCCTTGAACTACGAGACGGGCTTTTGGTTCGCCGTCAGGGGCCGTGTAGACGAAGCGGGATGGCACAGCAGACGCGCCATCTGGAAGCTGAACAACATCAAAGTTATCCGAAACAGCATGTAATTCACGAAGCCGGGGGGCTTCGAAGACGGGATCTGCATCTGCAATTTTGCGTGGAACTTCTTTCGCCCGCTTCAGTGTTTTCACAGCTGCCAGAGCATCAAGAACATATTCCCCTGGAACGTGAGCGTCTTCTGGACAGCTTTTGCAACAATCCGCAACCTCAGCCATCATGCTCCATTGTGTCGGTACTTCGAAAAACGATTCGTCAGCATCGTTGTTGGCTGCTGCAAAGAAGTCTTCGTTCTGATGAACTTCGTGTGGCGGAGTTTGTGATTTGTGTGCAGGCTCCTCTTCTGCTACTCCGTGCTCTCGTCGGTCCAGAAGGAAACTGTTGTTTCCCAGAGAGCCGGTGGGTCGGTTTGACCGCGCCAGAAGAGGAATTTCCACTTCCAGGTTGCTGTGGTGGCTGGGAAGGTGGAGGCGGGACAGGCGCTGCTGGTCCGTTTCCCACGGCCGGGAAGCCCAGGCTCGCAGGTCCAGGAAAACCAGCCGGAGCAGGTGCAGCAGGAGGTGGTTGTGGCAAGGCTGGTGGTGGCGCCGCTGGCGGTGGTGCCGCTGGAGACGGTGGTGGCGACGAGGCCGCGCCATCGAAAGACTGGTCGTGTCTGTTCCGAGCAATTTCCTGCACAGGCGCTTGGATATGGAGTTCGAGGACCCCTCTGCGTTCACGAGGGCGGACCCTGTGCCTGTGTACAGAAATTGTGTGACCATCTTGCGTCCGAATCCACACTTTTTGTTGGCCTTCCATGCCTAGCACCGTTGCTGGGCCTTTTCCAAGCTTTTCCGGCTGTTTTGTCTTTGGAGTTTTCGTCGGAAATCCAATCTACGATGGTGCCGGCAGTCAGAGGGCCAAGTGTACCCGCCAATCGTGAATTGAATAAGTCCCGCAATTCAGAGCACGACTGGATCTGGATAGCTACTTGCTGCGCGGCTCGCCGGAGGGACAGCCCGGCCTGAGCGCTGCTCGCGGGGTCCGCAGGGAGATCCTGGAGCACAGGCGGGTCTGCCTCGTCGATGGCGTCGAAAAACGGGTTGTTCCCAAGCGCAAGGAATTGGGACGAAAACCCACATCGTCGCACCAAGGCGTTCTTAGCAGCACAAGCTTGCAACATGACGTCCGTAGTGGTGAGTCTCCTATTGTTGAGTTGGCTCGTGAACATCTGCGACAATTTGTAGAAGATAATCTTCAATACCCCGTTGTGTCGCTCAGCAAGGCCGTTTGAAGCAGGAGCACGGGGAGGGATCCACAAGTGACGTACTCCTTGTAGCTCCAGATACTCTTCTACCTCTTTGTTGGCATACTCACCACCATTGTCTGTCAAAATGTTCTCTGGCAGGCATCCAAAAATGGATTGCCATCGGGGCAGCGTCTGCAGCGTGCCGCTGGGCTCCCTGGTCGGAACCCGCTCTGCCAGGGACCACTTCGTGAACGTATCGATCATATGATGAAAAATGATGGGTTGGGTGCCCAATTTGATCTCGAATGAATCGATGCACACGATCTGGTTGACAGATCTGGCGCTCATCCCAGAAGCCTTGGGGTGAGGAGCAGCTTTGCGAAAACGATCACACATCTTGCAGTTGTGTGTGATCTTCTCTGCAAGAGCCTTCACAGCACTAACGGTTCCAGGATCAAACGCAGGAGTAATCTTACGCATCAAATGCTCCACACTAGGGTGGCCGAGTCGATCATGGATCTTTTACAATCCGGCTTCGGTGGTCAGGTCGCGCTTCAGCTGGGGCAAACGAGGCGGCATCGAGATCTGAAACGACCCAGGGCTGTCTAGCACTGTGATGGTTTCATACGCTGTTTCTTTGCTGGCGGGGCTTCTGGTCGTAGAGGGCTCTGCGTGTAGCGCTTCTGGACGCACAGAGAGGTGTGGAAACAGGTAGTGTCCAGCGTGGCTCGTCTTCAAAGGTATTGTCTGTTGCGTAGACTTCAGAAACAGCGTGTCTGCATCGAAATCAACAACAGCACGTAGATTCTTAAGCTGTGGTTTGGACAACAAGAAAGGTGTAGCTCGTGGACCTGTGCCTGTTTTGACTACCTCGAAATCGGTTCTAGAGTTAAGCGTTTGAACAGGAACGTTAGCTAAACTTGACGCCGTTTTCGAATCACCCCCAGCAAAACGATACACTGTCGAGGAAGGCTTTTCGGACACACGCAGATCAGGAAACTCTGTGGCAAGGAGCTTTTTGAACTGCTGGTAGCGGTCTTCCGAAACCATTCCTTTCGAGCAGCCAGGATCGACGATAGCTTCGTGGACCGCGATGTCCGTGTGCAGGCTGTGCTCTGTTGCAAACGACGGCATTGCTGCTTCTGCGACGTGCGAGGCGCGATTGTCTTCTTTCGGGTCTTCGTCTTTGGCTTCGTCGTCGTTGCTGCTGTCGTCTTCGTCGCTGTTGCTGTCGGAGTCGACGGAGGAGGCTGGAGGAGGCCAGTCGTCGCCGTAGTCGTCGTTCTGCCCATTTTGGCACGGCTGTGGGCCCATGCACCAGCACGGCGCTCGGAGCAGCGGGTCCACCAAGTCGATGTTCTCGCAGGTAAAGCACATGTTCCCGCACTCTACGTGGGACAAGCACTTGTACTGCGCCATCAACTCGCCACAACAGCTTACACGAACCAGCCGGTTGGGGCAGCCTTCGGTGTGAGGTGCCCTGAATGGGCCTACGCCTACGGGCGCGCTACGCGAACTATCCACTCCGGCAGCCGGGAAACCCAGGCACGCCGGTCCGGACGGAACGCTGGGCGACAGGCCACGGTCGGCGGGAGCGTCTCTTCCAGCAGCCGGGAAACCCAGGCTCGCCGGTCCAGCGCGCTCCGCCTCCACAGACACCATTCCATCGGCCGGGAAGCCCAAGCTCGACGGTCCGGCATCTGCGGTGTAGCTGGACGACGCAGTTGCTGCAGCGTTGGGTGGCGGACGCGACGTTTCCGGCAACCTCTGTTCCTGGAGGGGCCGGAGGTGCGCAAGCATGTTGTTGAGCAGTTGCGCCCTGAAGGCGCGTAGCTGTTGCGCTTGCTCTGGCGGTAGGCTCGGTGGCCCCCGCTCGTCGGGCGGTTGCGGTGAGTGGCTGTCAGGAGCAGGCTCGTCTGAATGCTCCGCCACGAATGACCAAGCTAGTTGGGCATCCGAGTCGGGGTGGTAGTCGTAGCCGCTGGCTTGACCAGAGCTCCAGTCAGGATGCTCTGACCAATCACAAGACCCCATCCACCAGCTGGAGTCATCAGCTGTGAATGCGTGGTTGTGTTTTCCCGACGGTTTCTGTGAAGCTTTGCCTTTGCCTTTGCCTTTGCTTTTGGAGCTTGTGGCTTTTGCAGTCGTAGGTTTTCCGTTGTACTTACCAGCCGGGTAAGTATTGAACCTTTTCCCCCTGCCAGGGGGTACTTTTCCAGCTCCTGTTCCGTGCCCTTTGCCTGAACCCCTTCCAGGGGTAAAAGTTCTTTTCGTTTTCCCCTTGTTGGGTGGGTGTGGGCAGCTCTCGACCCAGTGGTTGGGGTCACCACGCCTCAAACACCCTTTTGTATTTCCGTAGGCGGCGTCTTCCCAGCTGGCTTCCTGCCATGGCTGGTCGTAGTAAGCCGCGTCTTCCCATTGAGAATCGGGCCATTCAGGCTCGTCCCAGACGTCTGCGGCGAGTCCGTCCGTCGCAGCTTTTCCCAGGAGGTTGTCTCCCAGTACCTTCTGGATTGCATCCCTCGCTTTTCTAACAGTCAGGGTTGCATCCATGTCTAAACGAGTGCTCAGGTTGCTGAGTTGGTGTTGGGACAGCTCTGCGTTCACTATGAGAATGAGGGCTTGGACAAACTCTTCCAGCTTGACGAATTTATCGGCCTCAAACTCGCTAATGGGAAACCCAGGCTCGCCGGTCCAGCGCGCTCCGCCTCCACAGACACCATTCCATCGGCCGGGAAGCCCAAGCTCGACGGTCCGGCATCTGCGGTGTAGCTGGACGACGCAGTTGCTGCAGCGTTGGGTGGCGGACGCGACGTTTCCGGCAACCTCTGTTCCTGGAGGGACCGGAGGTGCGCAAGCTCGTTGTTGAGCAGTTGCGCCCTGAAGGCGCGTAGCTGTTGCGCTTGCTCTGGCGGTAGGCTCGGTGGCCCCCGCTCGTCGGGCGGTTGCGGTGGTTGGCTGTCAGGAGCAGGCTCGTCTGAATGCTCCGCCACGAATGACCAAGCTTGTTGGGCATCCGAGTCGGGGTGGTAGTCGTAGCCGCTGGCTTGACCAGAGCCCCAGTCAGGATGCTCTGACCAATCACCAGACCCCATCCACCAGCTGGAGTCATCAGCTGTGAATGCGTGGTTGTGTTTTCCCGACGGTTTCTGTGAAGCTTTGCCTTTGCCTTTGCCTTTGCTTTTGGAGCTTGTGGCTTTTGCAGTCGTAGGTTTTCCGTTGTACTTACCAGCCGGGTAAGTATTGAACCTTTTCCCCCTGCCAGGGGGTACTTTTCCAGCTCCTGTTCCGTGCCCTTTGTCTGAACCCCTTCCAGGGGTAAAAGTTCTTTTCGTTTTCCCCTTGTTGGGTGGGTGTGGGCAGCTCTCGACCCAGAGGTTGGGGCCACCACGCCTCAAACACCCACTTGTATTTCCGTAGGCGGCGTCTTCCCAGCTGGCTTCCTGCCGCGGCTGGTCGTAGTAAGCCGCGTCTTCCCATTGAGAATCGGGCCATTCAGGCTCGTCCCAGACGTCTGCGGCGAGTCCGTCCGTCGCAGCTTTTCCCAGGAGGTTGTCTCCCAGCACCTTCTGGATTGCATTCCTCGCTTTTCTAACAGTCAGGGTTGCATCCATGTCTAAACGAGTGCTCAGGTTGCTGAGTTGGTGTTGGGACAGCTCTGCGTTCACTATGAGAATGAGGGCTTTGACAAACTCTTCCAGCTTGACGAATTTATCGGCCTCAAACTCGCTAATGAGCCTGACGCTTTCGGATACGCAATCCTGCAGTTGCCCACCGTTCCGGGTGTACTTTAGCCAAGACGAGAAACGCAACAGCTTTGCCACGTCGTCTTTGGTTATGTTTTCTTGTTGCATAAAGGACAACAGGTAATTAAAGCCAAGGGAGCCAGTCGCTCCGGACTCATTCTTTGGATCGGCAGACAACCGAGCCATGTCAAGAAGTTTCGCTTAGTTCTTGAAGAACAAGTTGGACGAAAAACCTTTACTCTTTATGTGTGGCCCTACATGTTCTGGCTTCAGCTCTGTGGACAGCACCCACGCACTGAGATCCTCTTCGTAGGACTCCCAGCTCTGTTGAGGACCAGCTATCGGACATGCTTTGACACCACTCCCTTCGAAGCTTGCGGTTGCCATGGCACCAGGCGCGGAGAGGCCGAGGAGCGCAGCGCGCTCCGCTGCCAACTTGAGGATGTCTCAATCGAAAGCCATCCAGGCGGGAGACGGAATGCCCGGCAGGGCACGCTTGGGCGGTCCGCTCTTTCCGGCAAGGCGAGAGCGGCTCAAGGGCCCTAAACGGCGGCGGTCAAGAGAAGTGCAAGGCAGCACGAGAAGGCAGGGGCAAGGAGCGACGGGGCGAGAAGAGAATGATGGGCAAGACGACTAGAAGAGGGATGAAGTCGCTTCACACACTGTATTCATTGGCGAGGCCCCCAGTGAGGTTGACCTGGTTTCTACTCTTCTTTCAGACAACGGGTGGTACTCACTCGTACAGGAAGATCTGGGACCTCTCTTGCATCATGCCTTCGGCCCATCAGGGCGCGCATACACATGGACCAACTTGTACACCGATTCAACATGGATTATGCAGCCCCAGAAAGGGTCCAAGGCCGCCAAGCACAAGAAGTACCCAAGTCACGGCATCGACGAGCTCAACAGTCCACGGAAGCGAGACCATCTCGCCAAAATATCAAACGTTGGTCTTGTACCGTTATTTATGCCGTGCCTCAATCGCGCGGAATGCATGGGTGGCGCTACCCTCGAGCATTTGTCGACCATCATCCGCGACGACATCATGATGTGGGCATTCTCCTTTGGCAATTACAAAGAATGGTTCAAACAGAACGACGCGCCGATTGGCCAGGACTGCATTCAATTGCCAGAGGCTGGTGGAGACACCCGCTGTGATATGGCACATCTCCGTGAACAGCGTACGCAGACACAGGAGAGCCGTACCACAGCTATTCTCAACAACCAGTTCGAGTCCACCCTCGAGCAGCGCAACATGATCAAGATGATCCGCGAGGCCAGAGGCCTGATGTTATACAGCGACAGTGCCTCTATCAGACAGTGGCGTGAATTAAACGAGGTCATCTGGGAATATTGGGCTAACGATTTTCCTGCATACGTGAAACAAAGGCACTATTGCAGAGGCCTCAATGCCATGGTGGTATGGAGCGCGAACGACATCGCATTTGCCAACCACGGACAGAATACCGTGGACATGCGTCGACACGAGGATCGTGCACCTACTGCTGTGCGCGAGCTCCAGAAGATGGAATGTGAGGGCGGCGTCCCGACGCTCATGCCAGTACACGTACAGGTGGATGTATCACGCTTTATTGATGTCATGCAGTACTTCCGTTGCCCTACGGTTATGGGGCCAGGCAAAGCAGCACAATGGGGCGTGCATCCGAACTTCGATTACCACACGGATGAGTTGGTCAAGGCGATGCAAAATCGTGGTATTACAGTTCTTCCATCAGACCACTGGATAGAAGCGTACGGTAGAATTACGCCTCAGGCTTGGCACGCGAAACAGAACAATCACAACATGACGATGTTTACGACACAGTTCTGTGACGCAGCATGCTATCGTAATTTCTGTGCTTTGATCCAGTCACTGCCTTCTCAGCCGCACCCGTTCAGACCTCCCATCATGCCTCCCGTCGCGGACGAGCAGACCTACAGACAGGCCAAAGAGATCATGGAGGCCCTTGACTTTAGAGAGAGGATCACAAACGAATGGAAGAGATATCTCAGCCTCACGACGCTGATGACACAGACAGCAGGCGAGATGGCTCATTGTGCTTGGATGGCTTCATGTGCCGATGGTACGCTGCCGGCATCACTGCCTGCTACCGCAGGTGACCCAAGCATACCTATTCCTGGAATCCCGACACAGCCACAAGCACTTGATCCTCGCGAGCCGAACAAGGCTATTCCTCAGAACGATCCATTTGGTCCTGCATATGACGAGTTATTCAGTTCCCTCTTACTGCTGATCAACGACTACCCTGGGGCATGGGCATCCTGGGATTCAGTCGAGAAACAAGAGCTCCTCCACCCCAAGATCATTAAAACAGTTGAAGATGCACATGCTGTTACTTGGGTTGTGTTTGAGCAGTTTCTACAGCAGATTACCGATTTGGACGGAGACGACGAGGCGACCAAATCACGACTCATTGCAGAAGGCAACAGGTTGAACGCCCACAGTGTAGGCCCTGCTGCCGAGAACCAACAGACCATCGAAGCATGCAGAACATTCTTCACACAGAATGCATTGGATCGAGTGGCATTGGGACACGATCCTGATGTTCCGACTGCCGTATGGCGCGCGGCGGTTGAGGCGGACCAACCAGCACCACCAGGCCCATTGCCTGAGCCACTACAGCCTGGCCCGCAACCGATAGCCGTGAAAGAGCCATCAACGCCTGGCCCACTCCCAAACCGCACGCCAGCAGACCAATCGCCAGCAGAACAGCTCCCGAAAGCCGAGGCAGTCCCCATCCCCGATGACGGTACTGACCTAGATGCGATGGAGCTGGAGGCAACTCCTGCCGACGACGACCCTTCTTCACACACGGTGAATTTATTGTCGTGGCAGGACAGCTGCGAACGTTCCATGTACGAGGACATCAGCCAGGTCGGGATGTTCGACAACGCATGCACTATTCGAGAGTACAAGCTTCAAGCAGGCATCGTGGATGACCATCCGTACGTTTCTCCTGTATTGCGGGGTACATCCGCGACCAATGGATTTGCTTGCCTGCAGCATGAGGAATGGTTCGATCAATTGCAACACGACGATTGTGTGATTGCCCAAGCTCCCGACATTGCACAATCTGGTTGTTTTCCGGAATGGAAGTGGATATCACTACCACATTACGACGATATACGTCATGGTCCTGAATTACTTGATGAGTGGTTCGGAGATCCTAAATACATGAGCAAAGACATCGCGACGATGTTACGCCACGAGATCCACTACAATAAGTTCCACAACAATCAGTTTCACGATCGACGTATCAACATATGGCCGAAGACAACGGATCGTGAGTGGAAGATCCCAAATAATTGAAAATCCTTTCAGGATATGGTCCTGTGGAAATTCAGTGATCATTAGAACCACAACGGACCATCCACCGATGCGGCCATGACGCACTTCAAAAAGGATGGTGAGAAAGATGGGTATCCCGATTGGAATGATTACTACCCGATCTTCATCATTCGTGCGTTCCAGAAACATATTGACCCGCAGAAGAATCGGATCGAGATATACGCCAAACCAATCCCCGAAGGAGGCGGCCCCAGCTGTTTCGATTGGAACAGCGTTATTGCCATTCGATGTGTTGGAGGCCACAGCTGCGTCAATCCACTTTCCAAACCATGGAACATGGGCTGGGAGAGCCTACAATGGACAGACGTGAAATACCTCCACCATGGCACGACATGCCGTGCTTGGCGCAACATTCTCAAGACAGGGACCATTCCCGGCTGTATCGATCCATCTTCTCAGAGAGACAAGTATTATAAACCATCACCACGCACAGAGGCATTCTTCAGTTCCAGCACATACAGAGACAATGTCCAGAAGAATCCCCACACCTCGGCACAGTCATACAAGTTCAATCACTACAAGAACGAGGTCGAGCTGGTGATCAACATGGAGATTGCCACAAAAGCTGGTTGCAGATTTTGGTTGGGCGCCCAAGGCGCTATTCTGACAGAAGACGTGGTTCCCGCGGCGGCAGTTATTGCAATTCGCCGTCTCCAACCACGCCACGCGCACGGCCAGCAGATATGGCCAGAGGGCCCGGCCTGGGACTATCCGCCATTGGCCGCGAGACAACCATTGAGCAAATGCGAAATTTGTGCCGTTCTTCCTGGGCAGGAGTTCATCGATAACCCTCCTGGGATTACACCAGCTGATCCGGATCACGACATGGATCAGCAGCCAAGGACACCATCAGCATCATCATCTTCGGCTCAGCGACCGATTGCCCCTCAGCTGGGGGCCACCCCTGCTGACCGCATATCTGACGCCGACGCCTTGGGCGAACAAATGGCCCGCGCTATGATCAACAATTGCGAGCTCAATACAGAAGATAAAGAATGGTTGATCGCCATGTCATACTGACGGGAGGCTCTTCGACCCATCACATCGAAGATTACACAGAAAGATTGGAATCGTCGGCCTATATTTGATGATGTTCGCATGGGGGACTTCACTGTCACTGAGAATTGGGGATCTACCATTTGGTATCATTATGACTAATCACTACCCCAAGGGCAATCACAACACCAAGGTCCTCATGAACAAGGGCCACATATACGGCCCAATCATTCATTTCGGAGTCTTTGACAAGTTCTTTGCGGCACACATACCTATCCTCAACTACGGTTTACGATGGGTAAACATGGTACAACGACAAAAGCATGCCTCTCAAGGGTGTTGTCTTCGCTTTGCCAGTACGAGCCGACATCGACCCGGGAGACATGAATGCTGCGCTGGAAGGACCATCCTCATGCCGCGACAAGATACATCAGCATAAAACAGATGGTGATCTACCATAACTCGGAATGCCGAGCATTTGTAAGCCACGTGCCCCACGTGCGCCGACCAGGCGGCCCGCTCCTCGGACACCCGATCCCTCAGAGCTGGTGGCCACGCCTGCCGAGGATACTGCTCCCGCGGACGATGGGCCCCAACAAAAGGCAGGCCAATCTGCTGACCCTCCGGGTACCGTCATTGTGGATATATCAAACATCCCACTCACTGCCGAGGAGAAAGCAGCAAATGACAACATGAGAGCAGATTTATCAGCAGAGATCCAAGCAGACGAGCACGTCGACGCGAGCATCCTCGACAATATAATCGACCCGCCCGAAGACTTCCTCAACCACCCCGACTACGACCCAGAGGAGGAATCAAAGTGGATTAAACAATCATATGACCACCGCGTATACCGCTGGACGTCGGAGTCGTTGGTGGACTCACCTATGATAAAGGTGAAACAAGTCATTGAGGTGCACACTGGCGCGGACAAGATTGTGGTGGATAAAGCACAATCGTACTTACGATTTGAGATTCAATTCGGATCCAAAACATGGAACGCGGAGACCTACTATTTGGTTTACAATCATACCCACAAATGGGCTCGTGACTTACCAATTTGCAGTGCAGATAGCTTCTTCAAAAATTTGGTACACTACCTGGACCCAGAGGTCATCGAGGAGTCGACTACAGGCGTCTTCCAATTTATCTCTAAAGTTTATCAAATCATATTGCTGGACAGTATTGCGGAGCTCTGTGATTTCACAAAAGATGCTACTCATCAGAACCATCCTGCACTCAAGACGTTGCGTGATCTATTTACACATTGCATCCAGACATTCGGCAATCCAGGCTTCCCCGCATGGACGGAGCTGGTGGAAACACGTGCCGCGCCACGTAACCCAGGCGCGGAGCAGGACATTCCCCAGGATCCAGGCAGCGTTGCATCCGCAGCTCCACATCAGGAAACCATGGCACGGATCATAGCCCAACAGAAGGGAATCAACCGCGAGGAGGGTGACAACGAGTCCGCCTTGCAGGAAGAGGCTAGTCGTATCCGTACAGAAAACGTATGCCATGGTGATACTGACGACGCGGACAACGACACGACCGAGCGCGTAGGATTGCCAGGGGAAAGATTGTTTAGGATCGAGATCGAGGGAATGAGCAGATCGATCGCTTCCCGTCCGACCGCCGGGATCAACCGCGATGCCATCGATCAGATCGGCCGCAGTCTTGCTCGTGGTCGGGACACTCGCTGGGGGCCTCGTGAGCACCTCACGATTGACGGAGCCCCAGAAGATATTCAGCATGATATCGCGCGATGTCGGAATTGCGGTCGCATCTTATCCCTAGGGATCGTTACAGATGAAGGTACCGTTTGTGACATCTGCTGGCAGTGCACCGCTGTCGAGAGCGACCCGGCATACCTCCAGAAGCTGACCCACTGGATCAAGACGACGCTCTCTCAGGAGGACATCGCGAGGTACATGAGAGACGGAGCGCAGGTCAAGCGCTCCGTTCCAGGCAATGAGAAAGACGTGCTGAGGATAATGGCAAATGCTGCTAGGAAGAGGCATGAGAAGCGGGTCGCCGCTGGCTCCCCTCCTGCACACATGTGCAGATTGATGGGCGAGCGTGATGACGACAGACCTCTATACCAGCCTTTTGCCACCCTCATTCAGCGCTTTCTCAATGATTTGAAGTTCCACCACCAAATGACAGGCGCTCGTGTCAATAAAGGCAAGAACGCCTATACCATTGAGGCCATGCGCGGCGCCTGTGAAATCCTCGAGACCAGCATCAGGACTGGCCAAGCTGGTCGGAAGAAGTGGTGGTTGAACGCAGGCAGACTCGACCGAAGCACGCGGCAGGCACGCGGACTTGTCACGATTGCCCTTCCCAGAGGGGATGGCACCCGTGAGAGAGCCACGCAGCGCAAGTTTGCCGCGCTTGCTTATGTTGAGCCCGCCTTGGGTTCCACTGACCAGAGGGGGGTTGATTCAGGGATGAGAACCGACCCGATCGAACCTGATACATACTCCCAACACTCTGATGATGCCATGGAGCCACGCATGCCGCGGCGCCCGCCGCCGCCGCCGCGCCCCGCTCCTGGCGACGCCGCAGGGTCCAGCGCCTCTGGCGCGCAGGACTACATGCCCGCGGGGCCGCGCGGCACTGCAGCGCAGCGGCGGGGCAGCGACGACAGCCGCAGACCTGCGACACCTCCCCGCGCCAAGAGGGCGCGCACGACGGAGGACTACGCTACATGGTGGCGCGACAATCTTCGAGGACAGCCAGTGGGGCCCCAGATGCTGGAGCTCATACATCAAATGCTGAATATACATCACGGACAACAACGACGAGTTCGTATACGTCCGCGACATCCAGTACAACGAGTGGTTCCGCCACTGGATCCCGAGGACGCCTTGGGGGACCTTCGAGACGAGCTACGCGTCGCACGATGGCCACAGGCTGTGGGACCGCAGGTTCTACGAGAGGGGCAACGCGTAGTAGAGTCGGCCGCCGGGCCCGCCGCTCGCAAGGCTTGAACTTCATCATTATACAAGTTCGCCTTGAGCGGTGGCTATTATATCATTTTAGGCCACTTCACTATCCAAGACAAGTGGCCACGCACGCATATTCTTGCGATGCCCAAGGCAGTCTCTCAAGGAGCAACGCCAACGGGAGTCGCCAAATACAGAATTTATGTATATGCAACTCTTCGTGTTCATCAACGCGACTTTGCGTCTGGCCAGACTTCTGCTTTGATATTCCGATGTGTTTCTTAGCGCGATCGTGTTCATCAACACGACCTCAGAATGCATGTTTTATCGTTTACTCTTTAGACTTTGCTTACCTTGCGTTGAGAATGATCTGACTCCCAGCTCTCGACAGAGAGCTGGTGGCAACACCTGCCCCGCTTAGGCGCGGCAGCTTCTGATGTTGCTTTAACTGGCTCAGATCCTCTTTCTCCGCCCACCCGCGTCGCATTCTTCTCCGCCCTCGAGTGCCGAAGCGTTTTGGGGGGCGCACCGAGGGGGCACCAAAGCGTGCTTGGCGAAGCAATCGGGACCCTGGGTGCTCCTTCTTGCCTTACCTTGCAGCTGAGGCTACACTGATTTTGCGCTCAGCTGCCTGACAGATTTGAGGATTGAAGGAGTAGAAGGGTGGCGGGTTCTTTTCCTCTGTCCCCGAGCCCTACCTTCACGGGCGGGATTCGGGACGGGGTGTGTGAATAGAACCCGTGTAATACCCTCATATATACTCTTTATCCTCACCTCTCCGGCGCCTGGCCGTTCGGGCTCGGGCATTGGGACATATCGATCAGACCTTTGATCGTGCAGGAGGGAAAGACATCCATCTATCCCTCCTTCCCTCTACCAACGGATCAGGGGTTCTGTACCCTTGTACTTCAACACCATTCGCACCTCCATCCCTGATCCCCCCTTCCCTCCGCCTCCTTTTCCTCATGATCCTCCTCCTCCTCCTCCTCCTCGTCCTCGTCGTCCTCCTCCTCCTCCTCCTCATCATCATCATCATCATTATCATCATCATCATCATCCTTCTCCTCCTCGTCCTCCTCCTCCTCCCCCTTCTCTTCTTCCCCCCCTCGAATCACCCCCATTCACCGTCCGTTCCAACATCGCGCGCCCCCCCCCCCCCCCCCATCCCCGCGGATCCAGGGGGGGGGGGGCGGGGGAGGGGGGGGGCGAGTCTCGCCCCATCCAGAGTATGCATAGACAGCCCCCGTCGGATTGCTTCTGGGCCTCAAGGGAGGGTGGCGGTGTACAATATGTCACCAACATGCCTGAAGCCACAAGGAATAGTAGTCGGCGGTATAGGTTCGCGGCGTATCCGCAAACCGAGTTATTCGATTTATACGACCTGGGGAACCGATGCCCCAGGACCCCACGGTGGATATCGAAAACGCCTACGGCGAACCACCGCCGCCCCTTGCTGTTTTGAATGGCCCATGTGGCCGAGCGTTGTGGCAAGAGTTTTGCTAAGTTGTCGGACGATGCGTGTTGTTTCCCAGCCGTTGTGGAAACCCTTCGGGGAACAGTTGGGGGAGGATGGCGGAGGATATCAGGAGGAGCAGGAGGAGGGGCATATTGGGAGGTTCTGGGGGCACTCTTGGGGCCTCCTGAGAGCTTCCTGGGAGCCCCTTGGAGGCATCTTGGGGCCTTTTTGGAGCTTTCGGGAGCCTTTGGGGGCGTCTTCTTTGGCGGTCTTAGCGCGTTCCTGGCCTGGCTGACGCCGTCGGAAGCCGTCTTGGGGGCATCCCTTCTTGGGTTGCTCCAGGGCCATCTTGGAGGCCACCTTGGGCGTCTTGGAGGCCTCTCGGGCCGCCTTGTGGCCTCTTGGGGCCATTTTGGGGGCCCATTGGGCCGTTCTGGGGCCATCTTGGAGGCCCCTTGGGCGATTTTGAAGCGATCTTTGGGGTTTTTTGGGCCGTGTCGGGCTGTCGGAAGGCAGAAACGAAACACATACCACAATCCTTGCAACATTTGGAATTCAATGTGTTTGGCCTCTTCGGGCCTTTTCAAAACCCCCTCTCGGAGGCCTCTTGGGCCGTCTTGGAGACCTCTTGGGGGCCTCGCCGTCTTGGAGATCTCTGTGGGGCCTCTTGGAGCCATCTTGGGCCGTCTTGGTAGCCTCCTGGCCCGTCTGACGCCGTCGGAAGCCGTCTTGGGGGCATCTTTGGGGCCCTCTTGGGGTGCTCCAGGGCCGTACTGGAGACCATCTTGGGCGTCTGGGAGGTCTCTTGGGGCCGTCTTGGGGCCCTCCTTGGGGGCCTCTTGGGCCGTTGTGGAGCCATCTTGGAGGCCTCCTGGGTGCTTTTGGGACGATCTTTGGGAGCTCTTGGGCCGTCTCGGGCAGTCGGAATGCCGAAAAGAAACACATGCTAAAACTGTTCACCCCCCTAACCCTCTAGAGAGTATCAGTGATGTTGGCTTCTTCGGGCCTTCCTGGTGGCCCTCTGAGATGCCCCTTGGGCCGTCTGGGAGATCTCTTGGGGGCCTCTTGGGCCGTCTTGGGGCCATCTTGGGCCGTCCTGGTGGCCTCCTGGTCCGTCTGACGCCGTTGGAAGCCGATTTGGGGGCCTCTCGGGGCCGTCTTGGAAACCTATTGGGCCGTCTTGGTGGCCTCATGGTCCGTCTGACGCCGTCGGAAGCCGATTTGGGGGCCCCTCTGGCCCGACTTGGGGCCCTCGTGGGGTGCTCCAGGGCCGTATTGGAGGCCACCTTGGGATTCTTTCAGACTTCTTGAGCCGTCTTGGGGCCTTCTAGGGGGCCAGGCCTCTAGGGCGATCTTAGGGCAATCTTTGGGGGCTCCTGGGCCGTCTCGGACCATCTGAACGCCGAAAAAAAACAAATGCCAAATTATAACAGAAACCTGAGTACAATCATTGACATTGGCCTCTTCGGGCATTTCTGGAGGACCTCTTGGAGGACTCTTGGGCCGTCTTGGAGGCCTCTTGGAGGCCTCGTGGGCAGTCTTGAGCCATCTTGAGGACATCTTGGGCCGTCCTGGAGGCTTCTTGGGCGGACTGAGAGGCATCTTGGACCCTCTTGGGCCGTCTTGGAGGCCTTCTTGGACCATCTTGGGCGAACTTGGAGGCCATCTTAGCCGCCTTGGAGGCCATCTTGGGGCCAATGGAGTACACTTTTTCGGCGACCTTCGGGTGGCCGGCGCAATCAACCGAACCCCCAGAGGGAGTTCGTTTGGAAAAAGACGTACAACCAACCGTATAGGATTCAGCACGCCGGGCACCCCTGTTGCAAGCCAAAAAGGGGCGGCGGATCTAGTTGCCTTCGGTCCATCCCCCCACCCTGCCTTGATTGTAGGCCAGAGGCCTCTGAGATGCCTGTGGGGATCTCTTGGGAGGCCTCTCGGAAGCCACTTGGAGGTGGTTTGGGAGTGGTTTCGGGTCCTCTCGGTGGCCTAATCGGGGCCTCTGGGGGGCCTCCTGGAGCTTCTTGGGGCTTCTTGGGAGGCCTACTGGCGGTCTCGGAGGTCGTCTTGGGGCGGAGGGCTCGAAATGTCGGTTCGTGTTCTCCCTCTGGGGCCTGACGGAGGACCCGAAGGACCGGAGGATATTCCAACTCGTGCCTCGGGGCACGATGGCGGATCTTTGGGGGGCCGCCCCCCTTGGGCCCGAGAATGTCCATATCCACTGCCTCCTAGGTTTCTGGGATGACGGTACCCCAGGCGGTAAATATGCATGAAAACCCAGCCTCACAGCAAGAGACTCTGAGACCGGAGGTTTAGAAACAACTGCATCATCGTGAAACAACCACGACCAGGGCCAACGGACGAATCTTCCTGCTGCTTTTCTCGATCTAGGCCGCGACTCCGAAGCCGCCCCCGGCGCGCTCCGCGCGCCAGGGACGGGGCTCCAGCACGGATCCAAGAAACCCGCGCGGACCTCCGAGAGTTTATGACAACGCCGTTTCGTATATTCGCCTCATCCTCCTCCTCCTCTTCCTCGTCCTCCTCCTCCTCCTCCCCTCCTCCTCGTCCTCATCCTCCTCGTCAGCTTTCACCGGCATTTGCGGGCCGAATTTCGTGGCATGTTGGTTGCGTGTTGACTCGCCTTAAAACCGTTTTTGTTTCCTGAGCTCGCGCCGCGGAAATGTATCTTAAGACCGACTTTTTCTTTGGGCTCTGCCTCTGTGTGTGAGAGGGGAAAACCAAGTTGCTAACTTCTCCGGTTGTCGGGGATCGCCCCTTCCAGGTCATCAGGGGCAACGTTAGGAGGGATAGGCGCAGGGTGGGGCGACGCATCGATCCCCAATCGCCCAACTATTGCCATCAGGTGCCCGATAGCTCACCCCGCCCAGCAGCATGCGGATTCGCTATCGATGGCCTGTCGCGGATCTATCGAACGTATCGCCGATTCAAGCTCGATGTCCTCCCCCCTGAGTCGGTGCCCCTGAACGTTCTCCCTCGGGTCGTGGGGGGGGGGAAGGGAAGGGAGGAGGAGGAGGAGGAGGAGGAGGAGGAGGAGGAGGAGGAGCAGGAGGAGGAGGAGGAGGAGGAGGAGGAGGAGGAGGAGGAGCGGGAGGAGCGGGAGGAGGAGGGAATGGACGAGGTACAGAAGAAGGCGGAGGAGGACCAGAATAGACCCAAGATGCATTATAGACTGCTGACTCGGGGGGGCCCAAACGATGTGGTGACCACACCGTCCAGTGAGTCATTGGGGATTCGGGGACACCGCACGGTGTTGGGACTCGGGTCGTTCTCTGAGGATGTCTAAGGAAATTGGGGCCTACGGGGTCCCAGACCTGTGCGGTGACGGACTGTACGGTGAGGTCTGTTGGGGATTCGAGGTCATTGCGCGGTCTGTCACCACACGGTTTTGTCGGGCATTGACAACGCCCCCCGAGACGAGTCGACCGAGGATTAAATCTGGACTGGTTCATTAGACATTGGTATTCGACCGTGCCAGTGCAGTCCCCAGTCGGTTTCGCTAATCGACGTGCGTTTCGCCGGATGCATTCGGTGGTTTGTGGACGTCGGTTAGCTACCCCGCTGTGGTGCAATCGGAAAGTGGTGCCGTGTGCACGCGGAGGCCCCCGGCAGTTTTCTTTCAAACAGAACGTTTTGCGAAAGGGGGTTCTTTCCATTTCGGGCTTTAGGACCCCTGACTGCGCTTTGCCTCCCTGAAGGTTAGGGCCACAGGCCTGACCCGACCGAGGGAAGATGTTCCCGATCTCGGTGATGGTGGCCGACAGATTACCACCAACACCAAAGTCCAGGATCGTGCTCTCTCGGTGGAGGCACCCTCCCGCGTTGGTGTTGGTGTCAATTTCAGCGTCCGATCATGTACCCCCAGCGCTGCCTCTCTCGAGGTCAGGGTCCGGGGCCTCCAGCTCCAGGCGCCCGTGGTGGCGATCGGGGCCGCGCCCGCGGCGCCTGGCCAGGGCGGCGCCTCGCGGCTGCAGGTTCCGGGTGCTGCCAGAATTGGGCCTGAGGCCCAGGTTGACCCCAGCTTTCCAGGGCTCCCTTGGACTCCTCCGACTCGATCCGATTCGATCTCGATCGATTCCGATTCCGATTCGATTCGACTTGGGGTTCCATTTTGGATGCCGGTGTCTCAAGGCAGGCCTTACTAGCCAGCCTATTCCCGCCGATTCGAGTCATTTTGATCGCCGATCCCACTTGTCGATTCGATGCGTCCTCCCCTGACAGGCTGACTCCAGCTTTCTCCCAGTGATTGGTACGATCGAAATGAGTACAGAAAGAATGGTCCGAAGCCCGACGGCAGTTCCAGTCCATTTGAACGGGACTCGCAGGCGTAGTCCTTTTGAGGCAAATGGTCGCCTGCCCAAAAGCGGCCGCTGTCGGTTGCGGAAAACATTTGTTGTTGGGCATCGTACCCATGTTTCCCGTAGAAGTGTTGGGCATCGTACCCATTTTTCTCGTACCCAGTGCGGTCGTCCAACAGGGAGGCGCAGGTGGCTTCCAGGGCACCCCTCGCGAGGCCCATCTGGGGCCCCAGTGGCTCTCAACTTTGCGCGAGAAGCCAAGGAATCGCCTCGGGGCAAGGCCACTGGCAGCTCGTGGGCGACAAACATGTCCATATCCGCGGCCTCGCGGGCCGGGTCCCTAGGCCGGCACCCCGCTGGTGCCCCGCGCGGATGCCCCGCGGGAGTTTTCTCGCAGATGCTTCGCGCGGAGCGTATCCGCTCGACCGAGAATCCGCGGGATCAAGCATTTGAATCCAGACCGCGAAGGCGCGAATGCAAATATGTTCGCCGCTCGTGAGCCCCAGTGGCCCGCCGCGCGGCTAAGGAATCGCATCGGGCCAAGGAAACTGGCAGCTCGTGGGCGACAAACGACAAACATGTCCGTATCCGCAGCCTCGCGGGCCGGGTCCCTGGGCCGCGACCCCGCGGATGCCCCGAGCGGAGCGTATCCGCGCGACCGAGCATTTGCGGGATCGCACCTTGGAATCCAGACCGCGAGGGCTCTGATGCCGATATGGTCGCCGCTCGTGAGCCCCGGTGGCCCGCCGCGCGGCTGGAGCAGCTGGGGGGTCGCGTCGGGCCAGGGCCACTGGCAGCACCTGAGCAGGTGGTCCGGGCCGACGGCCTCGTGTCCTTCTACAGGGTGCGGCTGCGGCAGGGCGGGGAGAGCGGGGGCGGCGGCGGTCAGTGGCCCGGCGTGCAGGCGCCCGAGAGAGAGAGCAGAAGCGGCGCTCGTGGGCCCTCGCAGTACAGTAAAGGCTAGTCGTGGCCGAGGCTTGCCGTGGCGAGGCACGCCCCATCGTTTCGTATGGTAGCCACAGCCTTTCGGGGGTCCGCCAGGATTTTTGTTGGGTCGGCGCTGCTCAGAGGTCGAAAGGATGCCGATGCCGTCGCCCCCTGAGAAAGCACACCAGGGGGTGGCGGTATCGGTGTGTGGTTTTCGTTCCCCCAAGCCTCTTTCTCCCAGCGCGCGAAGTTGGCCAGGGGCGGCGCCAGAGGCGCCGCCCAGGGGGTTCCAGCCCCGACCCAAGACCTCCGAAAGGCTTCATGCGTACTGTGCCGCCTCTCGCTCCTCTGAGGTGGACCCCGAGGCGGCTTTCTACCTGCCCTCCATCGGAGGGCCCCTGCAGTGGCTGTTCTTGAGCGGCCCGGACTCCCCCGCCCGGGCCAGCGCCTCCTGGGCGCTCCTGCCCGAGGTCCAGGCCTCCCAAATGGGGTCCGAGCAGCAGATGGGGCCGAAGGAGCGCGCCGCATCGCCGACGCATCGGCGATGCGGCTCGATGTGGAGCCCGATCTGTTTTTGTCCGCGGCGACGTCGCCGACACACTGCCGACGTCGACGATGCATCGCCGATGCATTGGCGATGCGACGCGATCCTCGGACTCCATGTGGGGGGCCTCTACGAGGGCCGCTTCTTCGCCCGTGGCGGCCTCCGCGACGGGTCGATCCTGTTCGGTGGCACCTCCCAGGCGGAGGCCCAGCTGCTCTCCCGGGCGCACGCGGCGTCGGTGTCGGCCCTGGCGGCCTCGAGCGAGTGCGCATCTCGGCGGCGCGCCTGGGGCGTCGGGGGGACCTCAGATCGGGGCGTCGCATTCTTTTCGCATCGGGCGTTTTTCCCAGCTTCGGGCCCCGGGGCCGTCATAGTTCGACCTGGCTTGAAAACGTACAGAAAAAACTGAGTCTAGGGTTCTGGTCGTGATTTTTCACGATGTCGTCATGTGTTCGCAACGTGGGATCTGAGGGGGGCGGGCCTCTTCGAAAAGGTCCAGAAGGCCTCCAAGCCTTCCGAGAAGGTCTCCGAGCCTTCTCCGGACCCGCAGAGGTCGGCGGCGAAATCCAAACCCTACCCTCGCTGGTCAACGATTCAGGCAACTCGGTGGGCGGCGGGGGTAGGGTTCGAAATTTGTCGGAAACGTGGCGAAATCCGAACATACCCCCGCCTCCCATCGACTCAGGATAATCGAAATCGATGCTTGGTGGGGGTAGGGTTCGGATGTCGCCACCTAGGCCTCCGAGAAGCCCCGCCGCAGCAACACGCGCAGCTATGCGGCAGGGAGGCTCCGCCGCTGCATCGGCCCATTCCCTGCCCAGAGCGTGGTGTTAGGCACGGGGGGCCCACCTGTTGGCCAGCGTCCCCCCCTGTCGCAGCGCCGCCGAGCATCGCAGATCCTGGGCGCGTACGGGCTGCTGATGCTCGCGGGCTCCCTGGACGGAGAGGTCTGCCTGTGGGCCGCCTCCGACTGGGAGTGGCGGTCCTTCGCCTGCGCGGCGCGGTGGCTCGGGGGAAGGAGAAACGACACCACCACGACCAGGTGGGGGGGGGCACCTCCACCAGCGAGGAGGCCCACGATGCCTTCCCCAGCTGGGGAAAGGGGATGTCTCGAGCGACAGGGGGGGGGAACCACACCACCAGGGGAACCCTCCCTGGCTCCTCCCGCTGGTAGTCCCTGGTGGTGGTGTCGCTTTTCCTCGGTCCTACAGGTGGCAACCGCACCTGGCCCCCGTGCGCGGGGTGGACTTCGGCGAGCGGCTGGGCCTGGCGCTCTCTTGCGGCGACGACGGCCTTCGGAGGAGAGAAAGGTACCGATACCGCTACCATCTCCTTGGTTTCGCTTGCTTGGACCTCCTGGGGGGCCCAGCACGGCTGAATTCGCCCCGAAATTCTTGTCAGAACGCACCCCGGAAGAGGTCCGGGGGACAGCGATATCGGTATACCTCTTGGGTTCCCCAGGCCTCGTGCACGTGTACAGGCTGCGGCCCCCCACGCGGCTGCTGCGAGGGTACCGCTTCCAGGGCGGGCTGCCGGCCACGGAGGCGCAGGGCGACTCGAGCCTTGCCGCCACACTGGCGAGGCCCACCTCCTGGGCCCGGGAGCGGTACACGCTGCATGCGACCCCGCCTGGCTTGGGGCAATGGGAGGCGCACACACCGATCCCTGGTCCAGGAGTGGGCCTGGCATTCGCCGATGTGATTTGTCCATCCGCGGCCACAGACGTCCTGACCTCTTCCCGGGGGCCGTTCTACACACCGGATCCATGCTGGATGGTCCCAGGGTCGGCCTCCATGGCCCGAACGCGAAGGAGCAACGCCCAGACCGTATCGTCGGAGGTCCGGGTCGCCCGAGAGGCCCGCTTCGCCGCGGGCGTCCCCGCCGCCGTCGTGGCGTGCTCGGCGGAGGCAGCCAGGGTCTGCGTCTGGGCGTTGGCGGGTTTCCTGCTCGCCTCGCTCGACCTCGCCGCGGCCGGCCCGGTGCGCGGGCTGCGCGTCGTGTCCGAGGGCGACGGCTCGCGCGAGGGGCTCCTGGTGGCGCTGGGCGCGGACGGCGCTGGAAAGGTCGAGGAAGAACAGATGACCCCATCAATTTTTGTGTCGTCGGCGGCGAGGCAGATCTGGTTGCACCAGCGATCGAGCTAAACGGGTGCACCGAGAAGCGATTCGGCCAGCGTGCAGGAGCGGGAAGAGGGCAGAGGGGGCGGCCGCGGAGGGGGGCGGGAAGGAAGCTATTCAGAGGTGGAAGAGTTCTCACCTGAGTGTGGGAATTGTGGCCAAGGCCACGAGGCCGCGCGCTGCTGGGGAGGACAGTGCGGGCCAAGACTAGGGGCACCGAATTGGGGCGGAAGCTGTTTAAAAGAAGCGGCTGGGGCCGAAGGGAGCCGCGACCCCATCGAAACAAACGGATAGCAGCAAAAGTGAAGAGGCGGGTCGAGGAGTAGGAGGCCGGCTAGTGAATGCGCGCGTTCCTATGGATCCCAGGGGTTCTTAGGCAGACCTGGCGCGAGCAGGATTCCTGATTAAGTGGTCAGGAGGTCTCAGGCGAAACGGCTGCCAGACCGGATGGTCTCGGGTTCCCCGCCCCCGTGGTGGGCGTCTCCTGTGGTTGTTTTACACTTGTTAGTTGTACAGGGCGTCCCAGGTGAAGTCAGGACAAGCACCGCGTGGAGACCTGAACGACTACGCTGTAGGGCCAACACTAGTGTTAACCTTATGACGAAGCATACGAACATGTAGGTTTACAGGACACGCATGTGAATTCTTCAGCCGCGCCTACACTGTTTCACCGAGTGTCGGGGCAAATTCGTAGCTAACGGGGTATGTGGCTTTCAGCCTCGCATCATCGGTCGTCTGAAGCAGGAGGGGTTGTCCAGTCACGGGGAATGGTGGGGGGAGTAGTAGGAACAGCAACATCACATCACAAGACAAAGCGACAACGGACAAGGGTGCGCCAATTAAAAAAAAATCCCGTCGATGTTTGGGCACAGCGTCCTGGGTTCGGTTGTGTTTTGTGCCCCTGCATTTTTGTCTGAACTCCCTGCGTTTGAAACGCTCTCTCTCTCATCGTCTTCATCCGTCGATCGCCAATGTAGCTCCTTCACAATCACCGCGATATAGCAGTTCCAATTTCCGCATCTTTCAATTTCCATATGTTTGCACGGATGGTGGCTTTCATATTTGGATTTTCTGCGGCCGAAGGAGAGGAGGCCGCTCCAGCGGCAGTCCCAGCAGCACCACCATCAGCTGCGCCAGCCCCAGCAGCAGCTGCAACAGCAGCAGCAGCGCCGCCAGCGCCAGCACCATCACGTCCACCGCCAATGAGACCAAGAGGCATGCGGGGGAGAGTCACGAAAGCGAAACACGTGTCCAAGCGTCTGACTGAGCAACGGGACGCTGCCATTTCGGTGGCCAGCCCGACTGTGGCGAACAGCGTGCCAGGCGACATTGTCAATCTCAAGACGCAGATTCGTGGGGATTCTGTCAAGGAGCCACAAGTTGCAATAACTGCATCAGGCATGATACACATTGACCAGAGACGACAGCACGATCGATGGACAATCAGATGAATTCGCTCCCACCATGAGGCCACAAGGCAATCCGTTGGACCATGTCTATCAAATGTGGTGTCTTTGGTTTGCAATGATGTCACAGGCGACGCGCCGATATGCGTTCCGACGCCGATGACAGCCGCGGACAAACGGGCCCGCGCAGTTTCCGCTAACAGGAACGGCCGAAGGGGCGGGAAAGAAACAAAGCAGTTGGCAGGCATGATGCCACGCCGTGCTTGGATTCCCTGGAGCATATGTCTGTCCAAGAGGCCGACGCCAGAATGCGCTCGCGGCGGGGGGCGCAGACACGCGGCCCGATCCGAGCACTTCCACTTCCATGCGAAGCCGAAAGCGAAAAGAAATAATGTTAAACGGTGGTAAGGTAGGAGTCAACGAGTCAAGCATTGCGGGCCGAGCGCAACGCTGGATAGAGCGCGTGCCGCGGCAAAGTGTTGCACGGATGGCGTTGCTAAAATAATGGTTTGTTCGGCCTAGTTTTGAGCCGTGACTGACCCTCTACAGGGGGGATAGTCAAAACTATTCAACGCATAGTTCTGGGACGATTTTCTGAGTGTGCTTGAGTACTTTTGGAAAGTTGTTTGGTTGTTCTACTTCCCGCCCAAGCTCCGCCTGCAGGGGGGCGCGCCCGACCGAAGCTTATTGCGAACAAGGAGATCACGCCGACAAGAGGGGCGAGATTCGTTTTCGCGCCCATGTGGGCGCGCCGTGCCAGGGGCATCAGACTTCGTCTACCAACAAGAAGCAAGCGTGCATACAGCCCAGGGCAATCCACCCTCAGCCCCCGCGCGTTTAGGTCACATCTTGGAGGGCGCCACGCATGCGAGCAAGGTGTTTGTGGCAGTGGGCGCCGCGATCGATGACAGTCGAGCGCCGCGAAGTGCTCTGGCTGCCGGATGAGTGCCTCGCGATTCATTATCCGAGGCCGAGTGCAAGGACACCATCGACCACGGCAATGGGAATTGGACTGACGCAACAACATAACGTGCACTATTGCTTCGCCGGCAATTGCCCTGGCGGCTGTGCCGTTAGGGGCCACTGCAAACGGATCGCAAAAGATGTGGCTCGGATTTGCATTAGTTCAGGATGGCCTATGGCGTTGTTATGCAGATGGAAACACACGGGCGCAGCCCTTGCATTCGCCGCCCGCGGCAGGGCCAGCATGAGTTCCCCTTGGGCGTCGAAAGTGATGCGGATGCAAAAAGAGGTCGGGGATGCGAACGCTGCAGCAGTGAAAGCCAGGAGCGTCGACGAGCTGAGTTTTCAGACGAAGTCGATGGTCTACGCTGGTGGGGCGATGCGAAGTTTCGACAGCGACCGCGGTGGCATGCATGTCTTCTCGTCCCAGATTTTGATCCCGTTTCGACGAAACTTGAGCCGCGTCGTGGAAGCGGGCAAGCTTTCGGACAATTAACGAACGTTGCGACTGTGGACCCTGCAGAGGAATGCACGCGCGCGTTGTCCACATGGCGATGCAATGTAAATAACAGGTTCGTCTCTGGAACGCGCGGGCATGGCGCCATCTCCGGCTGCGCAGGAATGATCGCGAACCCAGAGAGCAACCAGTGGCAGCGATCGGGGATGGGCGAAGTTGGCATGTCGGGCGCCGCTTGTTTGGCTTGCGCTGCAGCCTCGGGCGCCCGGCGACGCCTGTCTTTTATATCGAAGCCCCAAGATTTCGGATGTTAGGCCTTTGCGCCCGCGACGGCAGCAGCGCGTTCAACTGCTCTCCTGAGTCGGCGCAGATTTCTTCGACTGTCCTGTAGGGCCGCGAGACCTACGGGGCCTGCCTCGACGACTCTCTCGCCGCGGAGATGGCGAGGTTCTTCGATGCTGTTTCCGAGGGCCCGCGCTCATCTAATCGGCGCGATCGCCAGCCTTCGCGCAGGCCGCGCGAGCGCCGAGCGAAGGCGCCTCCGCGGGCAGCCTCCTAAGCCAACGAAGCCGCGAGGCGCCGCTGTCGACGCGGCGAACTCTTCCGCGAGCGCGCGCGTTCAGCGCGTGGCGCGGGAGGCCGAGTTGAATTATGATGCGGCCTGCAGGGCGGCGCCGGGCCGACGCGGGATGCGCGCTAACCGGCGCCGTGCGTTTTCCGGGAGGTTCCGCTTGGGCGGCTCTCGTCAGTCGCCGATCGATGCGTGGCGCGTCGAGGTCGCGACTCTGGGGCAATCTTCGATGCGGAATATGGGCACGGTGGCCAATCGACGCATTCCCCCGGGGAGTTGGTCGCGCCTCGCCCCCCCCCCCGGAAGCCCAGAGTTCGATTCCGAGGAGAAGCGGGTCGAGGATTTCGGAGAGTGCTCATGAGAGGCAGATGCGGTTCTTTATCAGGCACCCGCTGCCGCGACGCCCGAAACCGTCGCCGGCGCCCTGGGCGCCTCGGCCATCGCGAAGATCGAGGCCGCCCGCCCTTGATTGGGCGATCACCAGCGTGAGCTCTTTATGGCGGAGATGTTTCTCCAAGGGGTGCCAGAGTTCCAGTCGCGCGCGGCGCGGGCTGGCGGGCCCGGCGCTTCGTCGCCGTCGTCGTCGGCGCTGCGCCCTTCCATGGTGGGTGCGCGCGCGGCGGGGGCGGCGCGCAGACGGAGGTCCAATCTGGTTTCAGCTGCGACGAGAAGGCAGCGGAGCCCCCCAGGGGCGGCCGCGCCGACGCGGTCGCGCCGCTCGAAGCATTGGGGGGCTCTGCCGCCCTGGCCGCTGGCAACCAGCCGCTGCGCGCGGCGTGTGGGATATCAGCGGGCTTCTGAGTTGGAAGAACACATCTCGAGCTACGCAACCCGCGACTGCGTCTATCAGGTTGCGCGGCGCGGTCAACCGCTGCATTATCGCAGACACTTCTCCAGCGAGGGTGGAACTATTTCCTTGCCGCGACCGGGGCTTGCCGACGGAGCTCGCGACGCAGCGCCGCCGCGGTTGGGCGCTTCTGCAGCCGCGTCGCATCTATGAGCGGGCAGATGGCGGTTCGAGGATTTACGATTCGGCGCGGCGTCGGCCCTGAATTTGTCGCCGCAAGTTTGGCCATCGAGCTCAAGATGTGCATCGCCGAGAAGGTCGCGCACAATCGAAGGCTCGCAATCGGGGCCATCGGCGCTTCCCGCGAGGGGCGACCCCTCGATTGCCGCGCTCGCAGGCGCTGGGGGAGCGGAGAAGCCGAAGGATGCGAGTCTAATTTTGTCTTTGGTCTCGAGCCCGATGGCGGGGGCAGCGCCGAGCGCGACGTCGTCGACGACGACGCCGTCGATGTTGCCGAGGTTGCGAAGGCCGGCGATAGCGGCGCGCCTGGTGCTCCTGATTCAGGCTCGGGGGGGGGGGGGGAGGGGGGAGGGCGGGGGCGGGGGGGGGCAAGGGGGGGGCCCCGTCAATCTGGAGGGGGCGGGTGCGGAGGAGGAGCCAAGAGGAACAAGAGGGGGAGGGGCCAGGAGGGGCCGCGGCCCCCTCGCTCGCGCCGGGCGATCCTGCGCCAGAATCCCACGCCCCCCTTGCTCGCTCTGTCTCTCGCCCCGCCCCCCGCTCGTCCTGGGCGGCCTCGTCGACGACGGCGGGGGCCGCGCTGGCGAGGCCGTCGAGCCCGACGGGGTGAAGCAGGCGGGGGGCTCCGATCTAGATGCCATCCATCGGGCCATTGCGCATCAGTGGCTTGCCTCCAGCTCTCTGTGAGATAATCCAAGGCCAGCTCAAGTTCTGGCTATGAGATGAAGCTACGGAACTAGAGAAGTCGCTGCGCCACTCTTGCCTCATTGCACTGCCAGTCACCTCAGATTGAGCTGCGAGTGTCTCCGTGGAGCCATGCTGAAGGCAGGAATTTCGGATGGGGATAATTGCAACGGTCGATTGCAACGGTCGCCTGTCAGCTGTTGGACGCGGCCTTCCTGCGTCGTCGACTGGCTAGCGTGGCTTCGCAGGAATAAGCGCTGACAGTTCCGCCTCCCGGTAGGGCCCTGGCATCTGATCGACGCTTTTGTGCCTGGGCCCGCGTCGAGAGTTGTGCCCAGGTGCCCGGCCCCCACCGTCGGCGCGCGATTGGATTGCGCCGGGGGGCTGCGGCGCCGCGCCCGCGGCGAGGTCGGGTGTGTGTGTGTGTGTGTGCGTGTGTGTGTGTGTGTGCGTGTGTGCGTGCGCGTGATTGTGCTTGCGCATCTCTATATATATATATATATATACACATACAGGAACCATGATATATAACACAGATCTGAGTGAGGTTGATTGCGCATGCGCCGTTGCTGTAACTTGTGCACTGTGGAGAGCCAGTCATGGCTCAACTCGTGCTGAGGTGGAAAAGTGATTCACCGGCCCTGTCGGGCAAGGTCCGTGGACCCCAGCTCCCCTACTTGAAGTTATTAAGATAACTCACACTTATTATCAAAGTACTTGCATGGTAGCGCGATTGGTTTCTTCTCAGAATGGCTGGTCTTGTTGACGCGCGCCTGCTGGGGCGACCAACAAAGTATTCAGGCAGCCGCGACGAGTTCCCGACCTTCAGGTGCCAGCTGATCAGCTACTTGGGCGCGATCGACCCGCGATTGGCGGCAGCGGTCACGACAGCAGCTAACCGCGACAATGTCATTACGCTCGCAGAGATGGGCGACGATAACAAGCAGTTCGCAGCTACGATAGGATACATTCTCTCACAGCTGCTTGGAGGCAGTGCGCTCGCCTTGGTGATGAATTGTGAACAAGGCAGTGGCTTGGAGCAGCGGGGGCGCTTGTGCTGACGAGAGGACGCGGCCGCCAGCTCCAACAAGGTGACGCAGCTGCAGGTTCTAGTGAACACAGAGCTTTTCAGGCAAATGGGAGACCCACGTCGAGGAGCTCGCAAAGTTCCTACCAGACATCGATCGATATCAGGAGAAGTTCAGCGAGATCATCTCCGACACCCTCGCCCAAGCTATGATCAAGAAGAACGCGCCCGAGCCGCTCAAGACTCAAGTTATGATGCAGACTTTCGCGACGTACCAGACACTGCGAGAAGCTTGCGGATCCTTTGCTCAGCAGATGAGCCAGCGCGACCCGAAGACCAAGAAGAACTTCGACCCTAAAGCCATGGACGTGGACGCTTTCGGCAAAGGTGGTAAAGGCGATCCCAGAGGCAAGGGCTACGGCAAGACGGACACGAAGGGCGGGGGCAAGTCAAGCTGTCAAAGAGAAGCAGGCGGAAAAGGCGGCAAGAGCGACAGCAAGGGCAAGACAAAGAGCAAGAAGGGCGAGACGAAGTTCTCCGACGGATGGTGCTCGAATCCACGCTGCGGCAAGCGTGGGCGCAAGATCGCGGATTGCAGGAAGTGCGGCGGTGGAGCTTACCAGCCCGGAGGAGGTCGGCGATCCATATCGGAGGTTCAGCCAGGATCTCCGCAGACGCCTGGATCGGGCACAGCAAGTACGGTCCATCCAGGAGACTCAGCACCGCAGATGTCAGCGCCGTCCCAGGCTCCGACCCGAGGACTTGGACGGGTGCAAGCAGCGATACTACCAGAAAATGAAGGGATATGGATATTCGCGTTCACGGGCGATCACGACGGAGACGAATGTGATATGCTCGTGGGCAGTGGAGCTCACACTCACGTCGTACCAAAGGCTAGGACACAGAAGTGCGAACTCACGGGCGAGCCAGGTCAGTCTCTGCGATCGATCACTGGAAAGGGTATTCGGACTTGGGACAAGCGAGCGTTGACGGGGGAAGTTTTCGATTCAAACACGGCGATTCCTGCTGAGCTCGACGTCGCACCAGCTGAAGTTCGGAGAGGTGCCCCTTCAGTTGCGGAGATGAATCATGCAGGTTATTCAGTGCACTTCGACCCTGACGGAGCCGAGATATTCAAAAAGCAACAAGAGTGTGCAGCACGAGATGGACAAATCCATAGAGTCTACTGTACCACTACAGTTGCGACGGAAGGTGAATGCGTTTCTTCTTCGCATGAAGGTCAAGGATCCGACAGGCTACGGGTCCATCATCGGCGACGACGAGAACCATCCCGATAATGAGGACGTGCAGATGAAGGAGGAGCCCGTCGAGACTGAGCCTGCGGAGGTGCAGGTCAATAGTGGAGCGGCCTGTTCACGTGATGGCCCACGTGGTGCCGCTCAGGGAGTTCCAGATCAGACGGGGGGGCCCGTCGCACCTGGGCTCAAAAGACCAGCTCAGGTGCGGGGAGAAGTTGTTAGAGCGCACATTCGGAGAGGTCGCATGCCTTTTCGAAGCTTGGTGTCAGGAGCGCATGATTGGAAGGGGCCAAGAAGACCCCCACCGCGCAAGAGATCCCAACGCATCAGCTACGCCAGTTGTTCAGTTCGATTCTGGGTTTCTCAGCCTTGGCGAAGATGGGGCAGGTCGTAAACTCACCGTGGCAGTTGGCAAAGATCGGAGGACAGGCTATCTCATGGGAGTCGTTGGCGAAGCTAAAGGCAACCAGAGTTATGCTAGATCGGCCATCAGCGAGTACCTGGACGAGCTGGGCTACGTGAGCATGGAGGTGCAGCTGGACGGCGAGCCCGCACTGGAGGCACTCATGAATGGAGTTGTTTCGGAACGTACCAAGAAGCTTGGCAAGGAAGCAGCATAATCTCAACTTCGAGCGCGTCTAGTTCCGAAAGGCAGCCATGCTTCTCAAGGAGGAGCTGAAAGTAGCATAATATCAACTTCGAGTGCGTCTAGTTCCGAAAGGCAGCCATGCTTCTCAAGGAGGAGCTGAAAGTGGAGTCAAGTCGGTGGCAGGTCCTGCGAGAACTGGTCGTTTGGCCCTGGAGAAGCGTTACAACATGCAGTTGACAGAGGACGTGCCCGTCATTCCCTGGATGATTCGCCATCAGATATTCTGCCACAAAAGGTACCAGCGGAGGAGGAGCAGCGGTCGCACATCTTTCGGGGAGCTCAGATTGCCGCCGTATACTTCACCCATGCTGGAGTTCGGGGAGACGGCGATCGGCAAGGAGAACACGGAGCTGCAGGACAAGCTGGGTACGGCCTGGCGCAAGGGAATGTGGCCCGGAAGCAGTACGAAGAGTGACGCTCATCTTATCGGCACGGCAACTGGGATAGTTCAGGCCAGGGCGGTGAAGCAGCTGACGACGGAGGAGGGTTTCGACATGGAGATTATCAAAGCTATGCGTCGGACGCCTTGGAGGACCTCGGTGAAAGCTGGAGTCTACGAGGGCGAGAATTGGCAGCCGACGGAGGTGCGCCCTGGGTGTGGGTATGCAGCTAAAGGTCAGCACGGACGAGGTCGGCCACCACGCCGCAGCAGGACACGCCAGCAGCGTCGCTCCGAGTATGAGAAGTCAATCGCCACAGCGAGGAGCAGCCGAAGGTGGTCGTGGTTCCAGTGCCCGCGGTCGGACCTGAGGCGCATCACGGCGATCAGCAACCACCAGCAGGGCCAGTGCCCGCACAAGGTCAAGATCCAGTTTTGGAAGTTCGGCAGCAGGCACAGAGGATCGAGAGGAGGCTTCGCGGCAAGCAGGATGCTCCAACTCCAGGATCATCCGCTAAGCGAGGAGCTGCTGATGCAGATCTCGGCGAAGGCGGCCCTGGAGGTCCACCCGGCAGTCGAGGCCTCGTCGGAGCCATCGAGAACATGATCACGGACGACCTCAAGAGGCTCGTAGCAGGCTTCAGCACCGAGGAGATGATGAGGCTCGTGGCCGAGGTCGACAAGGAAACGAAGGACGACAGCGAGTTCAGCATCGTGATGGGTTGGGCGGAGGACGACGAGTGGGAGGCGAAGCGGTGCGAGCTAGATCGGTTCGACAACCACGACGTGCGGGAGAGCTCACTCTCAGAGACCCTCACGGACCTAAGGCACTTGCGTGGACTTGGGTTTTGGAGACGAGGAGTGGCGACCGGGGCTCTGTGCGCGACCATTCGGCAAGCAGATCAACAAGAGCAAGAATGAGTTGTACTGCCCCACTCCACTTTCGTTTTCACTCAAGTTGCTCATGGTCTACGCTATTGTGAAAGATTTCGCCATCTTCTTCTTCTATAGTTTCTGTGCACGCCGAGTCGGGAGTTGGTTTACGCTGAGGTCCCAAAGGAGTATCGCCATCTTCCAGACAGCGCGGATTGGGTTTTCAAGCCCAACAAGACAATTTACGGACTCAACGAGGCGATGATAGATTTCGACGACCACTTCGAGAACATTGCCACAGGACGGAGTGACGAATCACAGATGACTTTCAGGAGGGTTCTTTCTGACCCGTGCACGTGGCTATGTCCGAGCACGTCGACGACGGCACGCTGGTGGGACCCTGAGTTTCAGCCAGCAAAGCGTTGGAGGAGCTCGGCACGCATTTCCTACTCAAGGTTTCTGAGCTTATAGTTGGTGGCCCCGAGATCAAACATCTTGGACGTGGCTGGCTCCGCACCCCCGAAGGTATTCAAGCTCGCATGCGGCCTGCTATCGTCAAGAAGCTACTCGACACCGAGCCCAATGATAAGAAGACGAGCCCAATACCAGGAATCAAGAACGAGAAGAAGGTCGAGAGCGAGGAGGAGTCAGACTCAAAAGCAGTCACAAAGTTCAGAATCATCAGCGGTCTCAACATGTTCGTGTGCTTGGGGGGGGCCGGAATGTCAGTACGCGGCGAAGGAGTGCTCAAAGGGGGTGTCACGGCCTACGGTACAGGACCAGACGAAGCTTACACGCATCATCAGGTTTATCCGAGCACATCCATCCTCAGTGACGTGCATGCACCCAGACAGCGGCGAGTTCAGGATCATCGGACGTGCAGACTCTAATTGGGCAGAAGTTCCCATTGGCAGAAAGTCTACCAGCTGTGTCCAGCTGTTTCTCAACGGGGCTTTGATCATGCAGTTCGTCAAGACGCAGGGGGCTCCAGCACTCTCGTCGCCCGAAGCCGAACTCAACGCGCTTGTGCATGTCGGGATCGAGGCGAGGGGTGCTCAGACGTACCTCAAGGAGCTCTTGGATGATACGATACCAGTGACGCTGGAGAGCGACAACTCTAGTGCACTCACGAACGTGGAGAAGAAGGGGGTTGGCAGGATGAGGCACATCGAGCTGAAGGACCTGTGGATCAAGGACCTCGCTTCGCGCAAGGCGGAGACCGAGGTCAGCGCCAGCAAGGTCCACACCGACGAGAAGACGGCAAATCTCGGCACCAAGCATCTCTCGAGGATCGATTTCATGAAGCGCTTGACGGCTATGCAGGTATGGCTCACAGGAAAAGGCGAAGTTGGTGGAGTTTCATGTTCAAGCAATGACAGAAAAGGGCCAGATCGGTAAACCTGCGCTGGGGCTGGTGGGAGCACTTACTCAATGCCTGGTGGGTCTTGGGGCGTTTCTACAGATGGGACGTGCCGATGCTGCCGAGGTGATGGAGACGAGCTACCAGCCAGTCACGGTCTTAGCCCAGAAGGGCGATGGACGCCACTTAGGCAACACTGCGGCGGCCCAGATGATGATGCTCACCCTTTTGAGCGTTATCTTGGCCAGTGCAGTCTTCAAAGTCAAGCAGCACATGGATCGCAACCCGCAGCCAGCACGAGAGGACGCCGCAACTCAGTACAGCCTGAAGGATACAATGGGGATAGACACGACCAACAGGATCGTGAGACAACATATCCGGGCCATATACACAGCCATGACGATAGATAGTTGACGCGAGTTTCTACGGTTACGACGCTTGGGTCGGTCTTCCTCAACTTACACGAAAGCTATGGTGGTCGAGTCTTGCGTGGGGACGTCCCTGGACGATCAAGCACGATAAGATCTACAGTATGAATGGATGCGCTGAGAGTTGGCACGCGCATTCATTCATGGTCGTTCGCCACTGTGTTTCCAGATGGCGTGCCCTACCTTGGCCGGGGCTGCAGATGGTCCCGAGGAGGAGTACAGAGAACATGATATATCACACAGATCTGAGTGAGATTGATTGCGCATGCGCTGTTGCAAAAACTTGTACTGCGGAGAGCCAGTGTTCGCTCAACTCATGCTGAGGTGGAAAAGTGATTTCACCAGCCCTGCCGGGCAAGGTCCGTGGACCCCAGCTCCGCTACTTGAAGTCACCAAGAAAACTCACACTTATTATCGAAGTACTGGCACACTATATATATATATGAAGACACATATCTATACACATATATATATATATATATATATATATATATATATATACAAAAATATGTGCGTATGCATATCTGTATATATGCATATATGTGTTTATAAGTATTATATATATATATATATATATATATATATATATATATATATCCCGTCGAATGTATCCGGGAATCCTGCTGTCTGGATTGGGTCAGAATTGGGTCCTATTGGGCCTTGCTTGGGTCTTAGTGGATCTCAGTTGGGTCTCAGTTGGTCTTAAGTGGGCCAAGTGGGCCCTAGCCGCGGACCTCGTCTCTGGCCGGCCCCGGGCTCGAGGCTCCGGCGGCGGGGGCGCCGCGGCGGAGTCGGCCGCCCTGGCCCCGCCGCCGGTCCAGGGCAGCTTTACGGGGCCCTCTAGAGGCCGCGTGGGGGCCCTCTTGGGCCCCTGGAGCCGCCTCCGCGAGCCTCAGGGCCCGGGGGCAGCGGTCTCTCCTTGGACGCAGCGGCGCCGCGGAGCTCTGGGGCACCCGGGCACGAATGCTCCCGGGACCTGATTGGCCCCATGTCGTGCCCCCCCCCCCCCCCCCCCCCCCATCGGGGCCACGCTGCGGCGCTACCTCGGCGAACCGATGGGGCCCCCGTCTCAGCATCGGGACTTTTGCAGTCCCGCGGCCGCTTCCGATCGCGTTGTCGCAGTCTTGCCGTAGCCATTTCAGCCTTCGTCCTGCGAGAAGCCGACGGCGCCGCCGAGCCGCGCCGCCCGCTTCCAGACGCGCGCCGCGGGGAAGCCCGCCGGTGATCGAGGCGGTCGCGCGAACAAGCCGCAAGCCCCGCAGGCGAGGCTCTCAGGAGAGCAGATGGCCCCTCCAGCCCCCGAGGAGGGCGAGCGCCCTTACTTTACATTGACGCGCGGCGGCGCGCGACCAGAACAGCGGCGACGTCGACGAGGGCTTCCCCGACCAGTCGGCGCCCAGGTGGTCGAGTGGCAACGCGGCGCGGGACGGCGCGCGGGGGCCGCCGGGGAGGGGGCGCGACGATTGCAGGTGCAACCAGAGGAAGCACCACAAAGACCCCGAACATGGACCCGATCCAAGCTAATCGGTCGGCGCTCGCGCGAGGCGATGCTGGGCGGCTGGGCGCGCGACTGTCGAGCGGGGCAAGCATAGCGCGCAGTTCGCAGAGGGGTCCGCGGACTTCAAGGAAGGTTTCGTCGAAGGCTCTCTCTGCAAGGTGTTCGATCCTGCTCGGCAGCTCAGTCCGAACGAGGACTTCGCAGGCTGGGGCGACGCGCTTGATGACTGCCTGGGCGGGCGATAGCCGCGCAGACGGCGAGATCGCGCGGGGCAGGTTCGGCAGCCTCGGAGTAAAGAAGCAGAACATGCCGCAGGAGGCAGGGGACTTCGGACACAACTTCGTTCAAGAGCGCTTCCAAGTTCGAGGCGGGCGCCGACGACGTCGCCGGGGCGGCGTTCCAGGAGCTGCGGCGCGCGGGGCGGGGCAGGGCAGGGCGGCGCGGTTGAGGCGCCCCCGGCGCGTGCCGAACTCGTTCAGCGCCTCGAGGCTCGCGCGTCAATCGCGACGAGGCTTCGGGGGCCCTGCTTGGCGCCCCCGCGAGCGAAGCTTCCTCGCCCGTGGCGGGGGCCCCCGCCCCTGCCGGCGAGAGTCGCGCCGACTTCGAGCAGGGGGGCTCGTCGTCGACAGGCGCCAGCCCCGCGGGGGCCTGCCCCGTCGGCCCCGGCAAGGCGTCGCGCGCGGGGGGTGCTCAGTCTGAAGCAGGCTCGAAAGTCGCAGACGACGGCGGCGCGAAGGAGGAGGCCGAGGATATGCCGGCTCTCACGGGCCAGATGAGGTCGCGCAGCGCGCGAGGAGGTTCATGGGCGCATGAAAAGACATCCTGGCCGTCGCCGCCGAGATGTGCGACAATTTTGAAATGTGGGGGCGCCGCGTGGGCGGGCGTCGAGTGCTCGGGTCGACGTGCTCGCGAATGGGCCCACTGAGTGCTACCGCTCGAAGGCGGGGCGCGGCGGAGATGAGCCAGGGGCGGAAGGGGGGCCGCGGCCAGCGCGGCGCGCAACCTGCTGGGCGAGTCCGAGCGCCTGAAGTTCATCGGCGCGCAGTAACCCCCTGATGTTATTGAACAAGTCGTTAAACGAGGCTCAGGAAATTCTCAACCAGAACATGTCCCCGCAGCCGGCGTCGAATAGCTGCGTCGCTGCAGGCGCCCGGGCTGTTTCGAGGGCGGAGTTCGCTGGTGGCCGCAGTTATGATGCGCGGGCGGTCGCGGCTGCCCAGGGCGTCCTGGGGCTCGCTGCTTTCGCGGATGACGATTCGATGGGCCGCGGCCCCCCCTCGAGTCGACCCGAGACAGGGCGCGACAGACCTTCGTCGCGGAGCTCGTCGAGAAGACGCTCGCCGCATCCCCAGATGTCTCCCAGACCTTGCGGGCCGCCGTCGTCGGCGCGGGCCCCCCCGCCGGGAGACATAAATAATTCCTTCTTGTTTCGAGGCGCCTGCCGCCTGTTCTCGGCGGGCACGCGCGGGCGCGGGCGTCGGAGCGCCCTTCTCGGAGTTCCTGAAGCGCGTCAACGCGAGCCCTCAGCTCGCCGCCGCCGCCAAGCTCGCGATGGAGTAGAAGAGCGAGGCCAGTTCGAGGCTCCGCGCTGGCTCGAACAGGAGGGGCATGCCCAACCGTCTCGGAGTCATGCGCTGGGGCACGGCGGACAATGTCGCAACCCTGGGGAACGATTGCAATCGGCGGCAGCTCGCTTCAAGAGCACCTGGGGCGAGCTCCGAGACATCAATCGCACAGGGGGCACTGCAGCTGGTCGGAAGCTTCATCGATGGCGGGCTATCCATCAAGATCTCGGGCGCGGCGCAGACGATGGTCGACGCTGACGGCGACGCCGTGTCCCAGGACATCGACGCCGCCATCGCCAAAGCTTGGTTCACCGAGCTGATGGGCGACGCCGAGGAGGTCATCGAGGGGGCCATTGGTGAAGCCACGCGTTGCCCGCGCGATGCTGGGCCCCCCCCCCGCCGGGCGGATCTGGCCAGGAGGAAGGCCCGCAGTGGGCGGCTCAACCTGTTCGGCGCATGCAGCAGCTTGTGTTTTTTTCCGCGTTCGCGACAATTTTGGGGCGACGCTGCATCTGGGCCGACCACGGGGCAAGCTGATGCCTGAGCCTCGTGCCAGGCTCGATCTGCTTTGCGGCGTCAGCAAGGCGGCGCTGAGCGAGAACGAGACAGCGCATCGCCATCGCCGACGCGTCGATGGGGGCGCGGGGGAGCGAGGCAATTGGCCTCGGCGATCCTGCGATCGTCTTCGATCGAGGGCGCGGCGACGCGGGCCTTCAAGCGTGCGCTGGACTTGCGGAAAGGGGCTCGGCGACGGCATCGCCTTGTTGGCCACCCAGTTGCAGGGCGCCTTTCCAAGGGGGTGCAGCACCGTACTCGGCGAGGCCAAGACGCGCAGCCACGCCGCTGCTAATCTGGGCAGGCTGGCCAAGGACGATCTCGTTTTCTGTTTGAGATCGGTGCAGCAGCCGCCCGTGGCCGCGTGGCTCTCAAGGAAGGCGCCGACGAAGTTCTGATGGAGAAGGTGATGGTTGCCCGCGAGAATGCCGTCCCCGACTGGCTCTCGCCATCGAACGTTGCCTGCGGTCTACGAGTTCGGTCGGGCGCTGGATTTTCCCGCGATGGTGATCACGGCGGTGGAGACGGTTGACTTCTAGAGCTGCCCGTGCATGGAGAAAGCGAAGGACGAGGATGTCGAGGAGAGCGTGGGCCCACGCGGCCGCCGATGCAAGGCAGCCAAGTCCACGTTCTGCATGGCCGCGGCGACCTGGCAGCTGATGTTCGAGCTCGAAAGTAGCGCGCGGAGGGCGTCAGGCGCGCAGGGCCCGAGGGGCGCGCGACAGATAGCTTTCCGGACAGGGAAGCGGAGATCAAGGTTATGTCCGCGACGGCGGCCATTGGCAATTCGCTCTTTCAAAGGCCCGCGCCAAAAAATACGCGGCCGACGCGAAGTCCACGAAGGCTTATTTCGTGAAGAACGGCTGCCAGACATCGAAGATGGGCAAGTTATTGAGGGGCGTCCTCAAGGAGGCTGAGATGACGTAGGCCATCGCGGCGGACGCGATCTTTGTGGCCCCTGTTGGAGGTAACGCTGCCGGCCCAGCCGCGGACGCCGAGGACTTCTCGTGCGCGGCCAGCTCCGAGCCCAACGCCGCGACGCGGCTGACGACGGCGACGTCGCGGGTTCAGGGCCCTCCAGGTTGAGCAGAAGACAGCGTGAACAGTGGATGCACCTCGATTCTATTTGATTCCTCGACTGGGAGTGGCTGGACTTATGAGTTGCGCGACAATGCCCACGTTGAGCGGAGCGCGGCTGCTCCGTGGACCAGCCGCTGATCGCCGCCTTTCGGAGCAGCTGCGGGGCGACACATGAGGACATGCGGCGCTACAACTCTGGCCACGTTGATGGCGCTGGCGCTGGAAAAGCAGAGCCCATATCTCGATTGCCGTCGCAGTCGCCGCAAGCAGTCATCACCGCCGGTCCAGGATCTGGGTGCCTAAGCTGTTCTCCACTGCATCACTGCTTGGGCCCCTCTCTCTTTTGTCTCCCTCATCTCACCCCCGTTCAGCCCCTGCGCTGGCTGCCCCCCCCCCCCCCCCTCCTTTCGCCCCTCGCTCGCTTGGCCCCCCTCCCGTCCCATCCTGGCATTCTCACTCAATGGGGGGCCCCGCCACTGCCTGCGATGGTTGCGAGTCTGCTGCGACCTCCTTCCGCCGGGGCTTCTCTTCCACGGCCCCCCCCTCATTTTCCTCCGCGCCGGTTTGCATTATTCTTGCCCGCTCCCTCATTCAATTGATTTATTTCCTCGGCGGCCCCCCGCCCCCCCCTCGCCCCAGTCGGTCGCTGCCATTCCTTAGCGTCGTCCGCCAGAATAGTGCCCGAGCGGCGCTCCACGACGAGTCTGGCACCGCAGTTGCCAGATTATAACAAATGCCGTGGCCTGGCTGGCCTTGGCGAGGCCCCCGTGGGCCCACGAGGTCCCGCAGTTTCGCCGCGTCCAATGCGCGCCGAGAAACGACGCCACCAGGGGACTTGGTCGCCCTGGTCGCTCTACCGAGCAGCGCATGGCAACGGCGCACGGGAGCGCTGACATGGCGACGCAGCGACGCGGCTGAGCAGGCGCTGATTGAGCCTAGCGCCTAGCACGCGGCGCAGTCACGGCCAGCCTGAAAGGGGGCCTGCGCGCGAAATTTCGCCCCCGCCGTGACGCGCCCCAAGTTTCACCTATCGCGTTTGTGTCAGAGTATTAGATTCCGCTGGCGAGCGATGCTACGAGGAGGAGGGCAGTCAAGACAACGGCAGCCCTGCCCGGAGTGCTTCGCACCTGCTGGGCCCCCCGTGAGCGCCCCATGCGCCCCCCAAGAGCCTCGAGAGGGTGCCGGTGCTCCAACTGCCGAAATCGCAGTGATGTTCGCCACTCGGATTTCCGAAGGTTTTAAGTTTCTGGTAATTTCTGTTTTCAGATCGCCCACGGCAGCCAGGGGGGACTCCAACATCCCCCCAAGAATACCCAACAGTGGCCCAGCGAGGTCCCGCGGCAGTTCGAGGATAATTCCACGCGTAACAGCGCGCCGAAAAGATGCCATAACGGTGGCGGCCTCGAGGGTCCGACATAATGAGCGCCAGCGAGCCTGCGTGTTACCTCGCGACAGCGTTGGATCCCACATCAGCTCCTACTTGCGGTGCTCCGAGACGGCTTCCGAGATTAGTCGTGTGGGCGGCATCATAAAAGCGTCGTTTTGCCGCAGTAGAGTGTCGAGGACTGTCGCGATGTGGTTCCATGGAATGATGTCCATCTAGAGTCTCGTGTACTCTGCACGTTCTCAGGATCACGAGGTATTCCACGAACTGGCAGGAACGGTTCCAGGGGGGGGCGCAGCTTGATGATCCTCCAAAATTTGTTCGCCCAGTGTTGATCTCTCTTATTCTCTCTGCCCCCGCGCGTCGTGGTCGTCTGCAGCTGCTTCGGCCCTGCGCTTTCGCGCGGCATCCCTTGGCGGACGCTTTATACAGGGGCGCAGGGGCGGTGCTCTTCCATGGCCTGCGAGCCGCGCTCTACGAGCTGCTCGTCGGCCAGCCTCAGGCACCTCTCGCGGACTACGTCGGCTCCTCCGCGGGGTCCTCGTGGCCCGCTCAGGCCGACCTGGGCGGTGGGGGGTGCTGCCCTCCAGCAGTTGCAGGCGCGGCCTTCCCCGCCGTCTGCCTTTGGCTGGCGGTGGACATGAGCGGCGGGGTGACCCCTATGCTGCTCTCGTCGGTGGTGGCCCTGTTGGTGACCACGGCCGCCAGCGGCCTCTGCGGGGGCTGTTGCGTCGGGGCTCCGGTGGCTGGCGGCGGTCGCCAGGCCCCCCTCGCGCGCGGCCGTCGATCGCAGCCCTTTTGGGGGGCTCGGTCGCGGCCCGCAGCGCGCCCTGGCCCGCGGCCCGGGCGCGCGGGCTGAGGGGCAAGCGTGGGCCTTGGCACGAGGCCCAGTCGCTGCGGCTCATTGTGGTCGAGCTCGGCTGGAGGCCAGCGCGCCTCCAGCCAGCCGACAGCCGCGGCGGGCGACGCATCGACGCCGGCGGGGCTCGCCATCCTCGACGGGCCGCTCTGGCCCGACCTTCGCCCGTTCTCGCGCCCGACATCGTTGCGCTGCGACCGTTGGCGGCTCGGCGAGAGCGAGGCGAGCCGCGCCGCGATCCCCTTGGCCAGTCGGCCTGGGGGCATCTCGCCGGCACTGCTGGGGTCCTTTCGCTCGACCGAACTTTTCAGCTTGGCGGGGGCGGAGGGGTTCAGCGGGCTGGCCGGCCCCGCCTGGGTTGTCAGCGTGGCCTTGCTCGGTTCGGCGTTGCGCCCGCTCAGCGCGACCGCTTCAGCGCTGGCGGTGGATCTGGAGATCTCCGAGCTGTAGCTGGAGGCCTTCGCCCCTCTCGACGGGGGAGAAGCCGGCGGGCTTGCCCCGTTCGGATCTGCCCGTGGCCGCGCGCATTGGCCGCGCCCTTCGGGGGTCATCGGCCCGCGCGGCGGCCTCGCGGCGATCTGCGGCGCTGCGCCCCCGGGCGGGGAGGGGGCGCCCTCTGACCCGGAGAGGGCAACGCCCTACCATTCCGCTGACGAGTTCGCGCGGGGTGACGGGGAAGACGACGCCGACGTCAAGGGGCGCCCCCCCTCCCCGTGCGAGCGACGCCGCTGCCGGCGGCGCCCCCGCCCCCGCCGCGGGCCCGTCTCGGCGGTCGCCGCGGCTCCGGATTAGAGCACGCCTATGACTCGCGCGGAGGTCCAGCTGGAGACCCAGCGGCTGATGGCCGCGGATGCGGCGGCTCCGCGTCTGGGGGCGCGCCCGAGCGCGCTGGGGGCACGCGTCGAGGCGCCTCGGGACGCGGCGGCGCGCGCGGGCACCCCTCGGGGGGGGCGGGTAGACCTGCGGGCGACGCGGGCGCAGTCGCCGCCGCCGCCCCCCCCCCCCCCATTCCCCCCTGCGGCGCGCCCAGAGCCGCGCCCCGACGCCCGCGCCGGCGTTGGCGACGGCGCGGGGGAAAAGAGTGCGCCTGTGGGCGCGCGTCCGCCTCCTCCGCAGCCTTGGCGCCGCCGCCGCCCCTTGCCCCCGCTGACCATGCCCGACGGGGTCGGCGGCCGCGCGGGGGGCGGGGGGGCGGGGGCGCGTCGCGGGGGGCGGGCGCCGCCCGAGCAGCGCCCCAGAGTCCTTTCTGGAGCTGGCGCTGCTGCGCCCGCGGGAGTCCCTCCAGCGGTCAGGGCAGCACAGGGTGGCGACGCATCCCCTTCGGGGCGCTCAGCGACCCTCTTCACCCCGCTGCACCCGCTCCTCTCGGGACAGCGATCGAGGGAGGGGCTGCGGGGGCCTTGATGCGTGGGATCGCGCGTCGCTGGGAATGGCAGCAAGCACTGGTGCAGCACGTGCAGGAGGCTCGATCCATCCCGAGGGCGGACTCCGGACCTTGCTCGGGCTCTGGGGGTGGAGCCGTCCGCGGTCACCCCCGTGGCAGTGCTCCAGGATTTTCGCGAGCGCAGTCCGCTGGGGGCCCGCCCAGCGACGCGCGAGATGCTCGCCCATTTCGCGCGGCTGAGCGCGGGGCTGTGGCGCGCGCCCGAGAGCGGGGGCGCAGGCGGGGCGGGGGCCCTGATCAGTTGCCAGCGCGCTTTCCTCGACCAGCTAGCAGGGGGCCGCGGCCGCCTGGGGGCCGCTTGGTTCCTGGCCAGGCTCGAGGCGCCCCCGGTGCAGGCGACTCGTGTCCACGCGGAAGGGGGGCCCGGATGTTTTTCTTCCCGCATGCGGATCCTCGCTGGTTGTCGGCTCGGGGCGGAGGAGATGGCGCTCTTCCGTTCTCGCCTCGATGCCGAGCGGGCGGGGCAGGCGAAGGCCTCCCCGGCAACCGAGTCGAAGACCCCGCCCGCGGCAAAGCCCGCGCGATGGAAGTCTTCCCCGAAGGGCACCCCTCAAGAAGGCCAGCGGGGCCCGACAGGGGGAGGCCGCGCGCTTCAGAGCGCGCGGTGGCCGAGGGCGGGGGCCGCGACGAGCTGATGTTTCTGGCGAGGTTGCGACCGCCAAGGGCGCCTGGGCTGAGCGGAGCCGCGGCCGTGCGAATGCGCTACTCCAGCGATGCCGTTGCGGCCCCGCAGGGAGATGCGCGCTCCGCGGTCGCGGCCCTCGCTCCGCCCCGGGCCTCGAGCTTGGGCGGAACCTGCGGTTCTTCCTTGCCCCGGCCGTGCGGATGCTGGTTCGCCCGCCACCAGCGCCGTTTCTACGGTCGCGCCCTTCGTCGCCGACCTTTCTGCCTTGCTGCGCTTATTTCCAGGCGCGAACGTCGATGGCACCCACTGGGCCGCTGCGCTGGCCTAGGTGGGGCAGGTGCTCGGTGTTCTCTCGCCTTTTTCCTCCGCCCATCCCTGCGTGCGCCAGTTCGGGGTGCCCCTCCTTCCGATGGGGAATTCCCCCGCGATCCCTGGCCGCGCTCTCCAGCCCCTGCCCTGGGCCCCCCCGCGGCGGCGTCGACGGGTCGCTCTCGCGAGCGCCGGCAGCTGATGCGCGCCGCGCGCGCGCTGGCGGAGCGCGCTGTGACTGCGCTTAACTGGCTGACTCTTGGGAAGCCCAGCCTCGCGCCCCCAGGGGCTCGCGCGCGCGCGCGACGGCCCCCCCTCGCCAGGAGGGCGCGCGGAACCACGTCGAGCGGCTCTGCATGATCGCAGTTCGCTTTGCCCAGGGGCAAGAGCGAGTTGGGTCGGGCGTTCGCGAAGTTAGACGCCGCCGAGGCCTCGCTCCATGGTCTGGCCACCCACGCTGCAGCTCTCGAGGCTTCTTCGACAAAAAAAGCACGACACCGCTCCACCTGCGGCCCGCCGTGCTGGACGTTTGCGGCCTTGCCTCGCTGCCCTTCGCGCGGTGCTTCCTGGCCGACGACGGCGTGATGGCGACGTGCTTGGCAGTCGTAGTTCGTCGTGACTTCGACGTGCTGGTTGGGGCCGCTTGGTTGTCAACGTGGTCAGGTTGTTCTGTCAGTTCGCCGCTTGTCTCGTCGGCGTCGCCACGCGGCGCGAGGGCTGCTCCCTCGCCGAACTTGCGAGCTTCTTGGGCGAACGGTGCTGCGACGTCGCTGCAGCTGCGAACGGTGCTGGGGCGGCGCGCGACGCCGACGCGGCGCGGCGGCCCCCCGACACCCCCGCGGGGTCTTCGCGATGACCAGCCGAGGCTGCACGGGGCACTTGCTTGAAACGCCAGCGCCGTCGAGCCGCGGGCGGGGTAGCGTCGTCTCGCTTTTGGCCCGCCCCTTCCTCTTGCTCTTCCCTCGTGCCCGCCACGGGGCGGGATTGCCCTGGCAGCGCGCGGGTTGCTGGCTCGCCGCTTCCGCGGCGGCCTGGGATGCCCCCGCGCCGAGCTCCTTGACCTTGAGGGCAGGCCGCCCCGCGTCGAGTGGGATTATTCGCGTAGTTTTGATCCCGCACCCTTCCTCTCCTGCTCTCGGGTCCGCGCTGCCTTCCCGGGCCTGGAGGTCATGCGCCTTCCGCGCGAAGCGTGGCCTGTGGGGATTCGGGGCGCTCTGGTCCATATAGGTTGAACCTGCGGTGCGCGCGCGGCCTCTGCGCCGCCCCTGCAGCGGCCGCGCCTGCCGCCGCCGGCGCCGCCGCTTCGGCGGCCAGCCCTGCCGCGGGGACGAGCCGGGGGCTTAGTCTTGCCCGACCTCGTGCCCCTCGCGCCCCCTCGTGCGCGATTCGCATTCAACCTTTCCATGCCATGTGCGTCGGTCTAGATCGGTCGACGCGTTTGAGCTGCGGCTTGTAGGGCACTCACTCATCGCTCATGCTGCGCCGTGCCGCGGCGGGCCTCTGCTTTCGCGCCCCCTCGCCATCTTCGGCGCTTGGCTTTGCGATGCAGGGCTTCCGCGCTACATCCGGGCGCGCGCCGAGTTGGGGCTGCAAGCTGCGCGGCCCCCTGGCGCGCCTTCTTCGCAGGCGCTTGGGATGTGGCCGAGCAGCGGGGGCTGGCTGAGCCCCCCTGGCTCCGCCCTCCTCTGTCCCCCGCCCTGCTTCGGGCCATGGTTGCCCTCGGCCTGCTGCGGGGCTGGCCCCCCATGGCGGCCCTGCTGCTGCTGGGTTTCGCGATGCCCCTTTGCCCCGGCGAGATTCCGGTCGCGCGCTGCCGCGGCCTGTCGCTGCCCAGCGACCGCTTCGAGGCCGGCGGGTGCGCCTTCCTTCCCGCGCCAGCGCCGCCCAGCCGCATATCCCCGCGCCGCGCGCTCGCGGCTGCGACAGGGCGACGGCGAGGCCCCTGGAACTTGCGCCTCAGCACGCGCGCCCCGCCGATCCGCTATCGCCCCTTGGGCAAAGCGGCCCCCGTACTCGGTGGAACCACGTGCGTTCGGCTTCGGGCGCCCCGTTGTCCAGCGTGGCCTCCAGGCCGAACCTCGCGCCCGCTTGCCTCCGAGTCTCTGGGGCAACGGATTGTCACGCGGCCGCGGAAGACGCCCATCGCGTCTCTTGGCGCGGACGTTGGCGGCGGGTCTCCAGCGCGGAGCGCAATCTTCAGGCTGCCGCCACCTCGTGGGTTTTGCCTGCCTTGCCTTCGTTGCCCCGTGCGCGCGTAGCGTTCTATGCTGTGAATAGCGTTTGTCTGGTCGCCGCCTTTTTATTTGCGGGCCCTTCTGCGTGGTCCACGCGAATTTCGGCTGCCCGCCACAGCTTCGCCATTGCGCAAGGGCTTCGAGCGCGGGCGCGGCCGATCGCGCCATTCGGCACGCGGGGGGGGCATCTTCCCTTGATCGGCGCCGCGCGGCCCACGCGCGCCCGCCGGGGCGGGGCCCTCCTGGGCCCCGCCCGCGCGCGCCGGCCGCGGCCTCCACCCGACGACCCTTCGTTAGCGCGGAGCGGGCGAATGCTTTCTCTTATTCTCTTTGCCCGCGCGCGTCGTGATCGTCTGCAGCTGCTTCGGCCCCCGCCCTCTCTCCTCCCTCTACCTCCCCTTCCTCGTCCGACGTCAGGGCCGCTGATCGTGCCAGTTGGCGCGCGGGGGGGCATCTTCCCTTGAGCGGCGCCCCGCGGCCCGCGCGCGCCCGCTGGGGCCCGGCCCCTCTGGGCCCCGCCCGCGCGCGCCGGCCGCGGCCCCCGCCCGACGACCCCTCGCTCGCGCGGGGCGGGGGAATGCTCGCCCCGTTCAGCTCCACTCACGAAAAGCAAGCAGCCTTTGTCAGCCCGCATCGCACCGCCCGCGTCGCGCGGCAGAGCATCGGTGGACACGCGAACGCTGGCACCGACGCGCGTTCCGAGGATCACCGACCACCCGGATTCAAGACATCTACGCGGACGTTCGAAACGTTTTTGTTTTAGGAAGTAATTCCTGGCAGGTTTAATTTGGCATCGGCGTTCGTGCGTCCGCGGTCGAAAGCCGGCCTGGTCGGGCGCTGTCCATTTTCATGGCGCAATCTTGGCTCTTCCAGCTAATCTGACGTGGGATTTGGTTGATGTTGGTTAAATTGCCCTTTAATCGGCCCCGACCGCCTTGAATTGTTCCTTCGAGGGCCTCCCAGGCCTTGCTTCCTAACATGATGGTGCGTGCGCGTGTCGCACAAGCTTGGCGCATCAACTCTGTGTCGTGCGGTTTGGGTGACGTCCAGTCGGATGGGGCCAGCGCCAGGTGAGACGCGTTTGCCTTTCAGTGCCGCTTGCTTGGGTCACCTTGGGCGGTCAGCAATTGAAGTGTTGTTGTTGGAGAGAGGTGCGATCCTGCCATTGCCTCTTCGAGGCTCGTTTGAAAACTTGTTCGTGTGATGGTTCGAGAATCGTTTGCTACGACCGCCGGGCCATGCCCTGACCGGCACGGCCGGGTTTCTCCAGGGAGCGCGCACATTTCTGGCGTTCGTTTCGATACGCGCCCCTTTCATTCCGCTCCGCTGCGTCTAACAGGTCGAGCTCCGGACGCTGCCGTACCTGCAGCCGACTTGGCGCCTGAGCTGCCAGTGGGGCATGCCGCCGTGCGCGCTCGACTGCCGGCCCCCTCGGGGGGCAATGGGAATCAACTGGGTTCGGCGGCAAGCCCGGGTTCGGCTCAGAGGGGGAAGACCTGGCGGCGCCCAAAAAGGGGTATGGCGCGAGGGGGGTCTAAGAAGGAGGCGCTGGGTTGCTAAGGAGGCAGTCGGGGCTCTTACAGAAGCCTCCAGGGCCGTCTAAGAGGACCTTCCGCCTCCCGAGAGATCCTTGCGCCGTCTCAGGAACCCACCTACCTCGCGCCACCTTGTAGGCGTCGGTTACAACAGGTACCAAGATTTCCGGCTATACGACTTTGTTCAACGGCGTTTTTCTTCCCTGATTTCAGCTCTGGGGTTCGTTAGTGGGCACCGGGCCATCAGAAACGGAACCAGGGCAAAAGCCTGCCCCGGGGAAAGGGTCGAGAGGTTTGCGGTCGTGGATTGAAAAATCATGGCGGAGGATGTCAAGATACCGATGCCGCGTTAGATTTTGAGAGTTTTCGTCGCCACGGTCGGATTTTCCTGGGAAGTCTGGCCAGAATGCACTCCAGGAAAAGGCTGGAAATCAACGCATGTATCTGCTGGTTCTCCCAGGTTAGGCGGCGCGCCAAGGGCGGCTCCGAGATGGGGCCCTGAAGGGACCCAGGTTGGATTACCATTTTTCGAGGCCCCCCCCCGTGGTCGTTGCCCTATGGGCGTGGCGTGGTGGAGGGTGCTGGTGCCCCCCGCCTCCCCATGTGGGTGTGGGGTGCGTCGTCGTCGTCGTCGTTGTCGTCGTCGTCGTCTTCGCCGGCGTTGGCGTCGGCGTCGTCATCGTCGTCGTCGTCGTGTTCGCGGCCCCATCGCTCAGGGCCTCGTTTTTGAGCCGCCGGCCATGGGGTCCCGAGGGGATCCTGTCCGCCAGGCCCTGGGGCTTTCCCCCTGGGGCCACCTCTGCACCACTTCTCGGTCGTTGCTGGCGGCCTCCCAGGGCCAGTGGAGGGCCTCCGGGGCCACAAGGGCGGCGAAGCATGTTCGGGCCCTGCTGCCTCCAGGACCCGTCGTCTCCACTCCAAAGGTACAGTCCTCCTTCCATCCCTCTCCCTGCCCAGGGCCACCTCTGCGCCCTCGGTCGTTGCTGCCTCCAGGACCCGTCGTCATTCGGCCAGTGTAGCCGAGTCTTTTCCACCCCAAAGGTACAGTCCCCCGTCCGTCCCCCCTGCTTACACAGGAAGGTGAAGCGGCACCACCACCACCACCACCACCACCACCACCACCACCACCACCACCACCACCACCACCACCAGGGGGGCCGCCTCCAGCGAGGAGGTCCGCGATGCCTTCCCGAGTTGGAGACCAGAGATGCCTCGAGCGGGGCAGGGGGATCACGCCACCAGGAGGACCTCCCACAGCTCCTCGCGGTGGTGGTGGTGACGCCGCTTTGCCCACGCACGGTAAGACATGCCGTGCCTCTGCCCTCCGCGCGTCCTCATCGTCGTCATCGTCGTCGCCGTCGTCGTCGTCGTCGTCACCACCACCACCAGCATCATGATCATCATCATCATGATCATCATCATCATCATCATCATCGTCATCATCGTCAATATCATCATCATCAGCAGCATCATCAGCATCGTCAACATAAGCATCATCAACATCAGCATCATCAGCATCATCGTCAACAACATCGTCATCATCAGCCTCATCATCTTCAGCAGCAGCACCAGCCTCAGCAGCAGCCTCATCATCAGCCTCATCATCAGCATCATCATCAACATCATCAGCAGCATCAGCATCACCAACATCATCAGTATCATCATTATCATCATCATCATCGTCGTCGTCGCCATCATCATCATCGAATACAATCGGACAGCTGCACACAGGAGGCGGTCTGTGCACAAGCGGCATATAACTAGGGCCTCGGAGCATCGCCAAATGCGGACGGATACTAAAAAGCTCTCGAGGCCTGGCCATTCGGGTCAGGCCTGCGCTTCCTCCATGAGGGGCGGCCCACCGACGACGCGCAGCCAGGTGGGTGCCTCGCTGTGGAGGACCGCACACATCCTTCAAGCCATGGTCGCCCCACGTCTGCCAGGAACAGGTCCTGGACATCAGGCCCCGCGGGCACCCGACGTAATTACAGGCCCTACTCCCGACAGAGCGCATGGTGCCCAGGGCTCATCCTACCCCTGGCTGTCTGTTTGCGTCCTTTGCCCTCCCCTGTTTCCCTGAACTGCCTGGATTCGACCTGGGTAGAATTGCGACGGGGATCCGTGGGAGGAGTAGGGAGAGGTAGGTCTGATACGAATTATTTTTCTCGAGCGCGTTGGCAGGGACGGCCCCCATGTCACCACGCAGCCTTGGGCTCTGCTGCAGTTGTCCTTTCACGCTCCCTTTCCCGAGATCTCCGCCAGGCGCCTGGATGTTTCTCGCTCTGACGGCCCTCTTTGTCCGCCACGATCTTCTGCTGCTTCTGCACAGACGTACAGAGCGCCTTCCACCTAAACCCCCGCTCCAGGACACAGTACTTGTCGTTTCCCTCCTCCGTCTCCTTGCTCTTGCGGTGCCGAAGCTGCAGTCAGTATTTTTTGAGCTCTTTGCTCCCCGCGTGCCCAAGTCGTTCGCCATCTTCTCGCCAGACCAGATCGCTTCGGTAAGATGCCGGGGCGTGCGAAAAAAAAAATCACCTTTGGATCTACTGAAATAGTGGTGTCGTGCATTAGATACGATGATCTAGTGTTGTCGCGTGAGTCGTACGAAGCGTGTGAGCGGTGTGCCACGAAACAGGCAAGGGGCCGCAATACGTTCAAAAAGGGTCATCCCAGGACGGAGGAGTGTCCATTAACTTCGCCCGCACTCGAGGCCACAGTATCGTTTCCATTATCTTCGCCTGCACGTGCCATATTTTCGGTCCCATTGTATTCGCCCGCACGTCGGGCCACATTTTCGCACTCATGTGCCAAAGCCCGAAAACGTGCTCGCCTTCCACCCCCCATGGAGCAAAGCTGGATGGGGGCACAGCAGACCTGCCTGGCCCACGAGTCAGTATTACACTTCGGGGGGGAGGGAAGGGAGGGAAGGAGGGAGGGAAGTGGCCGGGGCGCTGCGGACTTCGCGGGTCCTGCTGACCACTACTAGCGCGGAGCCGTAGGGCGCCTGGAGGTGGTGCGGAGCCACCGTGAGGGGGGGCCCTTTTGTCCCCCCCGGGTTTCGCCACCTCGCAGCGGGGAGCTCTGGAACAGTTCTTGCGCGAGCTGCAGCAGGGGAACCCCGACGCCAGTCTTCACTCTTACCTCGACGACACCTATGTCGTGGTGCGTGCTGACCAGGCGCTCTGGGCGCTGGCAGGCTTGCATGCTGCGCTGGCGCCGCTCGGGCTCGAGTTCAACGCGCGGAAGACGTTGGTGTGGCCTCTGGCAGGGGCGCAGGCCATCCCGGCCGAGCTCGCGGGCAACGTCGTGCCGACGCTGCCCGTCCTGGGGGCGCAGCTCCGGGCGCCGGGAGCTGCCGAGGGCGCTGCGCTCCAAAGGTGGGACAACTCCAGCGGGCTCGACGAGGCGGCGGCGCGCTTGGAACGCTTGTGGGCGCGCTTGCAGGAGCTGAGGCAGGGCGGCCTCGCGCGGCAGGCGGCCGGTGCGCTCCTCCAGGCCTGGGCGTCCGACGCCGAGGTGTTCTGCTACGACGCGGTGCTGCGCGGCTGCCGGGAGCTCGCCGAGCGCCCTCTTGGGCCTGAGGCGCGCGAGCTGCCGGGGTTGCCGGCGATGCTGGGCGGCGCCGGTGCCCAGTGGGCCGCCTCCCGCCGCGCGGCCGCCAAGACTGGACTGTCTGTGCGCAGGCATCCCACGGGGTGCGCGGCGACCTTGGGTTCGCCGCTGGAGGACACCTTGGCGGCGCTCCCCGGGGCCGCGGCGACGCTGCAGGAGGCACGCGCCGAGCTCGGGCGCCAGGGGGCGGAGCCAGCGCCGAGCGCGCCCCTGGCGGCTGCGCTGGGGTCCCAGACTCGGCAGAAGGTCCCGGTTGCGGTAGTGCACAAGACAATCCACGCTGCGGCTAAGCGGCGAATGGGCACCCGCGGCCAGGCAGCCTTCCTTTCGGCCGGAGGGCCTGGGGCCAGGGCCCTCTTGCAGTACCCCGGTGAGTCGGCTTTCGCCTTGGGGGTCGCTCGCTGGGCGACGGCGCTCCGACGCCGCCTCCACTTGCCGCGGCCAGAGAAGTCTGGCTTCGAGTTGGCGCGGGCCTCAGCGACCTGCTGCAGCCGGGCGCGCGGGGAGGCCGTCTGCGCCGCGGCGCTCGACCCTGGCGGGCAGTTCCACGCGGCCACCTGCCAGCGCGGCGGCGGCGCGGCCCGGCGCCGCGGCGACCTCGCCCTGGCCGCGGGCGGTCTCGCAGGGCGGTGGCGGCGCTGCAAGCCATTCTACGAGCAGCGCGCCCCGACGCGGGGCCGCGCACGCGACCGCCGGGCGGCCGAGGGGCACAGGGGCCCGATCCTCGAGTGGGCCATCCTTGACGTGGAGGACCCGGGGGAGGACGGCCGCTGGTGGGTGGGCGTGACGGTCCGCCACCCGGCCGCTGGGGGCGCGGCGGGCCGGGGAGGCTTCGCGGCGCGCCGAGCGCGAGAAGCACGGGCGGCGCTCCGGCGATCGCCCGACGGCGTTCGTCGTGGAGTCCGCCTGCCGCCTGGGCGCTGGGGCCTGCGCGGCCAGCGCGGGGCCGGCGAGCAGGCGCCGCGCGGGCGCGGCCGGGCGGCGGGCGGCGGGCGGCGGCTTGGCGCCCGGCGGCGGGGCCGCCCGGCGGTGGGGCCGCGCGGGGCCCAAGCCGCAGCCGCGCGGGCGTTGCTCCGCGCCATCGTCGCGTTCGCCTTAGCGGCACCGCGCGTCGGAATCGATAGGCCCCGGCGGGCGCGCCCCCCGGCTCTGGGACCGGTCGCCGCCGAGCGGCGCGCTGCCCCCGCGGGGTTAGGGAGTTGCGCCCGCCCCCGCCCGCGGCGCTCAGGCGCGCGGACAGACGCGTTCGCCGCGCGGAGGGAAGGAAGGAAGGAGGGGGGGAGGGAGAAAGACGACGAGGATGAAGAGGAGGAAGGTGGAAGGGGGCGGGGGTAGGGAAGCAGGGAGGAAATGGGAGGAGGAGGGAGTGGCGGGTTCGAAAGGGGGGGCTGAGGTGGGCGAGCGAGTGCGGAGGATGTCGGATGGAGTGCGGGCCTCTGGGAACTACCTCCGGAGGACATCAAATTCGAGTGGGCGTTTGCGGTGACTAGTGCTGGGGGCTTCCGGTGACGGGAGTGCGGGCGAGCGCGAGGGATTTTGAATTGGGGGCTGGAGGATGGGAGGGTGGGGTGGCGGGCAGTAGGAGGGAAGGAGGGGGCAGGAGGAGGGATGGGGAAGAGGAGGAGGAGGAGGAGGAGGAGGAGGAGGAGGTGGAGGACGAGGGCGAGGACCAGGACGAGGACGAGGACGAGGGCGAGGATGAGGGCGAGGGCGAGGAGGAAGTGGAGGAGGAGGAGGAAGGGAGGGGGATGGGTGGGGGAGGAGGCAGGTAATGGAGGCAAGCGATTCAGAAAATGCCCCGCCCCCGCGTCGCCCTCCATCGCGTTGATCGCCTCGCCGATGTCAGTTCCCACGCGCACCGCCCACGGCGATGCCGTGGGAGGCAGCCCGTCCTCCGAGCAAGGCGGGGCGCTCTGAATGCCAGGCAGATCCGCAAACAGCTTAGAGAGAAGTTGCGCATGATGCCACGGTCTGCGCGCCCAGCTCTGATACCACCTCAGCCTGCGCACCAAGAGCTGCGACCTCGTGTCCGACAACTTCTGGTGCGCAAACACCTGCTCTGTAGTCATGCTCTTCGGGCTCCCTACCCACTCCGGCACATCACACGATTCGCGGCTTCATAGGGAGCTCCGCCTAAGGCCCCAGTGGCTGGATTCGCGTGCGGCTCCCCGCCCGTTTCGGCACACACACACACACACACACACCTCACACACGTTTCGTGGCCCCACAAGGAAATCCCCCTAATTACGGCCCCAGTGGCTGGACTTGCATGCGGCTCCCCGCCAATTTAAGCACACCCCTCACACGTTTCATGACCCCGCATGGAGCTTCACCGAAGGCCCATGTGGTTGCGTTCGCATGCGGTTCCCCCCCCATTGCGGCACACTCCTCACACGTGTCGTGGCCCCATAGGGAGCTCCACCTAAGGCCCCGATGGCTGAGTCGCATGCGGCTCCCCACCCATTTCGGAACACCCCTCACGGGCTTCGTGGCTCTCCACCCAAGGCTGCACTGTCTGGACTCGCAGGCGGCTCCCCGCCAAGTTTGGCACGCCCCTCACACGTGTCGCGGCCCCACATGGAACTCCACCTGAGGTCCCAGCGGCTGGACTCGCATTCGGCTTCCTGCCTGTTTCGGAACACGCTTCGTGGCTCCATAGGGAGCTCCTTCGAAGACGATCCTCAGAACTGCGGCACACAGCTGCCAATGGTTGGACCCGTCGCCAGGATCATTGTTTTTATGTCACTCCTGTTATGTTTAGTGCCGCATTGGCGCTGGTATATGCCTGGCCTAAAACTGGAGTAATCTGGCCGAGCCTGGTCCAGCAACGCCCCGATTGATCTGCTTAGCCCAGCCTCATCCGGCTCAGTCAGGCCAAATCCTGAACATAATTGGTGCCAGTCCGGCTTTATTGGCCCCGTCCATCTGGCCCAAAAGCCTTCTATCGCTCCCACGGTGAACTAACAGGAGTTACCGCATAGTCCGGACCGGACTAAAGAGGGGGATACGGAAAGGGGATGGTCTGACATCTGTTGCGTACAGTTGGTTTCGACCCCGCCGACGGACACTTCCCTCGATACGTGGACGTCTCCCGCATGGGGACGCGCTGAGAAAGCTAACGTGAACTAATTTACGACCCTCCCTTCGACCGACCCAAATAATCCCAGGTTTTCTTCCGATATGTTTTCCTAACTATCCTATGGTGTTGGGTCCTCGTTTTGAAGAGGGACCGCCCGGCGCCACTCCTTCCGTTCCACCCTCCTCTCATCCCTGCCCCTGCCCTCCATCATCGTCGTTGACATCGTCATCAGCATCCTCTCATCACCACCACCACAACCATAGTCATCATCCCCATCCTCTCCTCGCCATCAGCAGCATCATCATACTCATCATCAGCAGCAGCATCTCATATCATACCAATTCATGCCATATCATACCTTTTTGAACACACATCATAGCAGCTCAACATCATCACCATCACAATCGTCACCATCACCCTCATCATCAGCATCAGCATCAGCATTACCACCACCATCATCATCACCACCATCACCATCATCGTTATCGTCATCATCATCACCATGATAATCATCCTCCTCATCCTCGTCATCCTCATCCGACCCTTTATCTTTTTCCACCATTATCAACATAATCATGCTCATCAACATCATCATCAGCAGCAAATTCATCATCCACATCATCTTCATCACCATCGTCATCATCGTCGTCGTCGGTAGCGTCACCATAATCGGCATCTTCATCATCATCGTCATCTTCGTCATCATCACCAGCAGCATATTCACTAGCATCATCAGCAGCAGTATCGCCACCATCATAATTACGCTCATCATCACCATCACGATCATCATCACCATCACCATTGCCATCACCATCACCACCACCACCACCACCACCATCATCATCATCATCATCATCACCATCATCATCATCATCATCACCATCATCATCAGCATCACCAGCATAAGCATCAGCATCAGCATCAGCATCAGGATCGCCACAGACACACGCGTCGTGGCCCCATAGGGAGCTCCACCGAAGGCTCCAGCAGCAAAGGCCGCATGGCAGTGCCGCCTCCATCTCAGCGCACCTTCAGCACACTCCTTATATGGTTCGTGGCCCCATAGGGAGCTCCACCGAAGGCCCCAGTTGCTGGACTCCCATGTCGCTCCCCGCCTATGTCGGCACACTTCTCACATATTTCGTGGCCCCATAGTCTCACGCTTTGTGGCCCCATAGGGAGCTCCACTGAAGGCCGCAGTGGCAGGGTACGCATGCGGCTCCCCGCCCATCTCGGCATGCCTCTCACACGTTTCGTAACCCCATGGGCAGCTCCATCCAAGGCACAAGTGGCTGCATTCGCATGCTGCGCCGCGCCCTCTTCGGAATGCCCCTCACGCGTTCCTTGGCCCCATAGGGAGCTCCACTCAATGCCCAAGTGGCTGCATTCGCATGCGGCTCCCCGCCCATTTCGGCATGCCCCTCACACGTTTCGTGGCCCCATATGGAGCTACACCGAAGGACCCAGTGGCAGGGTTCGCATGCGCCCCCCCGCCCACTGCGGCACACCTCTTACGGTACACGTTTCGTGGCCCTATCGAGAGCTCCACCGAAGATTTTCCTCAGAATTGCAGTACTCACAACTGCATATTGTTGGGCCCGTCGCTAAGATGAATTTCATTCCGCAGCCCCAGACTTCAGCCCCCCTTCCCCGGAGCCCGGCGAGGGCCCTCGGAGGCCGAACGCGACGAAAATCGTCCGCCGTGATTGTTGTTCAAAGCGTCGGATGTTTGAGCGATCCCTTGGGGCCGGCTTTCATTCTGAGTCGGTTTTGTGTCGTCCCTGGGGTCGGGAAGCGGCCCTCAGAGGCCGAAGACGACTAACAATTGGCCGTCCTTGTGTTTTGCAGCGTTTGGATCTGAAGGTCTCGTCCGACCCGAAGAGTTTTTGTCCCCGACCCCGATTCGAGATCGAATTTAGCCGACCCAATCCGATTCGATTCCGATTTTCGGTCGATCCGATGCGGCCCGACGATTGTATGGCGCTGTTCTGCATCCTGGCGCGGCCGATCCGATTCGACTCTGGCTCCGTGCCGATGCGGCCCGATCCGATTCTCATTCCGATCCCATCTGATTTTCCGATTCGATGCTGATTGGTCCTGTCCCCAGGCCGGGCGCGCGCGGCGCGGTCTGGCTGGGCCACGAGGACGGCACGTTCGGGGCGGCCGTCGTCGCCGCGGGGGGCCCTCCCGCGGGTTCCCGGCCGCCGGCTCAGCGGCGCGCCTGGGGGGGGAGCGATCGCGAGCGGCCGGGCTCCGCTCCCTCGTTCCCTTGCCCCTCTTGCCTCGTCCTTCTCCCTCCTCCTCCTCCTCCTCCTCCTCCTCCTCTTCCTCCTCTTCCTCTTCCTCCTTTTTTTCCTCCTCCTCCTCCTCCTCCTCCTCCCTCGCCGTCCTCCTCCTCTCTCGTCCTCCTCGTTCTCGTCCTCCCTCCTCCTCCTCTTCCTCTTCCTCCTCCTCCTCCTCAACCTCCTCCTCCTCCTCCTCCTCCTCCTCCTCCTCCTCCTCCTCCTCCTCCTCCTCCTCCTAGGTGGCTTCGCTGCGGGCGCCGCAGCCACTGCCCTGGGCCGCGGAGGCCCGCCCGCGGTTGCCCCCAGCGCCACGGCCCGTGCGCGCTCCCCCGGCTGGCACCGCCGATTGCGGCGGCGGCGTGCAGCTGCGCGGAGCGCTTGCGCCGAGAGCGCGACGTGCAGATCCTCGAGTAACACCTCGGCAGCGGCGCCCCGATGGGTTGGCGGCGCTATTCACCTTGGCGTGGTGCTGGTGGTGCTTGGCAGTATTATTCAGGCCATAGCAAGACCAGGGTGGTTCAGTGTGACAACTTCGCGTGCAACGTCTGTTCGGCATGTGGGCACTGGGAGTTCAAAAGGTGGGGGCACAAGCATTGCAGCAGGGGCCAGGCCCCCTACCTCATCCCCGTTCAGCCACCTCTGAGCCTGCAGGTGCTGCGTCCCAGGTTCAGGACCGTGGCGGTGACATGCCCCCAGAGCTGGTTGCACAGCTCCAGATGTGGTCCGCCCGCCTCCCCGCCCTGGCAGAAGTCGTGCAGGAGGTGGCGTCAGCGCCGACCCCGCCAGCCACCGTGGATCTGTCCCCCATGGAGCTGGACCACCTGGCGTCGGCGCAGCCAACGGGCTTTGCACAACTATGCGAAGGCGCGGCCAAAGCGGGGAGGTTTTCATAGCAAGATGTACAATGGAAGTTGGAGCACCTCAAGAAGATTCGGAATTTGCTGACCGAGCACCAGGTTGCCTACAACGATGCGATGGCTGACTTGCAGCGCGCCGCCGAGGCGAAGGCGGCAGCTGATCAGGCCACCAACACGTCCGACCCCAATGCGTTCAAGGTCCAGAAGCAGCAGGAGGTGGCGGCGCAGCGCGTTGCAGCCGAGGAGGCCGCCCGCGCGGCCCGCGCTGCGGCTCAGGCTGCGGCCCCAGCCCCCGCCGCGGCGCCAGCCCCTGGGCAGGCTGTCCAGGTGGGCGGCCCTCCTCCTGCTGGTGGCGCAGCTGGTGGCACGCGTGGTGCTGTGCGTCCTGAAGCCTCTGGCGCTCGCGAGGCGCATCCCCCGTTCCCGCCCAACATCACGCGCTGCATCTCCAGACGCGCAATCGACTAGAAATACGTGGAGTCGAACCTGCATAAGTTCGATGGTAGTCAGCTGGAGCCCCCGGTATCGTGCATGCACTACGGTCCCCCTCGACCAGTGGAAGAAGTTCCGCGCTCGCATCCAGCGGCGCGAGCAAGTTCAAGCAGGTGGCATCGACGGGGGCGCCGCGAGTGACGTCGGCAACGGGGCGGGGGATCCGCCGGGGCGGGAGGAGCTCGCCAACCTCGAGAATCGCGCCGCGGAAGCCGGCCTCGATGCAGTTCAGGCCCGGCGGCGCCAGACCTTTTTCACGACCCTGGCGGGGAGTCGGTTTGCTCGGCACGCTCGCCGCGCCGAGGCTCATTCCCACGAAATGTTCAGAGCCTGTTGCACAGCTGCCTCTCGGAGCCCAGAGCCAGGTTCCGCAGCAGGCAGCGGCCAGCAGCAGCTTTGACAGGGGCCGAGCCCGACAGGGGGCGATGGGCGCACTTGCATACGTCTCATTCAAGCTTGCGAACAGATCTAGGCGTTCAAATTTGGCCCAGGATTTCTTATCGATTAAGGTTGCTGAGGTCGATCGGCTCTTCATGGCTGAACACCTCCGTGATGACGCAGATCTGTTCCGCGCGAAGCAGCGCTACCGGCAGTTGCGTTGCCCCCCCCCCCTCCCCGCGCGCGCGCGGCGCCGCGGTTCAGCCCGGCCTCTGCATTCGGCAGTTATTGATTCAGACCATTGCGGTGGTCCAGGTGGGCTCGAGGACCTGTTGGTTCTTCTTGGAGATGGAATGCGCGTCTTGCGCGATTGCCGTTCGATTGAGATACCTGGTTGCGCCCGTTGGGGTCTCTGGGGGGAATGTGTTTCGCCTCAGGGATGTGGCCGAATTTCTGGACGCGCTCGCTGCGATCTGGGCCCCGATGGGGGATGTCAATTCGGCGCTCGATCTCTCGGGGGGGCCCGGAAATTTGGAGCCCGTTCGTGGCCGAGCGGTTGTGCCCGATGATGTTTCGTTTGCCTGTGATGCGGGTGGGGCCATGATCGATTATGTCATGCGCAGCGAGTGTGCGCCCCCGTCTCTCAAGGTCCTGGCGGGCGCCGCTTCTCCGTTCAAAACCCACGCGTGCCTGGGCGCCTCTCGGGGCTGGAGGGCCGGGGCCCACGTCCACCTCCGTCTGTCAGAGGCGGGCGCCGCTGCGGTTTCCCGAGGCCTACGGCCCCGACGAATCGCGGACGTCCTGCGTTGCTGCCGCTGGGCTTGCGCTGCTGAGCGATTCGTTGAAGACCTCGTCGGGCGCGCCGGAGTCCCTCCCGCAGCGTGCCCCGGGGCATTTCGACCCCCAGTTGGGCGTCCAGTGTCTCGCTTGGTCTCGAGCAGTTGAGCTTGCGATGGTTTCTCGCGCTCGCGCTATCGCCGCTGGCCCCCGCCCCCACTTTGGGGGAGGGGCGGCGGTTCAGCAGCGAGAGTCATCACTCTCCCGCAGAGGCCCTGGTGCACAATGCTTTCGCTGCCCGACACTCGCCTTCTGGCCCATGGTTGCGGCCCGTCTGGTTGAGCATTGGCGGCCCCTGAAGGCCCCGTTTCAGCGCCTGCGCCAGGCGGCAGCGGGAGGTCTTGAAAGGCTTGCGCCCCCAGGTGCAAACTCGCGCTGAACCTGCCACTGGGCTTGCGCTGCTGAGCGATTCGTTGAAGACCTCGTCGGACGCGCCAAAGTCCCTTCCGCAGCGTGCCCCGGAGCATTTCGACCCCCAGTTGGGCGTCCAGTGTCTCGCTTGGTCTCGAGCAGTTGAGCTTGCGATGGTTTCTCGCGCTCGCGCTATCGCCGCCGGCCCCCACCCCCACTTTGGGAGAGGGGCGGCGGTTCAGCAGCGAGAGTCATCACTCTCCCGCAGAGGCCCTGGTGCACAATGCTTTCGCTGCCCGACACTCGCCTTCTGGCCCATGGTTGCGGCCCGTCTGGTTGAGCATTGGCGGCCCCTGAAGGCCCCGTTTCAGCGCCTGCGCCAGGCGGCAGCGGGAGGTCTTGAAAGGCTTGCGCCCCCAGGTGCAAACTCGCGCTGCACATCTCGAGGGCCCGGGCGAGGCTATGGCTTGGGAATCGCGACTGAGCGATCCGCCTCATAATCGCGAGGATGTTTTCCTTACGGTTGATAGTGGTTCTGACATTTCCGCACGTGCGTGGGCACATGCGCAGTCGAGGCAGGGCAGGCGTACATGGCCTCAGCGGGCTCTCCCTAGCGGCGCTAAGAGAGCGCGCGCGTATCTCAAAACCGAAGAACGGATTCACGTTGAGTATTTTGACACACCGTCTGGAGTAGTCAACGACCCTGTCTCGATGATGCGCCGCGTGGAGAAGTTCCCGGGCAGTTGGTGGACGCCAGATACTCAGGTCCAACGCTTTACCGATGCCTCTTTTGCTGAACTGGGAGCTCTCGCTCAATTGTCCTGTCTGGATCCGGAGTCTCTCCAGGTGCAGGACGTCGCGCGCGCGTGCTTGTCTTTCTTTTCGCGCACCTCGGTTGGCTGTGGGCTCCTAGGTTTATCCTGTCCTTGCCCACGACCGCCCTCGAGCAGCTCGCGGATGCGTTCGCGGGCATCGAGAACGCCCTCGCGTTTCCGCAGCCGCGCCTGCTTTGCGCGATGGCCACGCTGCCCGAGGCTATCAAGGAGGAGAGAGCCATTGCCAAGCGTCCTACAGTTTTCCGTATCTCGCAATGCTAGGGGCCACGACATCGCCGTCTGGAACCGCGAACGCATGGAGTTCTGGGACACGGCTGCGAAAACATCATCGGCCTTGAAGGCCGCTCTGTCCAGAGAAGTCTGCCACGCGGTTAACCTCCCCTCTGGGGTGTCGGCCGTCTCTGGCCGACTGGGACTGGGATATGGGGAAGTGTTGTTTGATTGTGTGTCTCCCTGCAGGTTGATGCACTTCGCCATCGCGCATCAGTATCCGGCCCGCCTCCTGCGCTTGGGTTTCCTCGTCCACGCGGGTCCGCGGGCTTTGGGGGTCTCTCGGATGCGCTCTGGGGCCCCTGAAGGCGGGGGGATCCATCTTGGCAGGTTGTGCGCAGAGTATGCCTGGAGTGATATGTTATCTGCGCTACGTTCTGGAGCTAGCGCATAAAAGGGGTTCCTCGGTTTCCGTGCTATTCCGCGCGCGCGCGTGCCGATGCGGCCACAAGTTGACGGCGCTACCCAGCGCCTCCACGGCGCCCCTGAGTTTGAGGCCGCATGCTTTCCGCCCGCGGTCGCCGCCTGTCGCGGGGGCGTTGACTGAAGAGCTGGGCTGCCTCATTCCTGCAAGGTCTGTTGCTATGGCGTCTAGCAAGGGGCTGGAGCGACTGATGCTCCTCGACTTTCAAGAAGTTCGACCTGTCTCTCCCCTTCGCCTCCTCCGTCAAAGATCTCGGCGCAGTGGCCGCCGTTGGTGAGAGACGTTCGACTTGGAAGCTCAACGTTATACAGTGGATTACGTTTCGAAGATGCAGGCAGCTGAAACATCAGGCCAGTCTCAGCGGGTGATCCGGGAACGTCTTCAAACCGGGCATCCTCTCGGTAGGCTCGCGGGGCCTTGGGGTCTTGGGCCTTCCGTGCTACGAACTCTAAAGGGTCCGCGCGCAATCTGCCGCGTGCTCAGGGCGTTGGAGCCCAGGTGCGCGCGCGGCGTGTGTCCTCCATGCGCGGGGGGGACTACAAGGATGACCCGATTTGTCGCCATCGGGGAGAGCAGCTCACAACTCGCGGGGAGGTCTGGAATGCCCTCCCACCAGGTATCCAGACATGCGCACGTAGAGCATGGTCTCGCCTCGTCGGTGTTTTCGCCAAGAAATCTGGAGCTCGTGCGCGGCCCGATTGCGGGTGTATGCGCTGCCCTCCTGGACTTGGAGTGGGCTCCATGATTTGTTGATGTGCGGGAGGTCCCTGGGCAATCGTTGCTTCGTCTTTCTGATCTTGATGTGTGCCGTCATCTTGTTCGTCTTGTTCGCGTGACCTGTTCGGCGCAGGTGCGGGCGAAAGCTGCTGCTCATTTTTGCGCTCAGGGTCTGGGGCACGGTGCCGACTTCGTTGCCATTCGCTGTCTACATCGCAGCCCGCCGAAGGAGCGGGATTTCCAGCGGGCCGCGATGTTCGCGAACATAGCGGTTGGATCGCGCTGGCCAGATGACCGCCTCCAATACTCAGGATCTGCATCGGGCGGGAAGTCTTACGGATGCGCCGACAATAGGAAGTCTCACGGATGCGCCGACAATAATGAAGATGTGGAACATAGATGCTGGAATTGTCCGTATAATGCACGATTGCATGACACAGCGGTGTTCACTATTGCATACCTTATCTTCAAGCTGACGCTGTCGCTCCCGACTCCGCTTTCTGGGCCCGAGGGCTACCATCGCTGGCAAGTAAGGCGGGGCTGCCCACCCCCCACCCCCATGCTCACGCGTGGTCCTGAGGGCTCTGTGGGCCTCAGCAGGCAGTCGATGGCGGAGTCTGGGGAATCGATGGATCTGGAGGTAAACGTGCTCAAGATGATCGCCTGAGGAGATGTGGGTGGTCCGCGGTGCGCCTCGGGGCCCCCCATGAAGGCCAGCCTCGTCTCAGCGCAGTTTGTTGCGTCAGCCGCGTCAGCCTCCCCACGTCCGAGCAGTCCAGTCCCGGGGCAGAGTTGTTCGCCTTCCTGGTCCTTCTGAACGACGGCGCTGGAGATATCGTTTGTTATGCTGACTATTTGCCTCTCTGCCGCGCTATGTCGAGGTCGCGGGCCCACGTCTCCCAGCATTCGCCGGTGCTCGATCGGTGGGCCCAGGTCTGGAGTGCGAACGATCGGTGAGGTGCAGGTAAGATCGCGGCGCCGTGGACTGAGCCACATGCGACAGGAGTTGCCAGCAACGTCCGCTACCGGTCCAGACGAATATTTCTTACTTGGGGGGCTGATTTCTGTGCTGGGTGGGCGGCGGAGTCGTCCACAATCCCGCATCATGTTGTGCGGTAGACTTCAGATTGCGATGCCCTCGCCCATTTTGCGCCGTGTAGATTGCTCGCCACCGACGTGGAGGTGGCCCATCAGCGCGGGCGCCTCGCAGCCCAGCGAGTTGGACGTGATGCACCGAGGTCCCGCGCCATGTCTCCCTTCGGTACCAGGCGGGCCCGTCTTAGAGAGGCGGGGCATTCCTGTGTCAAGAGCGGTGGAGTTCTTTGCTGTCAGATCTGCGCGTTGATGCGGGGCCCCCTGAAGCGTTTCCCCCCTGGTCCGCGCGCTGGCCCAAAAGTTAGGGCCCCAGGGGCCCCTTCTGGACCGCCCGCTTTATCCCGGGACCCACGGTTTCCATCGACTCTTCTGTGGCCCGAGGATTTTGTTTTGTGCTCATTGTGGCGGCGATGGGGCCGTCAATTCGGTGAACCTGAGGAGGCGACGCCCTGCCCACCCGCCCAGGACAGGAAAGGGGGTGTTCAGTCGTTTGGCCAAGGGCCTGTCGCCCAAGAGCGGTGTCTCGTTCACTGAGGCCTACGTGTTCGAGCGTGCCCTGGCTTGACCAGGCCCCCGCGCCCCCCCGAACCGAACCGAATCCTCCTCTTCCTCCTCCTCCTGGTCCTCCTCTTCCTCCTCTTCCTCCTCCTCCGCCTCCTCCTCCCCATTCTCCCCCCCCTCCTCCTCCTCCTCCTCCTCCTCCTCCTCCTCCTCCTCGTTCTCGTCCTCCTCGTCCTCCTCCTCCTCCTCCTCCTCCTCTTCCTCCTCCTCTTCCTCCTCCTCCCCCTCCGCCTCCTCCTCCCTCTCCTGGTCCTCCTCCTCCTCGCCATCCCCCCCATCCTCCCCCCCTCCTCCCTGGTTTCCTCCCTTTTCCTATTTCTCACCGCTGCAGCTGCTCTTCGGGCGGCCGGGGCAGAACGACGTAGTTTTTCTTTGGCTTTCGCGCTTGTGTTCTGTTCCCGTTTCGATGAGCGTGCCATCCATCCATGCGTGCATTTTCCTTGTCCTACTCCTCCCTTCCTCCTTCTCCCCAGCCCCCCCTGCCTCGCGCCCTCCTCCTCTTCTTCCGCGCCCCCCAGAGGGGGGGGGGAGGCGGGGGGGAGGTGGGAAGGGGGGGATGGGGAGAAACAGGATGGGCGGGCGGAGGAGGGCGCGGAGGACGAAGTGGGAGGGAGAGCGGGGGAAAGACGAGGAGGAGGACGAGGAGGAGGAGGAGGAGGAGGACGACGACGAAGAAGAACAGGAGGAGGGGGAGCAGGGGCAAGGGGGAGGAAAAAGGGGTGGAGGAGGAGTGGTTCGGGGACGGGAGGGGAACTACAAGGTCGAAGGCAGAAGATGAGAGGATGGGCAATGACGCGGGGTGGTGACGTTGACGAGAACGGGGAGCGAGGACGGAAAGGAAGGATGGTTCGGCTTACCTCGTTGGATTCCGTTGTACAACCCTCCCCTCAATGTGGACTACCCATTTACCATGACCCGGACTTCGGTGACACCGAGCCCGGCCCGCGCGGAACGGGCGTGACACTTGCATTCTGGCGACACGCTTGTCTCGGAATGATGCTCTGGCTTGTGCGTGAGCCACATCTCTGATTTGCAATGTTGTTGCCGTCTAGGCGCCAACGACATCCTTCATGGAGCGCGTTGTTCTCGCCTGTGCGTGGACCACATGATGTGACACATCTCTGATTGAAAATGCGGTTGCCGCTTGATTCAGCGCCAGCGACGTCCTTGATTGCTCTCGCCCTGGCGCCGGCCACATCCGTGATTGAGAACGTTGCTCTCGCCACTGCGCCGGCCACATCCATGATTGCGAAAGTTGCTCTTTCTTCAGCGCCGGTCATATTCTTCATTGGAATTAGTGATACAGTTGGCCTTTTTGCATTGCATGTTGCTGTGTCGCCCCATTATGGTGCATCATTTGCTACAGCGCGCGCGTGACACACTGGTGTCGCCGAGCCGTTGGTCACGTTAGCTTTAATGGGTGAGGTTAGCTTTGGCGCATTGTCGACAGGGCTCGGATCAGGTTGAGTTCGGGATTTGCCACGTTAGGAGTGTGCGTGTGTAATGTTTGAGACTTTTGCTCCCTTGAGCGCCTGAGCGGTGCCGTTGTCCGCACACCAAAAGGCTCTGGTGGACAAACACACGCTAGCGTTTATTCCTTGTCATCGAGAGCATGAAACGCGGAAGGAATAATGACGATGAGGAGGAGCAAAGAGGAGGAGGAGGAGGAGGAGGAGGAGGAGGAGGAGGAGGAGGAATGAGGAGGAGGCTGAGGCGGAGGAGGAGAAATGAGGAGGAGAATGAGGATAAAGGAAGACGAACGAGTACGAACGAGGATGGTAGTCAGGATGGGACGAAGAAGGAAGAACAAGGAGAAAGGAGGAAGAGGAGAGGGCACGGGGATGATGAGTATGAGTAGGACGAGGGCCGAGCAGTAGGAGATGGAGGAGGAGGAGGAGGAGGCGTGCCCCTTCCCTTCTCTTCTACACCCAAGAGGCTGAAATTAGGATCACTTCCGGCCCAGGAGCGGCTCTGTCTCGGACCGTCCTTGAGATCTTGTTCGGGGAACCTCTTCGTGGCCGAGGCCCGCCGTGCTCAGCAATGGCCCAGCCGTTCCTCATGCAGCGTTCCTTATATATGGCAGCACGATGGCTGCCCCCCCCCTTTTCCCACCGTCGCCCCATCCTCTCCCTGGGCTCGTGCACCAACCAGGCGGGCCCCGTTGGACAGTCCTCTGGGGCGCCCCTGCCGGGGTGCCCGCCGCCACCCCGTCGCGGTGGCCCGCCGTCCCTCCAGGGTGGTTGGCAGTCGTCACGGGGTAGACGTGCCCCGAGGCCCCCCCCCCCTGCGACACTCAGTCCACACACGCAGTCCTCACCTCCCCGCTCCTCCCCTGGCCCCCGCTCCTCCGCGCCATCCTCCCCGCCGTCCCTTCATTGGGGCATCGCGGCGCCGTCGCCGCCGTGCGGGGAGGAGGGGAGGGAGGACCTTCGTCCACTTGTCGCCAAAGACTGGCGTCGGGAAGTTGGAAGGAAGACAGACCAAACATCGGAGGACCCCTTCGGCAGCTGACGGCTCTCTGAGTCGGGGGTGTCGTTGCATCCCAGATCCGCCAAGCATCCGCTTGGGCACGCGTCACGAAGGGTAATTTCGGCCTGGAGGTTGCAATGCAGAAGCGAGCACTAGCCGAACGCCGCTTACAGGGGCAAGTGGCAGTTGTAGGAAGGAGGCGGCAGTCTGCCAGCGAGGGGAGTCCGAGGTCAGCCGCGTGTCTGACCTAGCGGATCGCGTCCGCTTCGCCGCCGCCCTGAGTGTTCAGGAGACGCGCATCGGCAAAAGCCGCACTACGCTGTGCAAGGATGGGCCCAGTTGCAGGCATGTGATCAGAATGATAAAGGTATGTACGAACCGCACATGCTCATGTTTCTGTTGGTCCAATCTGGGTGGTGCCGTGCAGTGAAGCAGTTTTGTGACAGCTGGTTGTTCGACGCACTCATAATTGTAACGCCGTCCTCGACCGTTCACGCCCAGGGGTTTCATGAGATCCACGTGGTCCAGCCCGGTGCCCCCCACATGAATTCCGAGATCCAGATGAACTCTGATCCCATCACAAGACCCTCGGTCGGCGGGAACGGCCGTTCTTTCGGCGAGAGTGCATGCTCGTGAGGCGGCGGCAAAGGCTGCGGCGCCCTCCTCGCCCTCAGGCAGATAGCCAGAGCTCAGAGAAATCGGTCAGGCCACGATGCCCCATCTTGGGCCGTGTCGGAAGCATCGGAGAGCCTTGCAGAGTCCCGGGGAAGCTTGGGGCTGCCCAGTCAGCCTCAGGATGGTGTGGGGGGGGGGGGGGGGGCAATTCCCGCTGCTAGCCCACGTGTTCTAGAATTGCATGCGAATTTTATGATGCTTCGGCCTCTCGAGTTTTACGGTCGCCCCCGCCGTCGTCGTCGCCGACGTGGCCGCCGTCGGCGCCGCCGTCGCCACCGCCGTCGCCGCATCCGTCAGTCGGTCGATCGGTCGGTCGGTGTGCCGGTCGGTATATTGTAGCCGACGTCTTGGGTTTGGTTAGTCGAATTGGTTCAAGCTACGACTGGGCAGGTTCTTCCGTCCGGTATTTCACACGCACACACACATACGTAATCCAAGTATATCCCCAAAGTTCCATTCTAAGCGATGACAGCCCAGAGGATACCCAGGGCTGTGTGGTCAGTGGTGCTGGTTGCCCACAGCGTACCCACCGCGATTTCCACGTCAGGGAGCGCGTTGCCGAGTGGAAGGCGCGTGCCAGGAATGGACGACACTCCCGACAACTGCAACATGATTAACACGACAAGACAGGAAAGGGTTTCATGTAACGGGTACTACGATTCTTGTGGCAATGACGCAAATATTGGGCTTGTGGCTGGGGTTGCGCGCGCGAGGTGAACCGTGCGCGCTTCTCCCCTGTGGCGTCCCCTGTTCCGGCCGCGCCCACAGCGCCAGCTCGAACCAGCGGGCGGCCGGCGGCAGCGGGCACGTGTGCGCGTGCCGCGCCCGCGCCGCCTCGGCGAGCTGGCCCCGCCTCGTGCCACAGCGCGTCTCGTGCTGGGCTGGCACGGCTGAGCGAGGACCCGTTTCCCTCAGGACCCGTTTCCCCCATGCGGAGGTCTGCCCCCAGGCGGCGCGAAGAGGACCGCGCGTCGCGCGTCGAGGTCCGGGCCAGAGCGCCCGCCCCTCGAGAGGGAGCGGCGCGAGGGCGCGGAGAGCCGCGCGGGCGCGCACCGCGGGGCGCGATGCGCGAAGCTGGGTGGCCTGAGCATCGTCTAACCGGTGCCCAGTATGGGGATCGGCTGCAGAATGCATTCGCCCCAGAATTGTTTGCCCCGTCGAATATACGAACGAATGCGTAGAACGCTCTGTCGATCTACGGAGCATTCCGGTTAATTTTCGTAGACTCGGCGGAAAAACAATTCGGGGTAAATCAATTTTGGAGTCGATCCCTTACTCGACTTCTGGCAGGCTGGGCCATGGTGTCTCAGCCCCACCAGTCCCGCATGCCCAAAAGGAACAGCACATATTCCCACCTTGAGAGAGGTACAAAGGCAGCCCGTGCTGGGTGCTGTGGAATCGCTAGGGTTTGCCGATGCTTTTTGACGGGCACGTCCTGAGTTTTGACGGTCCGGTTTTCATCGGATGCTTGCAGCGGGAGCTCGCGCCAAGTTTCAGATCGGGTCTCGCGCCAGTTTTCCAGACGGCCCCTCCAGGCCAGCCCGAGTCCTCCAAGCCCGGACTTTAGTTCTCCCCGACAGTGGGGCCAGGGCCATGCCAGGGGTGCTGCCAGAAGTGTTCTTCCTGGCCCAAGGTGTCCCCAGGATTTCCAAGGGGTCCCCCACGGCATCCAGAGCACCCCTCGCGAGGCCCAGAGGGCTCCAGGGGCTCCAAGATGCGAGCGAAAACCCAGGGGCACCATGGGCCAGGGACACCTTAGCCACCCCCGAGTGCCAGTGCGGGCGGGGCTCGGCCAAGCGGTGCTCATGACTCAGGCTGCCCGTTCGTGTGCCTTCTGCTCTGGCACCGCCGCGCTGCTCCGGCGTCGCCCACGCCGCCGCGGTGGCTCGAACCGAGGGGGGCGGGCGGGGTCGGGCGCGTGCGCGCCCCAGCCGCTTCACCCCCGCGCACGCTGTCTCTCGCTGGCGCGCCGCGCTCCCGCCTCCCTTGGGAGGCCTGGAGGTTAGCACATGCACACATGCACCAACATCGGCGGGCTGCCTCCGCCCAGGGAATATGATCCCGATCTCGGTGACGGTGGTGACGGGCTTCTCACTTGGGTGGCCAGAAAATTACCACCCGGCATCAGAGTCCACGATCATCTTCCCCCGGTGGGGACACCTCCCTGTGTTGGTGTTGGTGCCAATGCGCAGGCATCCAGTCCCTGCCAGAGCTCAGGGGCAGCGTCAGGATGAAGCGATGGTCAGGATCAGGGTCAGGCTCCAGGGTTCGAGGGCTCCGAGGCTCGAGAGATTCGAGGCTCGAGGTTTGTCGGACGCCTTCGGAATCGTCGGTTCTCGGCGGTTTTCCAGCCTCGGGATGCTTTCAGCGGCTGCGCCTCGCCGATGGCCTTCTGTGGGTGCTCGGATCGCCCCGAACGGCCGCCCGAGAGCCGAATTGCGTATGACCCGAAAGCCAGGTGGTAACGTTAGGGGGGGCATAGGCTCAAGGGGACGCATCGACCCCGCAATCGGCCACTCCTCTTCGATCGGAGACCGATGGCCGGCCCACCTCGCCCAGGAACGCCGGGTTTCGCTGTCGGGGCCTACTGCCGATCTATCGGCGATGCATCGCCGATTCCAATTCAATGGTCCCCACCCTAATCCAGTCAACCCCCCTTGACGTTCCTTTGCAGCCCTGCCTCCCTGCCTGAGCGTGCCACAGTCGCTTGCGCGCAGGAGTGACCCGTCGTCGCAGTGGCCTTCGGCCGCAGCGCCGCTCGACGATGTGCCGTTGACAGAGCCTGCAGGGCGGGCCCTCTCCTTTCCTGTGCGCTTCGGCCTCCTCTTCGGCTTCGGCTGTGTGTGCACTTCGAGGCGCCTTCGGTCCAGCCCACCCGAGTCCCCAGCCAGCTTTCAGCTCGCACGGGTGCGTCCCTCCCTCGCGGGATCCTTGGGGTCCCCCGATCGCTGAACGTGATGCGTTAGCAGCGGCCTGCGCGCTTGGGTGCCCCTCCGCGCGCCCCCAGGCCGCGCACCAATGGACACAACTGCCCAGGGCCAATCCTGCGTGCGGCTGACAGAGACGGCAGGCGATCTCTCGCCCCCACTTCGCTCAGAGACTGGAACGCCTCCAAGGGCGGAAATGGATCCTTGTCGGATCCTTTGATAAGCACAGCGTGCACATAGATGGGGAAAACGACGAGGCGACGACGACGACGGCGACGACGACGACGACAACGACGACGACCACGACGACGACCACGACCATGACCACGCCTACGACCACGACCACGACCACGGGGAAGGCTGAGAGGAGAAGAGGGGGACAGGGCGGAGGAGCATCTCCAAGGGCACAGCGGCCCGTGAGGGTCGTCACGTAGCGGCCACCACGCTCAGCCTCGGCGCCACAGGGGGGCCACCTAGGCAATCGTGGTGTTTAACGAGAAGGGGCGCGGAGGAGGAGCCCATCCGACCACCGCACATCCACGTGCGCCCGCTTCGGGCCCATGCCCTTGGCGGGCTCGTGGCCCTTCCGGCCCCGGCCAGTGGGGGGGAGGGCGGGGGGCGCCGCCCAACGGAGGTCCGAGCCGTCGAGCCAGGGTGGGCTCGGTTGGCGTTCCCTCTGCCGATGGTCCGAGGCTGGGATTCATCCGCAACCGCCGCCTGGGAAACCGATCGATCTTTCTGGACCTCGGGAGGTGGTGGATGAGGCTGCGCCCCCGCCTCGCAGACGGGGCAGGGGCGGCGCCCGTCGTCCCGCAGGCGAGACCTCGCCCCCAATCCTCGATGGGTCCGCCACAACAGAATTGGGCCTCAGGGGCGGGTGGCTGTATGCCAAGCGCTTGCTGCGAGCCAGCGATGTAACGCTCCGCCATCCTCCTTGAAGGCACGCAAGCGACGCAGAACAACGGGTTCGAGTACGCGTATTTTCAAGCGTAAGCTTCTCGCGTAAGGTCCCGCGTGAGCGCCCTCTCTTCCACGCGAAGTGCCACGTTGCCGGCCCGCGTAAATCGCGGTGTAAGGTCTCCATGTCGCCTCGCGCAGTGCTCGTTTCTTTTCGTCGCTCACGTGGGAAATTCGTCGGCGGTTGTCTTTGCATGTCTTCTCGTGGCGTTGCGGAGGCCACTCCTCCAGAGCCCCCCCCCCCCCCAAGAGGGTCGTGGCAGAGTGGCGACGGCTGGTCGCCCACAACAGCGCCCGCCGCACTACAGGGGAGGGCGAGAGAGCAGGGGGTAGCGCGGGAGAGATCAGGGGGTAGCGCGGGAAAGAGAAGGGTGGTAGCGCGGGAGAGAGCAGGGCGCGGGAGAGAGCACGGTCCTCGTCGGCCGCCCGCGGGCAGCCGCGCGGAGACACGGACGTGTCCGGGTGTGCGTTGGTTGGGGGGGGGGGTGCTTCCGGACAATGTAACTGAAGAAGGGTTATAATGGTGATAAAAAACTTCAATTGTCCAAAACAGCTCTTCCGGACAATTGCAATTACAAACCTGCTATACAAACGCAATTGTCCAGGACCACTCTGTCGGACAATTGCAACTGCCACCCCTGATCCCAACACCCTGGAACGCTATAGACCCCAGTTCGGGGGAACTCTTCACACCGACCTTGCGCTACATAACACATCGGGGGAGGAGGGTGGCGCCGCCATGCCTACACGATCTTCGGGGGCGTCCAAGAGGGGGGTTATGACTAGGAGGGAATACCATGGACAGGGCAATGAAATCTCCCAGATCTCATGGCCCCCTGTTTTTCTTTTTCTTCTACTTCTTCAGTCAATGCACTCCTTCCGCACCACCGCCCTGCTGCCCATCCGGCTCTTTAGCCTTGGTTGCACTGTCTGGTACTTTTCTTTACTTGGACGTTTTACCTGAAGATGTTTGGCTCTAGTGAAACAGAAAAGGAGCAAACCTGCGGCGCGCGTGCGTCGGCCGGTGGGCCGGCCTCCGCCCTTCAGGGCTACCCCATTGTACGTTTAACGGAATTAACCTTTCTACCCCATGTCATCGGCGAAGCCCACTGACCACGAGGTACCAACAAAATATGTTGCAGGGGTTTCGTATGACTACTCAGGCAAAAAATTGGTTATCAACCGAAGCGACGGCACAGCCGCTAGCTTCGCAGACCATGGGATCACAGGAAAGAGCGCTCGGAAGAACAGAAGATCGATACCCTTCCGGGCGTAGCGATAATGTGGACGCCTCCATGAGACGACCAAGTTCTCCCAGTCTTCCCAGAAGGCAAGCATCAGGGACTGTGTTTGACTTGACAGAAGGGGATTCCTCAGTTGATTCGTTGACAAGGGCTAGAGCACAAACCTCGGGAGGAGGGTATGGCACAGCCAAAACTTCTGCCGAGGGGCCATATGACTTGGCACCAGTACATCTGAGTTCCCAACCATCGATTGACGTAGACCATGAGATGGAGAAGTTGTTGGATCGGAGCCCCATGGGAATACCTACTATTGAGAGGTCTAGTATCGAACAAGTAGCGCAGTTCGCAGTGCATGGGCAGGGCGAAGATGTGAGCGACTTACAATCGGAAAGGGACAGTTCGCATTCGATTTTGGGACAGATGAAGAACATGTCAAATTTCAGACTTCGCCTGGTCCATCGCATCATCTTGATCTGCTCACTGATAGATTTGACGGTCTAGCCTCAGGCGCGGGCCCGTCCGAGAGCGAAACAGTTGATTATGCAACGGTCGAGGCAATTCAGAAGGCCATTCTTGATTCGGATGATGACTTCGAAGATGGAGGGGGGCCCGACCGCAGGGAACGACAACAGGCGGAAACGGGAGTAATAATTCCATCAGTTCAAGTGTTAACAGACAACTTGACCGAAGCAATCGAAGTCTCATCATCGAATGAAGTTGGAGATAGATTTCCGGGCACTTGCTGAACTCCATCAACGGCCCAGCCTCTCTGATGAAGCAATCGTATCCCGTGAAGAAATAGCCGAAATGCCGAAGGGTGTATGCGATGACACTATGGCCCAGCGACATAAGCTGAGTATGTCGAATATAACGCTGCCCTTTTGGCTTGATTTGATATCTATTTCTGGCTGCATGCCCAATGCAAAGCGCAATCTTTTTGCGTGCGATCGACGGGGAATTATCGAAGTTGCAGCGCAATTCATCTTTGAATATTTGTCCACATCCGCAGTCTCAGCGCAATTTAGACACTGACGCTATTCACGACGCGCCGCTCGAATTGCCCGAGCTCGTGGATAGGATATGAGCCCAGCCATTTGACTTGACCCCGCTCGTGGGCGATGAGGACGGATACTTCTGGCCGCGCGATAAGTGATATTCTCATTCACGTCTGCAGGACTCTGCGCGGCAGTTTCTGGGATGCGACGCGCAGCCCGCCACTGACTACGCGGGCGTCGCCCGTGGTGCAGATGCCTCGGTCTGCCGAATTAGGTCCGCAATTGCATAATTCGACGTGCGCCACGAGTGGACCACAGGATTAGGAATACAATTTCAGAAACTATCAGACAACATTGCAGAAGTATTCAAGATGCTCTTGCTCTCATGCACGCGGCCACAGACTCCCCGTTCAATGCCGGGGTTTGCGTTGGAAGCAGTCGCTTTGGATTCCTCAGCGCAGACAATGCCGCTGGTCTTGCCAATTGTCTCAAGAAGCAAAGGGAGGAGAGAGGCCCAGGTGATTCTCCCACAGAGACTCCACAGCCTGTCGCAGATACTGCGGCCACGCTAGCTCAAGTCAAAGCCCCGAGAGGCCCTGCCGCCTCGGGGCCGAGAGCCCAGCGGCATTCTCGTGCATCAGCGAGACCGAGATCAAATTGGGCGGAGAGACAATCCTAGAGGATTGTCTCTCATTTTCCCGTGCCCGCCAGCCCAGCCGCGTCGGGCAGTAGCGCCGGCTGGATTGATATTGGTCGGGGCCAGTCATGGGCAGATGAGTCCATTGTAGAAACGGGCGGCTGCGCGAGCGATGGCGACTGGGACGCGACGCTGGACCGCGAAGACAAGAACGATAATGGGGAAGTACAAGGATCCTATGTTCACGTGAGTCGTCATCAACATAATACAGATCATACCAAAACTTGGCAATGGTTTAGTTTGAGGAGTACAACGACAAGTTTCATCGTTATCCTTGGACGCAAAGTGCCCTGCCAGGGGCTCCGCCACCACCTGCGCCGAAGGCGGGGCCGGCCAATGAAGGCCAGGGCAAGGACCTGTCAGACAGCTGGAATCCGAGCAGAAGAAGAGACATATATGACAATGATTCAAGAGATCAGCACCAGTGGCACTGGCGCAACAGTGACCCCTGGGACAATTCTCGAGATTGGAGGAATGATTGGCAGAGAATTCAGTACAAGACTTTGTCGATACCGGTCCACAGTTCACCCTGGAGCGGGCGCGCCAGGCGCGCGTGGGCATTGTGGCCTGAGCTGCTTAAATATTAGCTCAGGCAGGGTTCGTCGGGTTTCTTCGGTCTTCCGCCCCCTCGCAACCACCGTCGAGCGGTAAAATTCCCCAATCAGAGCTTGCCCTTGTAGGGGTCCTAGCTGATTCATATGGTTAGGTTAGGTTTGCCGCCGATTTTCGCGGCGCGCCTGGGCGCCCGGGGGCGCCTGGGTGCCCGGGTGCCCGAGGGGCGCCCAGGGGTGCCCGGGCGCCCGGGCGCTCGGGTGCACGGGCGCGCCCGGGGTTGCCCGGGGGCGCCTTCTAGCCCAACAGCCCAATAGCCCAGCAATTCTATCGGAGGCGAGGGGGTGAGATCGAAGTGAAACGGAGAGCCCCCCACCAGGACATCGGTTTCGGTTTCGTGTTCGCGCGCGCCGCGCGCGCGGGCGAGGCGAAGTTGCGCGGGCGGGCGAGAGGAAAGTCTCCTCTGGCTGAGGCGCGGCCGGACTAAATGATTCCTTTCGGGGGGCCGGTGGCCCGCGGCGCCCCGCCGGTGCCCCGCCTCTGGCTGAGGCGCGGCCGGGCCAAGCGATTCCTTTCCGGGGGGGGGGGCCCGCGGTGCCCCGCCGGTGTCCCGCCGGCGTCCCGCCGGTGCCCTGTCGGTGTCCCGATGGTGATGATGATGATGGTGGTGATGGGGATGATGATAATAATGATGATGCCGATGATGTTGCGGATGATGATGATGGTGGCGATGATGATGACCCCCCGATGGTGACGGTGATGGTGATGATGGTGATGCTGACGATGTTGTTTTTGATGATGATGATGGTGATGATGGTGTCCCGATGATGATGATGTTGATGATGGTGTTTTTGGTGATCGGTGATGATGGTGTCCCGATGATGATCATGGCGTTGATGCTATTGATGATGTTGATGATGGTAAGATGATGGCGACACGTTGATGATGATGGTGAAGATGAGCATCATTGTGTCCCCATGATGATGAGGTTTATGATGATGATTTTGCTAATGAAGGTGATGATGATGATGGTGTCCCGATGATGGTGTTGATGCTGATGACGATGATGGTGGCCCGATGATGGTGATGATTTTGATGATGCGGATGATAACTTTGTGATGATGGCGATTTTGATGATGATGGCCCGATGATGGTGATGCTGATGGTCATGATGATGGTGCCCCGATTCTGAGAATGATGGCGATGATGATGACGATGGCGATGATGATGGTGTCCCGATGGTGTTGATGATGATCATGATGGAGTTGCGATGGCGATGATATTGATAATTATGTTCATAATGATGATGAGATAATGATAATGGTGGTGTTCCGATGATGATGGTGGTGTCCGGATGATGATGATGTTGAGGATGATGGTGACGATGATGATGTCCCGATGATATTGATGATGGTGATGATGAAGATGATGTTGATGATGATTGTGATGTGGTGGTGGTGATGATGGTGTCCGAATGATGATGACGTTGATGACGATGTTTTTGATGATGATGATGATGTCGTTGATTGTGAGATCGATATTGATATCGATAGCGATATCGATAATGAGGCCGAATGTGAGACCGATGGTGAAATCGATAGTGATATCGATCGTGGGATCGGTTGTGAGATCGATAGTCATATCGATTGTGATATCGATCGAATGAAATAGATCGAATGTAATCGATTGTGAGATCGCCGAGTGAGATCGATTGAACGAGACCGATCGTGAGATCGATTGTGAGACCACGAGTGATACCGAACCTCCTTATCACCCGAATCTCGAACCTCCTTATCACCCGAAGGGTGGTCGATAAGTAGCCCTATAGCTCTATAGCCCTATAGCTCAATAGCCCTATAGCCCCCTCTTAGGCCTACAGCCGTGATTGGGGTTTTTCTCCGGTATCATATTTTTGGGGTTCGCTCGGGTGGCTGTACATATGTACAGGCCAGCTGGGTTGGGGGTCGGGGCGACTCTACGGATCCCGCCGCGGGAGGAGTCAATGCGTTCCTTCAGCACAACCGCCTTGCTGCCCATCCTGCTCTTCAGCCTTGCTTTCACTGTCTGTTTCACTTTTTTACTTGTACGTTTTACCTGACGATGCTTGGCTCTAGGGAAACAGAAAAAAAAGGAGCGAGCCTGCGGCGTGCGCGCGTGCGTCGGCCACCGGGCCGGCCTCCCCTCTTCAGGGTTGCCCTATTGCATGCTTAGCGGCATCATCGTTTCTACCCCATGTCATCGGCGACGCCCACTGGCCATGATATACCAACAAAACATATCGCAGGGATTCTGAATATGCAGGCAAAAAGGCTTATGTTTTTTTTTTGTTTTTGGGATTTGTTTTATTGTTCTTCTTTTTCTCATTCTTGCGTTGCGTTTCCTGGCCCACCCTCGTCCACGGACATGCCTTGGGCCATGATCTGGGAATCCCTCTTTGGGATGCCTCCCTTTTCGGACGCCCCCGAGATTTCTACGCGAGCCACCGACTTCCCACGGCCAGGCGACGGGGAATTGTTGTGGAGCAGGAGGAACCCTGACCCTCCACCTCCCGGTCCTCTCCTATTCACTGATCGAGATGCTCGCAGGAGGGGGCATATCGCCATCAGTCTTCACAATTTGCAGGTCAATGTGAGGGTTTCCGACCCCCTTCGCGTTCCGTTTTCCATTCTTTCTTTCCCGTGTTTTGCGGCGTCAGTTGTTCCGACGGTTTTTGGAGCGTCAGGAAGGAAGTCAGGGACATTCGAGAACGCCTTGTCATACAAGAGGAGCGTGCAGTGCATACCCAAACCAACAATAATTTAAGCTGCTTGTCCAGATACGTTCTGCTTCATCAGCCCTTCTGATTTTATGAATGCCAAGCCTTGTTATATGTATGCCACTTCCTGCGCAGACTCGCTGGCAGGCACCATGCATACGTTTTGGATGGAGCTGCAAACCAAGGTCTCCGGCGTGCGATCTATTGTCTCCATTGTTGTGTGCACAGCGTGTACACCATGCAGCGCTTTCATGCTCCATGTGCTGGAATACGTAGTCGCAGATTGCATCTACAAGCATGCTGTTGGCAGGCAGCGGCCTGGCCACTGATAAGGGACAACATGGTTGTGGCATTCGATGTTTTGTTTGGTCGACATGGGTTTGTGATATCACCAGAGCAGTATGAATAATGATGCCTCCCGCTCTCTCTTTTTGCATATGTATATGTATGCATCTAGGTATTTATGGTGACGTCGCTTGTATCATAGAGGTGTTGGTGCTGAAGGATACGGATGGCATGGCCACGACACCCTACTAAATCTACAGCGAAGTGGGGACCATAGTCCAGTAGTGTACAAGCTCCGCCGGATGAGAAAGAACAGACTGTTTGATTAGGTATTATTATGTGAACGCGGGGCGTGAGACCAATCAGATGCCCCCTTTGCTTCTTTCATTGAGACATCGTGTGGATGGAGCTATCGGGGCTCCGTTCTGCGAGATTGTGGGCACGGGCGTGATACGGAAGGCTTCGTCAGTATCCAGGGGTTTGCAATGTTGGCGTCCGCGCGTCTCGTGGGAGAGCTGCGCCTCCCCGCCACAACCAGTCCTCAGCGTGGCTGCTAGCAAGCACCATTGGCCAGTCAGTTTTCCTTAATCTGTGGCAGTCCCTTCAGACTCGCGGTCCCACGCTCGCCGTGCGCGTCCGCCCCTCCCTTGCAGCACCTCGCGTGGTGCACGATGCAGGTCCTGTCCTGCCCTGCCCCCCTCTTCTCCCCCCCCATTGCTCGGGTCGAACGTAGCGGGGGGGGGGTCGTAAGGGGGGGGCTGGGAGTCAGCTCACGCAGCTGATTTTCCAAGTGCCTCGGGGCCCCCCCCATGCTCGCCCCGCCTCTCCCCCGTCCCCCGCTCCTCGCCGGACGGCAAGTGGGGGCGACGGCGGTGGCGTCGACGGCGGCGTCGACCCAGACACCCGACGATGTGATTTGCTCAATCGCGACATCTTTCCCTCGTTGCGGCCCTGGGGTGTCATTCATCGTGCTGGATGGCATTACGACGGATCCGGAAGGCAAGATCTGTCCCCGGGGAAGGGGTCGGGAATTCTGGGGCCGCGGATGGAACCAGTCACATCGGAGGACGTCTGGGGAAAGGGGGCCGCGCGGGCGCCGCCGCGCTGGGGGGTGCCCCGGAGGGGCCAAAGGCGGCAGAAGTCGGGCGCCGCTTAATTGGGGGGAGGCGAATAGATGAGGGGGGGGAAGATAGCACCTCTCGGGCCCGAAAGGCCCCCTTTTGGACCCGAAACGCTCCTTTCAGGGGCCCTGAAGGCTTCTTTTCTGCAGTTCTTGCTGGCCCCCCCATGTACCACCCCCTGCCTTTCTCGCGGCCCAGGGAGGAGCGAAAGGGTCGGGGGCGTCCAAGAGGGGGGTCATGGGTGGATCTCATCATGGCCAGCGC